>JAYKQN010000036.1:997500-1335000 GCA_036785175.1 Eupleurogrammus muticus | reverse complement strand
CACACAGACACGCACAAACACACACATGAACAGGAGCACTGGCTAATTGTTGGCCCATTTCATCATTTTAGATGTGGAATTACTTTTCTCCACCTAAACAGACATTTCAGGAACTTCATTGAGTAATTGATTCAGCCTCAGCACCAACCAGAGGTGCATTAACTTACTGCTAATTGAAAAAAGAGCATCCCACCGCCACAACTCTGCATTAAAAGCACTCAACTGGCAAAACACAAGTCGTTTTTTTTGGGGTTTTTTCATTGTGAAGGAGCCGCGGAGAGAACGATCTGTCTGTTAGAAGTTAGCACTGACTTCAGCATCTGCAAAACAAGACGACTGGTTTTTAGCATCTTTTCTGTCAGAGAATCATTTTCCCTTTCCGCGAGCGAGTAATAGAACAAGAAGCAGCCGGATGAAGAGCGACAGGCTGCACATCTCCTCTAAGTCCTCTAACAAGATAAGCGGCTCTGCTGTGGCTCCGCTCTTATTATTCACCGACTTCTTTATTAAAACAAGTTTGTCGGCTCTCCCCGTAGACGCATACACCAGCTGCTCTGTTATTTATATATACGTGGATATATTTCTTTTTATTATCAAGTAGCCGCTCAAGGAGTGTTTGTCCTAGAATTAAACAACACTCGCCGTTACCGTGGTTACCGCAGGTGTTGCCAAACCCACTAGGAATAAAAATAAAATAAATCTTACGGATTACAACTTAAATTGTGTCGCAGGAGGCCGGCGCCGGCTGACCAGCAGCAGCAAACCCTGCTGCATTATTATTAGTGATATTATTACTTCATTTAGAGCCCCACGTGCTTTATCGTCCCCGTGCTGTAAATCAGCCTTAATTACCGAAAAAACGGGGCCCATAAATAAACATGGAGCGGAACAAATAAGTAAATAAGCTGGTCTGAGCACGTGAGCACACAAAGACAAAGACGAGTCTCTGGACGCTTCGTGGCAGCTGCAGGACGACGTCCTTCCTGAACCGCTGTCAGTGAAAACAGGCGGTAAACGGGATGACAACTCTTTTCCTCTGGGAAAAAAAAAAAGGAAAAACAATGAACTAGGTCATGGCTGCAGCTCTGGAAGGGATGAAACTTTGGCTTTTTTTAAAAAGTTTTTGTTGTGGAGCTTTTAGCGCTCCTAGAGGAGGCGAAAGGGACAAAAGGTTCAGGAACAGAATTCATCTTCCTCCCCTCATTAGCCCACAGTTTATGAGGATAAACTTTATTACCTCTGTAGGGAAACTGTGTTGGTCAAATGCAATAAAAGAGGATACACAATGAATTAAACAGAAATCTGAACTCACCCCCTCAGTCCCAATTGAACATCAATCACATGCTCGCTCAAACACACACACACACACACACACACTCTCTATCATTCATCGTAATACATATCTCTCGGTGTTCGCCTTCCAGAACGTGTAATTTCAGGTAATTCTGCACAGAAAGGTTTGTTTCGTAACGATTAAGCGAGGTGAGAGCTGCTGCAGAGAGAGCCTCATTACCAGGAGGAGTTCTGCATCGCTGAGACTCAGAGAACTGGAGTCAAACCCTGCTAACTAACACTTTATTTTACTTTTCTGCAATTTAGTGACTTTACTTTACTTTGCCTATTTGACAGGGACAACACAGTCAGACGTAGCTATGAGGCTGCAGCTGATGTGATGCATATAGAGTTTAGAGCTTCAGACCATATGAGTCATAACCCAAATATTGCATTGTAAAATCTTTACAATGCAATATCACAGTAAAGTAATTTAATATTCATTCACTCATTCAATCAGTATACTAATCAGTTACAGGTGAGTTGTGTTTTGTTGTGTCAGGTGAACATCTTAAGCTCTGAGATGGATTTTATTTTCTTAAAGGCAGTGAGTTCTGGAGTTTTAAACTCTTCTAGGAGAAAAGTTGACTGTCCAAAAGTTGAATGAATGAAGAATGGGATTTTCCTATTTCTAATGATCAGTGAAGGCATCTTGTATATATATATACAGCAATAAGACTTTATAACTCACTGTAGTCACTTTTCTCTACACACACATCCTGCACCTTAAGTATGCATTAGCTATGTATGTGTACATGTGTGTATGTGCGTATATATATGCAAATATGTAAATATGTGTGTACGTCCATGTATGTATGTATATATGCTTTGCTTATGCATACTTTTTTCTTACTATTTATTAGTATTTTTTCTCCATTCTATGTCCATAATGCATACTGTGTATGCTGATCAACAAATTCTACGAATTTTGTACATAGTGCTTTTATTTTATTTTCTTCGTTCGCTGCAATAACAAGCAAATTTCCCCGTTGTGGGATCAATAAAGTCATATCTTATCTTATATCTTATCTTATCTTATACATATTAAGCATATATCAGTATAAGCAATCAGCCAAACAGATTTGGACAATATCAGCATATCAGATATCTGCAAAAAAAAATATATAACACTGCATATACACAGAGAAATGAATCTACAAATCAATGCTGATGCAGGACGTAGAGTAGTAGCTGTGCATCACCACTGTGGGCTTCTATAGGGAAGGTAGAGGATATTTTTATGCAGGATTTAGCAGGATATTTCAAAATTAATATTCTTATCTGGCAACCAGGGTTGGAATAAAAGGTCAGAAAACGTACGCTAGCGTGAGCATGGCCTGTCCATCCCACAGACGCGTCTCTGTTTCTGTCTCTGTCTCTGTGGCTCCTCACTCTTCAGGTGTTGTTCTCCTTCACTGACTCTTTCTCTCGCTCCTTTTTTCTACACATATTTCTGTTTTTCTCTCTTTCTCTCTCTCTCTCTAGTCGAAACGGCAGCCTGTCTGTTCAAATCCGGCCTCCATCAGTACCACACACACACACCCCCACACACACACACACACACACACACACACACAGGAAACAAATTATTGTAGGACAGGAGAACTGTTTTGTTTGTTCTACCCATGTTTGTTTTCTCTCTCGCTCTCCTTCCTTCCCTCCCTCCAACAGATGGGGTGTTTTAATGAAATCAGCCTTGCCTGTTCCCATCTGTGTGAGAAATGAATTTCACCATTTTTTTTTTCTTTTAAATGAGGGGGGCTTACAGGGAAGCCCTGGCCTGCAACAAGTTCCAGCCTCCCCGCTCTTGTTCCTGTTAAGCTTTGACTGTTTGCGTCTCTATAGGCCTGTGTCTTTCTACCTCTGCCGTGCAGAGCTTCTCCTGAACATCTTGCATGTTTTTCTTTGTTCAAACAGCATATCTGTGTCAGTATTCAGTTATTAATTCATTGTCATTGTCAGGAGAACCTGCTGAAGACAGCCCACAAAACAGCCGGCTGTTTTAGAAACGGCTTTTATTTCGCTTGTTCGCCCTTTCTACCGTCGTCCTCAGAGAAACATTTAGTAAAAACTTGTTTTTTCAGCATCAGTAACATGACAGTAACATAACAGCAAACGTGTTGGTGTATCTCTTATTTAATTAACAGGAGCTACACTAGTAGAATTAGGTAGGAAACCTCAACATGAATTCTATGGATCATGGTGGAGACTCTAAAACACAAGTTGTACGATGTTTGGATGCATTTGCACTTGATGCATTGATCCTAAATTCATCTGTGAAGCTGCAAATGAAACTAAAATTATCAGGAGCACAGACAAAACCTGAGACACTGCAGATCTGGATTCACAAATCTGCTCGATCTAATATTCTCAAGTCTCTCGGTTCGATAAATCTCTGGATGAGTGGCATGTTGGTGTGGTTACAAGGTCAAATTGGATAGAAAAGTGTAAAATGAATCTAGATTTATATAATTAGGGCCTAAAGTAGTTGCAAAGTACTAATATATTTGCATTTGCAAATTGCATGTAGAAATGACATAACACACAAGTTCTATATTTACACACTGGACTCTATTAGTACGATGTACTAAATATTCTTTGTACAGGCAGTTTTATTTCCCCGATGGGGAAATAGAAGCTGAAGTTTTGGAACTTTAACATTATAAGGGTAGAAATGTTCTGTCCCCTTTAAACACAATGTTTATTTGGGTACGAACACGTCCGTCATGTGTCGTCTTTGTTTGCTGCTGCTTCGCATGATAAAGTGAAACTGAGCATTGAGTGTTTTATCTTAGCTCATTAAACGGAACCTAAATCAGGACTCTCCCTTTTATCTTGTTCAAAAGTTGCCATAAAAAGGAAAATGTTGTCCCTGTTTTATACTGTTTGAAACAAGGTACCGTCGGGTTGCAGCAGCCATCAGACTCGTTCAAACCCCAATTCTCCAAACAGGGCTATAAATCAGAAAAAGGTCGCCCAGCGAAATGTTTACTCGTCGGAGACGTCGGGTTTTCATCCGTCAGCAGCACGAGGTGTGTGTTGTGTTTTGAAAAGAGTGTTTGCTTGTACACAAGCGTCTGGGTCCTGTAAAAAAAAAGGTGCACGCACGTTTAGTAAGGGGGCCATGTGTGTGCCGGCACATGTGTGCATGGACGGCCTGTTTTCTTAGGTGTGTCGCCCTCATTATCCACACACACACACACACACACACACACACACACACACACACACACACACACACACACACACACACACACACACACACACACAGGAGTACGTTGGCAGGTTAAAGCAGTTAGCTACTTTAAAAAACAGAGAAGTCATTCAGGCTGCAAAAAGCACCTGCTTTTGAAACAGGCTTAACAAGCAATTACACAGGAAGGGAGAAACACACACTCTACTCTAGAAAACACAGACAGAGAGAGAGAGATTATTGGGAAAGTAGGCAGAAACTTCACTGATACTACTAGTGAAATAGCGAAAAAATGCAGGATTAGAGAGTGGAAGAGACCAATCCTAAACACTTCTATTTAACAGAGAAGCAGTTTTCCGTCATATTCGGTGTGTGTGTGTGTGTGTCTACATGTGTGTGTAAGACGTAGGTGACGTGTCTGTAATATACTCGTTGTGGCAGCAATTAAAATATGCAAATCCAGGAATGTGAGGACAGCATCTGATAGGCTATGCTTAACTGCACTCAGCGCTGATTGATCATGAATATGCATGAGGCGACGTTTGATCAGAAAATCATTAATGCACATATATGTGTGTGTGTATCCATGTGTGCACGCAGCTGTGATACGATCATATATGCATGCGTGCGTGTGTGTGTGTGTGTGTGTTGTGGCTCTAAACAAATATGCGCGCCTGCGTTTGCCCTTAACCCTCATTATCAGGACTCCAGCTAGGAGCCTGGAAACTATGCAAATAATTTTTTGTTTAAAAAAAAAAAAAAAAAAATGGTAATGGGGCTTGACCACATAATTAATTAGACCTCCAACGTGCTGCAGAGATTCTACAAACTCCTCCAGCCGTCAAACTGTGTGAAGTGTGATTATGGGGTCATTTGCATATTAGTCCTATTAGGGCACATTAGCGGGGCCTCTTGGTCGTAGCAGGACGCAGAAACCAGTGTTTACTTATTACATTAACGATGGGAGGTGAAAGGTCAACGGGTGAACAACCTGCTGGGGGGGGGGGCCCAAAAAGTCGGAGGAGGATGACGAATTAATGAAGGAGTAATTCATGCTTCAGGGAGAAAGTGTTTAGCTGCTGACAGGAATTTATCGATGGACACAACAGATAGAAACGTAATTATTTCTATACATATACATGTATAATATATATATATACACATCACATATATATATATGTGTGTGTGTGTGTTAAAGTTCAAGGTCATGGTTTTTATTTTACTTTTCCAGAACTTTCACTTTTTTTTTTTGATTCACTCTCACCACTCTCATTAGAGCTGCAACCAGCATCTGTATTCAGGAAAAAAGAAAAAGCTCAGATATTCCACTGAAGGCTACCTGGCCGGCACCAAACGGCAGACAGACGTGGTTAACTACGAGCTGCTGAGCACAGTGGAGTGTTAAGTATCTGAAGAGCAGGATATTTCCCTCAGGAGTCGGTGAAAAACAACACGAGCAAGAAAAGGGAGCTTAATATTGGACAGAAACTTTCTTTAAACCAGCCACAGCAGTGGTAGATTTAGCAATTCAGGGGCCACTTATATGATTAAATGATATAAAGTAAAGTAAAAGTCTTTAGATGGGAGCAAAACAACGTTTTTTAATGAGATGGAGAGCTAATCTCAATCAGTCACAATGGATAACTTCAGATAACACGTTTCCTAAAATGTGTGTGTGTGTGTGTGTGTGTGTGTGTGTGTGTGTGTGTGTAGATAACCATGAAGTAGACGTTTCAACAATTACTTTAACGTTTCAACATATTTCCTAATGATTATAATAAAATTGACTATGTTTTTGAATTGTAATTTCCTTTTTTATTATTATAACTTTTCCACTCGGCGGGGGCCCTCCTACTGTTACAACCAGTGGTGTTGGTGGGGGGTCCTCTGTGTTAAGCCCCATGTAGCCTGTAAGCCTCCTTCACTCTATCTCGGTTGATTCCAGGACAAACTCATCCAGTTCAACTTTTAATGTAGAACCATTGATTAATGCTGTAACATTAAAGTGCCCTTGAGCCTTTTTAAAGACCCCACAGTTCATCCAGAGGAGCAGCGCCGTATAATTCCCTTTTTTTTTTTTTACAGTGCAGAAGTCAGTCAGCTGTGGGAATGAGGAGCCGGGGCCGCGCTCTCAGCAAACAGCCCCCGGGTAAATAGAGGAATCACTGACGCTGATTAGTATTCAGATATACGTCTTAACGGGGGTCGGAGCTTATCGCACGTCTCTCTCTTTGTCATTACGTTCACGAGCTGTCTGTCATTTAGCAAGTTTCAGGTCAGCGGGCTCCGAGCAGGCTTTCAGCGGCGTGCTCTCATTCAAGTCAGACGGGAAATGTAGACATGAATGATAACCAGCGACAGGGAAAAAGGCAAACAGCATGTACCATTATCCGTGCGTTTGTGTGTGCGAGATAGAGTGAATGTGTTTAAAAGGTGCAGCAAACACCACTAATGTCGGCTTTCTGTACTCACTTTCTAGCGTAAATGAACTCTTTTGTGCTTCCGTGTGCACGCTGTGTGCTGGGCAGAATAAAATGAGTCATCACTGCTATGTGATTCATTGCTAAAGTCGGCCGTTACTTCTACTTCAGGGCCTGGACTTTTAAAGCTGAATTAGTGACTCAGAAAACAGACTCTGGGTTTTTCTTCAGGGGGCTGATCTCTGAGCTTCTGTTTTTGCTGCGGTTCACTTGAATGCACATTTTTTTTAGTAATATAATAATTTAATATGTACAGAGAGCAGTTTTACATCAGGTTTGGTGCTCTCTGTTATTGCTCAGCGATGCAGCTAGTGCCCCCTAGTGGCTGAAAATTACTTATTGTAACTTTCCTATAGTTTTTTTCCTATAGTTTCCTATTCCTATAGAAAAGTAATTAGATTGGATATACATACATTTTAAAGCCTAAAACACTGCTATGCCAACCACATTATGTGTAGTACATGGAGAAATGAGAAATCTTTTTGTGTTTTTGTCCATTCAGCCATCCATAAAACAAAAGTGTTGGGATTTCCCGTGGGTCTGTGAATGCATCATGAATATTAAGTGCAGTTACATTTTTTTTACATACAAGATGCTGCAGCTCTTACTAGCTTTTACTTTAATTTAACTAACTTTCAATATGTTGGCTGCACAATCCGTGCAGGAAGGCAATAAATTTGATATAAGTATAAGTATAATAAGTGATATAAGTATAAGTTTGAATGGTAGCGAAAATGGGATCCAAGTTATCGTAAAGTGCAGCTGCAACACTAGAACAGAAAATTCTGCTGTAGGATAATGGTGAGATATGCAAGTGTTTTTTTTTTGTAAAATATGTTTTGTGGCATAGATGCAACGGCATGCTTAAGCTACACAACCACAGCACCTACAGGATTGTAGTTTTAATGATAATATATACTATCCATCCAAACAGCTTTTCACAAAAAAAAAAGGATGCACACCATCCTGTCATGTACGAGCTATATCTGAAAACCTGAGGTTGATTCCACAAATCAACAGAGAGATATGCAAGACACAGACTGACAGACTCTCCTTGCTGTATAGATGGATAGATTCAATCTGCTGAGCTCTAATAAGGGTTAATGACACCCGCATCCTGCTGCTGCACGTTATTTATAATCAAAACTGATTAACTGCTGGAATGTGCACTTTTTTAACGCCACAGCCGTCAGGCTGAGAGAGCTACGGCGCACATCTGTCACCCGCGACACTTTCAAAAAGTGGAGGCGCGCACATCGACGCTTTTCCGTCCAACTTACGGTATATCACTCGTCACGCGTACAATTAAAGACTGAGGACTCCTGGGTCATTTCAGAAGCAAAAGGCCATAAATATGGATACCGATATGTATAAATCGTTGCCTAAAATTCCCTAACAAATCAGTCTGTGTGTTTGTGTGCATGTGTGTGTGTGTGTGTGTGTGTGTGTGTGTGTAGGCCGCTCCCCTGTGTTTGTATCTGTCTCCCAGTAAAGCATGACTGCCGAATCTGTGTTTTAATGAACTTAATGGTTCCATCATTTCTCTATCAACCATCAATGCCGGTGTTCCTCACACACACACACACACACACACACACACACACACACACACGCACACACAGATTCTACGTTGGTGTTCCTTATTATTTACTTCTGGAGAAACATGCCAACTGGGAAAGTGACTAAGCAGATGTGTGTGACTGTGTTTGTGTGCGTGTGTGTGTGTGTGCATGTGTGTGTGTGTGTGTGTGTGTGTGCATGCGTGCTGGGGTGTATATATATATATGCGTGCATGTATACCTCACCCTACGAAGAATTTGTTAAGTAATCTGACTGTGGAATTGAATTATGTCGTCATAGAAACAAGGATTAGGTTATGGGATGTTTAAGAACGGTCAATTAGTGTCACCGCCGCAACATGTGTGAGAGGAAAAGGAGAACGGCAGGGAAGCATGAGCAGAAAGAAATCTTTACGAGAGATGAACCAGGAAGAGAAGAAGTCTTTCGGGGGTTGATTCAGATAAAAGAAATATCACTTCAAGGTGTGTGTGAGAGGCTTGTTGGGGAGATGTCGGAACAAAGAGCAGAGCTTACCTCGACTCAGGACGTGGAGACAGACTGACAAGGAGGAGAAAGAGGAGCGAGAGGGAGGAGAAGCCGAGTTCAAAGCTTCCTTTTATCCGATCTGTTTGGAATTTTAAAGAATCGCCGGTCCAGATCCACCAAAACAAAGGATGAAACGATAATCCCATAATCGTTGCAATGTTTCACGGAGGGGGAAAATATTCCTAAATATATTTATGTGTGTTTATGTGAGCGCTGGAGTGAAATGTGCTTAAAGCATGATAAAATGTTTAATTTTGGTTTAAGTGGATTTGTATTTTTTCCTCTTTTGTTTGTTAGACTGGGCTCTCTTTCTGGTTATGTGTGTGTGTGTGTGTGTGTGTGTGAGAGAAACAGAAAATGAGAGTTAATGGAATAAAAACCGATCGTGTGCATGTGTGTTTGTGTATGCGTGCCATCATTCCCACTCCTGGGCATTGTGAAGACAGCACGTCGTGACATTTGTTCTTCCCATACAAACGTGTATTTGTATTTTATATCTGGAGTCAGAAACGTAATAAAATCACCAGAAGACATCTGCAGGAACCTACTCTACTCGACAATAAATGTACACTAATTAACTTATCAATTATCCAGAAAGTTACTGTAAAAACAAATAGAGTAGAATTACTGTAATTCAGTTCACAGTATTGGGTCTATAAAAGTAAATATCAATTAAACAGTGATTTTACTTTGAATTTAAAGTATTGGGTAAATAACTGTAAAATACAGAGAATCAATTAAATGTTAAGATTTTAGTTGTTTTTGCAGTGTTAGGTGATTAAACATATTTATAATACAGTAACACTTTGACTACTCTATTTTTCTACAGTAATCCTTCACTACTGTTATTTTCTATACTTTAACTACTATGATTTATCATAAAATATACTGTAGTACTTGATTATTCGTAACTTTACACAGTGAATAACTGCATTAATGATTAAACATATTATAATACAGTAACACTACTCTAATTTACTACAGTAATCCTTCACTACTGTGGTTTACTATACTACTATTATCATAAAATATACAGAAATCTACTGTAATAATTGATTAGTCGTAACCCTGACTATTCTAATTCACTACAGTAATCCTTTACTACTGTGATTTTCTATACTCTAACTACCATGATTGATCATAAAATATACAGGAATCTACTGTAATAATTATTTAGTAATAACTTTACTGTGTTTAATAAATAAATAACTGCATTATAATTTACTACAGTAATCCTTTACTACTGTTATTTTATTGTTGTTGTGTTAATTTTTATTGTTTTTATTTTAATTTAATTTTTTTGTAACTTCTTTCAATGCTGCTGTAGCACCGTGAATTTTCCCACTGTGGGACAATAAAGGAGCTATCTAATCTAATCTAATCTAATCTAATCTAATCTAATCTAACTACTATGATTTATCATAAAATGTACAGAAATCTACTGTAATAATTGATTAGTAGTAACTTTACTGTATTTAACACATAAATAACTGCATTAATAATTAAACATATTATAATAAAGTAACACTTCTCTAATTAACTACAGTAATCCTTCACTACTGTGGTTTACTATACTACTGTGATCATAAAATATACAGAAATCTACTGTAATAATTAATTAGTCGTAACCCTGACTATTCTAATTAACTACAGTAATCTTTTACTACTGTGATTTTCTATACTCTAACTACTATGATTGATCATAAAATATACAGAAATCTACTCTAAAAATTAATTAGTAGTAACTTTACTGTGTTCAATACAATGAATAACTACATTAATAATTAAACATATTATAATAGAGTAACACTGTGACTATTCTAATTAACTACAGTAATCCTTCACTAGTGTCATTTTCTATACTTTAACTACTATGATTGATCATAAAATATACAGGAATATACTTGATCAGTCCTAACTTTACTTTGTTTAACACAGTGAATAACTGCATTGATAATTACATATTATAATACAGACATTACTCTAATTTACTACAGTAATCCCTACTATTGTAGTTTACTATACTACTGTGATCATAAAATATACAGGAATCTACTGTAATAATTGCATAGTAGTAACTTTACTGGGTTTAACACATAAATAACTTCAGATTCACAACTAAGTTTTACATCATGTGATTAAAAACTGCACAAAAACATCAGTGTAAAATCGGTGTAGCAGCAAATGGATATTTTTATATTAACAGTGGATTCATTGGCTTTGACGCCGTTGATTCCATTGTTTATGGGTTTTACAGCCCACAATCTCAACCATTCTGCTTCATCTCATGGCTTTTATCAAAGCTTGTGGCAGGCACCTCTGATAAACTCATTGTCCGCTACCTGCCAGCAACAAAAAACAAAATGTGGACTTGGAGAGAAGAATGGAGAGAGTATATTGGAGTTTCCTGTGCTGCAGGAGGCAACAGGAACACAGGAATAATAGACACGGACAAGCCTTCGCTAGCACATTCACACTCTGGTCGGCTACTGTTCGGCTGTTATTCTAGAAAATCCATGCTGCCGACACCCAGCGTGCGGCCGCCTTTTATAGGATTTCTGTTGTCCGTGCACACCTGACACAACATAAACCGCCGCGGCGCGTGACGTTGGACCACGGAGGACCTGGATGTCTGCGTTCTCGTCATTCAGAAAAGTCAAGTTCACTGGTGGGCTAAAGCGCATGTGTGTGTGTGTGTTTTGTTAACAACTGTTAAATTAGTCCGTAGCTGCGAGCGCTTTGCTCAGAGTAAACTGATCAATGCGTCCCGCTCTCCTGAACACTGTTCATACGTCCTCGTTTACATGGAAACGTCTGTTTAGACAAATCCGACCCTTCAAAACAGCCCGGGGCGACGCAATTTTACACCGAGCGGACAAGGGGCGGCTTTTTCCGTCCGTGGGGGTTAATCACATGGGGGTAAGGTAGGAATGGACAAGGAAAACAGGATCAACTACGGAAGAGAAGGATAGCCATGATTGATTTCATGAATATGTGCTTGCCATTCTGTATTGGTGAGTATGGATCCCCAAGCTGATCAATGGGGAAATCGCCCCGAGAACTGAAGACCTCTAGGCGTCACAGGCCCGAAGGCGAAAGGTTGAATTATTACAAGTTTTAAAAACGTGTGTATATCAATTCAGCTTCTGCGTGGGGGGAAAATAATTTTCAGTATGATGCATAATAAGTCAGGAATGTGTCGGTGCCTGGAGCAGTGGCTCCCAGTAGAGGTCAGAGCCCCTGAAGAGGAGAATGAAATGAGAACAAGACAAGAAAGAAAATAAGCATGTTACACAAAGAAAATGCTTTTTTTCTCTCTTTCGTCAATTTTTTTTTTTTTTTGTTTTCGTTTTGAAAGCTATTTGTTCGAACTACTCAAAACTCATAAGGTCATAAAACCTGAACCGAGAGGTCACAGGTCATACAGGATGCAGCTTGAATAATGATGAAGTTAATACATCAGTGGATCCACCAAAAACTATAAATATCTTACATCTTTGGATGAATTTGGAACTTTGAGGGTTCCTTGAACACATATTTTGTTTTTCTTTCTTTCCTATTACATTTTTTACAATTTTAAACATATGTAATGTTATGGGCCTCACATTAAGGTCTAGTCAAAGATCTAAATCTCCAGGTTTAGGGTACATACATATTGTAAAGTACTAAATAAAATGTAATTAATTTAATGGAAAATTAAATAAATATGGGTGTTTAATAGCATATTTATTTATGTAATGAGTAATTTATTTATTTATATTTGATCGTGGCAGTTTCAGTCCTTTACTTATACTATACTATATATGTATTATAAAAAGATCTAAAACTATAAATCTTATCAGATGGGGTCCATGGTCTAGTGTTTGTTGGTTTGAGGGTCTTTGACTTGACAAAAATAAATAACCACTGTTCTATTAATATTCCAGCATGCTTCGATAACCTCAATCCACAGAGAAATTGTACTTTAACTTCCATTTAACTCAGTCAATCACAGGAAAAGCTTGTTAATATTAATGAGGTCGATAAACAAACAAGCTGTATAGAGAAGATGATTCCTGCTGCTTAAAAACCACAAATACATCTCGTTAAATCAGTGGTTCTCAAATAGGGAGGCTCCGTCAGGGGGCACGTTTGACCTTGGGGAACATGCTTATTTATTTATTTATTTATTTTACTGTCCTAGAATAAAGTGCAATTGCACCTCCACCACATTAGGGGGCAGCAGAGTGTTCACAGGGAGCATACAGCACAGAGTATGAGTATGAAGTGTAGACACCAAGTGACACGTTGAAAACATATTTAACAGGGATGAGAAGACAGGCGGAGAGAGACGGAGATAAAGAGACAAACGAAAGTCTCCCAAAGCTAAGACGAGGAAATATGACGAAGCGTCTGTAGCGCTTGGTTCACTGTGAAAGACCGGTGTGTTACTGAGTCTGAAATGTTGGAGACAAAGACATTAAAGACATTACACCACAATCACTGATAAGACCATTTATGTAGTTTTATTTTTCAGTATCATATGGTTTGACATGGTCAGACAAAAATGTTTAATTAAGGATTTAATTTTATTTTGGAATTTAAATCTATTCTGTTAGTTAATAAAGCTATTCTTTGTTATAAGTTGGTCCATATTTATTTATTTTTTTTTAATTCTCTTTTACGGTAATAAGGATACAGTGCTATGCATAAGGTGTTTTATAACAATTTTATAGACGAATGATTCTATTTAAAGTCGTGGGGGGGCGCGAGATTTTTTCTTCTCCCATAGGGGAGGCATGACAGAGAATAATTGAGGAGCACTGCGTTAAGACATCAAAATGTCTATTAAAAACCCAGGTGAAGGTTATGATATCGGATCTTTAGCGCCTCGATTAAAGCTTTTTACGTTATAGATCAGCCGGAGCAGAAACACCTCTGTTCATTATAAGGTCTGAAATATGAAGTAAAAGTAATAGTTGGAGCGGCTCACACACCCTGAACGCGTCCCCGCCAACACACACACACACACACACACACACACACACACACATACCGTATGTATACAAATACACACTTAAGCATATCCACACACACACACACACACACCACTGCTTCGGGTTGGCAGCAGAGACAGAGCCATCTTTGTCATTCCTCCCTCCCGTCTCTCTCTCTCTGTATATTTCTGTTTATATTCATCCCGCTCTTTGAAGTGGTCGTAACGTTGCGTGTTAGTTTTGATGCTCTAATGAATGGACTGTTTTCATGTGACGCACTGGAAAATGGAAACTATGATCCCGTCTCTCTCTCTCTGCCCTCCGCTGTGTGTCTCTCACCCGTAGCACTCCTCCACGCCGCTTTCACCTCTTTATTTTTTATCTTCAGGGCCTATCATGTTTTTTCCTGATAATTAGTTTGCTCCAGATATCATCTCAATTGTTTTTTTTCATCCCATTTTGTGTCCCCTATATCGGCGTTATCCACCTTCTTGTCATTTTTATATTCATGTCTTCCTGTTCACCTATTTTCTGTCTGAGGTGGTGGTTTTTCTCTTCAGTCTTTTAAGGAGACGTGCAGGATGTCGCGCTGTGTGAGCTGCTACTGTCAGAGAAGTGTGTGATGATCAAAAATCTCTGATCAGACACATGAGAGGAAAAATTCGAGAATTCTTTTAAAATCCAGTGGCTTGTCAGCAAAAAAACCTGTACATGTAGCATCAGAAAGTCCATGAAACACCTTTAAACTATTGATTTCTTAAAGCAATACACAACACACCCGCTGTGATGTACAGTGCAACTGGCTTGTTATGCTGTCTGGAAATGTTTTGTTATTTGGAGTTTTCTTTTTTTGTGCAACATCTGTTTAGATGTTGCGGCTCTTCCTTTATGTTGTTATGTGCTGTTGTGTTTATGACATTTTTATGATATTTTTTTATACAAAACCTTGTTTCATGTCTCCGGTGCCGAATGAATCCAGACTGTAGGCCTCTCGCTATCGTGCAGACACACACGGACACGAGTTTGGAAACATTATTGTTCTTTACACTTACGAAAAAGAAAGAAAAACGAGATTATTTTCGCTCTGGCTCTGCTACTCTGACCAGAGCCACACAACAACTTGTTGCTTCTCATTCCTTTTTTCTCAACCGAGATCTATAAAAAAAAAAAAATAGCTTAATACGTGAGTTTAAAATACATAGGCGTGTTTATTTATCTTGGTGAGTTTGCAAAGGGAAAAGGGACAGGAGCTGCGGCCAAACCCCGCTGAGCTACGGTAACGGTCCACTGAACTGACACTTTCTTAAGAAAATAGCCAGTTCCCAGACTTTTCCACAGTTGTCATATATCCAGGTCTGTGAGCATGCATGTATGCGTAAAAAAGAGGCGAAAAGAGAAAGGCTGCCTGTGTATTTAAAATGTGTGTGTGCGTGTGTGTGTGCGCGTGTGATTGCATTCACCCTGCTTTGTGTGATTAGATTTGTCTCCTTTACCTTCAGGGTTGCTGTTTTTGTCTGCAGGCCAGTACATAAAAGCTATTGGTTTACACACACACACGCGCACACGTGTGTGTGCACACATGCATGTGCACACACACAAGCAAGCCCATTGTCTCCCGTTTGCACAAAAACACACACACGAACACACGTTAAAGACCCTTGTGGCAAAGCAGTGTATAGTAATGGCCGGGCGCCAATAATTCATCTATACTACAGTATTAGTCATGTAGATCTCACACACACACACACATGCACGGTACACACACACACACACTGTACACACAGATGGCAAAGCCATTAGTTGCTCTAAGCTGCAGACACTCAAAGCTTTGTAGTAATAACCACTTTTGTTGAGGGTAATAAAAGGCTTATAGTAATAGAATGTATTAACATTTTTGAATGAAGCTTTTAAATTCATGAAATACACAAATACAGCTGCAGAGAAGCCTTTTGTATGAGAGAGAAAAACCCTGTCGCATGTTCAATAGAAAAGCCTGAAAAGTAATTGTTGCTCATGTTGTTTTCCTGCTCTCATACTGGGAAATCCATCAAATCCCATTTACTACGACTTAATGGGAATAAAGTAATCCACAGAACAGCCAGTGGGTATCAGGGTAAAATAGAGACTGATATCTTATCTTATAATGTTGAAGTATTTCAGACCACAGTAAACTCAAGGTGCTGGTGTAAATTAGCTCTGACCTGATCCGTCGCTCTCTCACTGTTTGTGTAACAAGTAAAACAAGCTAATACTAATAAAACCTGGATCCAAATTGGGCCTGTTCACAGCAGACGTTTTGACACAGGTGTATTTACCATTAACGCTACCGACGGCTGCATTGTTCAGACGTGAACAACGGTTGTTAATTCATTTCTGAAAACAAATAACGCCCTTTATTGGCTAATTTGTCGGTGATTTGCGGAGACGACGCCGGAGCCTCGTTCAGCGGCGCGATGCATGAATTGATCCGAATGAATGGGAACAGCAGGGGTGACGACTGGCAAACACATGTGGGCTCTACCTACTCCAGATGTGAACACATGTTCGCATTCCAGATCAGTTCTGTCCTCCTTTCTACACATGTCAGTCGTATTATAATAATAAACCCACTGCAGCGCTCCGAGGAACTAATGGCTGTAATGTCTGCAGCATCTTTAGCTGCAGAACATTTCTATTGGACATTAAACGGCACATGTAGCGGAAAACAAATGTAAAGATTTGCATCTGGTGATTACAGTGTCTCGGCAGGAAATCAGTGACCTGTAGTGGATTAAACGTTCGAGGGGTAACTTCCCCTTAGCTCCTGGGCTCGTATTCGCGTTGAGGCTAAAAAATAAGACATAATTCATGTCAGGGCTGTTTGTGTGTGTCTGGCGTCGCCCCGCTCTGCCACCGCGGCTCTTCTGCTGCAGCCGGGTGATTTTTTTTTTTTTCCAGTCTGCCCTCACACACACACACACATACACACACACACACACAACTGGACAGCAGTCTCCTTGTATTACCCACTGTCATCATGTCAGAGCCGTGAGTCAGATGCGCGATTTAAAAAAAAAAGGAAATTTCCACCCTCAGGTACCTCGAGATTCCATCAATCTGTGATGCTCAGCAGATTCCAGCAGTTATTCTGTGCTTAAGCGCTGCACGTCCACTCCGCTTAATGCTTTCCTTTGACCGATTGAAATGAACTTGTTGCTTTTTTTTTTTCCCCCCGTGTGGGCGGAGGGAGCGGCGGTGTCAGCGAGGGGAAGCGTGATTTGTTCCTATCAAGGTAAAAGTGAGTCACTCGCTTCGTTATGGACCGTCCGGGCGGCCGTGGGCGGAGGAGCTCATACGCGGTTCCTCCTCGATTATTGTTGACTGTCAATTAAAAGAAAAAAACAACCAATCACAGCGAGGTGCAGCTTCCTGCTATATTCATATATTCAATATATATTCCAAAATTAGGGGATGCTTCTGGTCAGCAGTAGAGAAAAAAAAACTTTAAGACCAAACATCTGAACTTTATCGTCTCCAATTTCTTACATATAACAGAAAATCTATTTATTATGGTCATTTGGACTTTCACTTTCTCCCTATATTAAGGTCTAAACGGTCAATGTAACTGCAAGTGTTAGAGTCACATTTAATAAATACTAATAAATATAATCACCTTTAAATATCTATATATACACACCTATTTATATGCAGTATATGATAATAATACTTAAATTTCCACCAAAAGATAAAGCTTATTTTCTAACTTTTCTAACAGTTTGTTAGGACTTTAGCTTTATTTTGAAAAGGCTTTTGTTGGCTTACCCGTTTAACCTTATGAATATGTAAAAACGTGAATAATTGTTTTACTTTACTTTCAAAAATGTCTTTTTTCCCCTGTCTCCATAAGGAGAGCATTTGCATTATTGAAACCTGAAACAATGAGAGTCCAGTTGCCTCGATTTACCGTGAGCAGAGAGAACAATGACATGCATGAATGAGAATATTCAGAGACAAACGAAACAACGAGGCGCAAACATAAACAGGAAACTCTGAATTCTTCCACAAAAACTCAAGTTTTAAGGTGGAATTTTTTTTTCCCTAATTTGTCAGGAATATAATTATTCTCATTGTCTGATAGATATCTGGAAAACCTGCAGGGCAAGCTAGCTCTGTGATTAAATTAAATTAAATTCTTTTCCCCTGTGCCCAGTATTTACTATTCTGATTGACAATGCTAGTTTTCAGGGATATATATATATATGGAGACAATTCTCAAACTCCCATCGCGTCGTCTGTGTATCGTCTGCAGACAGAACTATCTAATTCACGGGGTGATGCTTGGAAATTAGTATGAAAATAAACCTGCCATCACATGGAGAATAATCACTACTGGAAAAGCCTGAACCACAGGGGAATGTTTCCCTCAGGATGTTTCAGGCCTCTCGTCTCCTCTCTCTCTCTCTCTCTTCGGTTTCTGGTTAAATGTCAGAAACAATGAGGTTGTGTGATGATTTTATTACTGTAACACTCCGTAGCAGGAGCAGGCACACACACACACACACACACACACACACACACACGCACAGATTTTATTAATATAAAAGTAGAACAGCAGGCATGTAACACATGTGGTTCAAATACAGAGAGGGCTCATGTATTAGAAACAGCAGTTGGTGAGAGCGACACACACATTCACATGTAACCTGCACACACACACCTATTCTCACACTCTCTCTCACACACACACACACACAGTGAATAATAGCAGGTTTGTGTGCACGGCTGGAATATTGAATTTATTATTCCCGTTGTGGAGGCAGGCAGACCGGATACATACGAGGTTGTTATGGCCAGACAGATAGATTTTGGAAACATTACTCATGTAATCCACATTCCACCTTTTTTCTTTTTTTTTAAGATTTGTGGTAAAAACTAAACACTTTCCCTTTGACACAAATGTGTTTTTTAATATTGCAGAATGTGTTATAAAAGGAGTCGACAGGCTCTGGGTCCACACATGGGAGACGACGCCGGCTACCGGTTAGAAACCCAATCAAACCTGCTTAAAAATGCACATGCATAATGCACGCATGGATGTAACTCATTCTTTAGTAATGTAGTAAAAACTACGCACACGTCGTGGTCGTCCCACTTTTAAGCTGTTGCCCTGGGAAAAAAAAAAGGAGCCAAAAAACGTATTCAAAGCCCTTAAATACATCTTGTGTAATCACAAAGAAAAAGTCAATTCAACACCGACAGTGGACAGGAGCCTCGGCTATAACCATTGAGAGATATTGGAACATTTCTCAGTCGTGTCCAGCACCGCATTTTATTTTTATTTATTTTTTTATCTGCTTTTGCATCTGTGAAGAATGGTGCTATTCATGGCCGCTGTGCAAGAAGGAGTAGGCCCGTTACTCCTGAGACGAACAACGCTCGACGTCTCTGTGCTTTTTTTTTTTACTATTTGAGGGTCAAGAGAGGATTTTCAGCGGCCTGCTAGTCGCCGCTAATTGCGTTTTTAGCAACTGGAATTTTATTTTGCTAATCGACATGATGTAAAAACGTAAAAACTGACAAATATGCATTACAGCAGATACAACCTGTGACTAAACCACAAAAAAGGTGATTTTCTACTGAGCGGAGCTGACAGTCTTTTATTTAGTGGCTCATTGGAAATAATCTGTGGTAAACAGCGCGTATGCGACGACATACAAAACAACAGTAAACCCATATCAGACACATAAATGCACACAAACACATCCAGGTATTGTATTATCTGGATTTATCCGTACAACAGACAGCCTCACGCTGACATATTATTGTGTAATTTCATTGATATATTCCACCGGCATTTTATATTCTAAAAAGGGGACATAGCATGCATATTTCAAAGTCTATATTTTTACTCTGGGGCTGCGCTGGAATAGCTCTGCATGATTTACAGGTTCGGTTTCTTATTTAGGAGGATCACAAAACGCATAACGAATGTCCCCGTAACACCTAAAGTTTCTTCTTTCCTGCTGAAAGTAGAGACTAGAACTGGTGGAGAGAGATTCTAGGAAAGTCATTTTAAAAGTGATGAAACTAGGATATTTTTGAAAATGCATCATGCAAAAACACTTAAGATCTGAAACACACACACACACACACACACACACACACACGGAGATACACACACATCCTATTGTCATTGATCTACGCCTCCATTACAATGACACACACACAGTCACACACACACTAACACAGACAAACACTCAGCCCAGCTCATTGCCAGTGATGTATATATCCAATAGAGACAGTATTGATTAGCACGATGTGGGACAACAGATGGCCGGCTGTCAATGGTAAAATATTCTCTACTCTCTATTGTGTGTGTGTGTGTGTGTGTGTGTGTGTGTGTGTGTGTGTGTCGGCAGGAATTTGTTCACATATAGTTAACTCTGTTTTTTTTTTTTTGGTGTTTTTATGTGCACTTTTGTGTCCTCTGTTCATCTCGTTCTAAAACTATAAATACTGTCTCTAACTGAGTCACACTGCACAACATGAGCACGCACACACACACACACACACACACACACACACACACACACAAAGACAAACAATTTGTGTCTAACTGCATCACCCTGTCCAAGGTACCAGGATATTTATACACACACACACACACTCGCAACCTAGCAAATTAACTACTCCTGAACACGACACTCTGTTCTCGCTCTGTCTAAAACACAACCACCCACACACACACACACACACACACACACACACACACACACAGAATAGCAGGGCATCTGTGTGTGTGTGTGTGTGTGTGTGTGTGTGCGCGATGGCCCGGTACGCTGCATTAAACAGGCCGTTACTGGTCAAAAGGTCCGATGGCTCGCGGCAGACGGAGTTTCTGTCTGAAACGAGAGGCTCAAACATCCGTTTGGAGGCCAAGGTTGGGGACAGTGGAAAAAAAAAAAAAAACCGATGCCATTTCCAGAGTGTATAAGGGAACGTTAGAGGAGGAGCCCAGACACAGCAGAGCAGGGTGTGTATATTTCATCAAGTAACTGCAGGTGAGTGATGCTTTTGGTTCATTTACAGGACTACATACAGAGGTATCAAACATGCGGCCCGGGGGCCAGAACTGGCCCGCTAAATGGTCTGATCTGGTTTTCTAAGAAAAAAGTTGGAGCCGTTTTATGTTTCTCCACAGAGCTGTGAAGCCTTGGTGCTTGTTGATTTATCCATGCAATGTTCTATATTTTCCTTAAATGCACTTTTTTCCACAAAGATCCAACGCTGAGGTGTCGTTCATACAAGTGATTATTAAGGATCAGTCTTTCAATGTGAACTAAACTGAGTTTGACACCTCTGACATAGACCTGAGAACCTGCAGTGATGTTATTTTGTCTCCAAACACAGTCCCGTACATGCACAGCGACGTGGTGAGTGTTGTGTGTCGTCTATTCAGGTCAGAGAGTGTTTTAACTTATTCAGATTACACCACAGCGCCGTGGTCATGGACGTCTGTGCAGCAGCACCTGTAAAAGGTGGGACCTTTGACCTCCAGGGAGGGGTTCTTACTGGATGATTACCGAGGCCCCGCCCCCTTCAACCCGGAGCCGATGTCTAATCAGATTTACCTAAAACACCTGTTTGTGCAGGGGGGGGGCTTTTTTCCAGGTTTTTCCTGAAACCTGAAAAAAAAACTCAAAATGACAGCACAAGCCACTGCATCCTGTTTTCACATTAACATGGAGGACGAAACACGCAGGTTTCCTGACAGCCTCCGCTATTGATAGATCACCGTATTTTATGGATAAGTGCACAAAAACTTCATAAATATACGTCTCTGTTCCAGTTATAGGTCCCCAATGGACTACATCTGGACTGTAGGGGGGTTTTAACTGTATAAATGCCTTTCAGCAACAAGCCCCAGGTCAAGAGCTCTTTTTTTTTTTTCGAACGTACGAGCGGATTTAACGACGCCTGTCAGTTTTCCAGGATTCAGAAATCCACTGCGATCCGACTCCCCGATACGTCAACTTCTGACAGCATGTGAGGGCTGTTTTAACCCCCAGCTGCATTTCAGCTACCTCGACCTCTGACCCCCCCCCCCATCACTGGAAGGATGAAGGCGGTTATCGCGTTACCCAGCGATCCCTGGACCTGCGAGCGCGACCCACTCTCTCTCTCTCTCTGGAAACAGCTGAACAAGGCTATCTTTATTTTATTCCGCCATCAGGACGTAAATCCTCGATCCGCGAGACGAATCCGTAAGCCGCTTCAGTGGCGGTGGATCGGAGGCTCCATTCGTGGCCGCAGCGGCGGCACCCGGTGCGATTTTTTTCGGGGATTCTGGGAACATTTTTTTGGCTGCTTCACACCTGTTGGCTCTGCAACGATGTTAAGCTCAATTAGGGAGAACAAAGTGACACCAGGGGATTTTTTTTAAACAGAGGAGGGAATTCAGATGAAGGACAGAGTCGTTTTAAGGTGAGAATAAGATAAGAGCGTCAGAAGTTAATATCGTTAATATGAGCTTTAAAGAAGAAAGACGAAATCCAACACATCATCATGTAAATAGATGGAGGAAAAAATAGTGACTTTTGCTGTTTGAAGATGTCAGCAAGTTGACTTATGTAATTTCCTTTTTGTCTCTTAGACCGAATGCTAGTGTCCCGGTAACCATGACGACGAGTCAGCACACACACACACACACACACACACAATCTAGACCTTTAAACCAATAGAGCGGTGAAATGGAATTCGGCCATCGTGGATCATCGTATCGTTTACAGCTGTTGTTTTTTAAAACTGTGACAGGTAAAAAAAAAAAAAATCAAAAGTCGTCCGAAAAAAATAAAATAAAAAAAAAACGCACCCGACCCCGTTTGACATCCACTGACATGCTGGTTGCATAAGAGGAAACAGGTGTGAATTCCCCCTGCACGGAATTTCAGATGGGCACACTGCCTCCAAAAAAAAAAAAAAAAACCTACATCTGCTTTTTCAAACTTCTTTAACGTTCATTTATTCACGTGTGAGGAAGCCTCGTCCATTCACGTCTACAGGTCGCGTGCTCTGCAGCAGCCGGGGCGGTGCTGGGATTGAACCGGCAACCTTCGGGTTACGAGCCCTGCTTCTCTAACAGCACCACAATAATAAATACATTCTCCTGGTTTAGCTGGTGTAGCTGCTGTTGTAAATCCATTTGTTAATCTACTTAATTCACTGCTTCCAGAAAAAAGAAAAAAAAAAAACCTTCAACTTTTATTGGAAGCGTTTCACTCGCTGTGCAGCTGTGCATCCACAGGCAGAAAAAAGAAAAGGCGTCATTACCCCGTTCAGCGTGATGAGGAGCGATTTTCTTTCTACTGTATGTTGAAGGAGACGGAGTCAGCACCAGATTCTTGGACTCAACACCACATTCTCTTCCCAGTTACACTAAGCATCCGTCTCTCTCTCTCTTGATTAAAACCATGTTTAATCCAAAATAAAAAAGGCAAAACAAATGGTATGCAGATGCAATCAATGAATCAATATAAATTACTGGTAAAAACAAACAAGAATGCTTAAATTTCCGAGTGGTTAGTGAAATAATTGCCCACAAGAAAAAGGGGGGAATGAATTCCACACAAAGAGTCATGGCTCACACTGAACTGCTTACGTTAAACCTCTTGTCTAGTGTGTGATTGTTATGAGACTGAGGAAGATGAGTTTATGCTCTTTTGTACACTTATTCCTCCTTATTTCACAAGGTATGATCACAAACATCCATCTGAAGCACCTGCTTAATTTATGTTTAAAACCTGCTTCTTTTATGCAACAACTAAGTATTGTGCCACAATCAATCAGAACTTTATTTGACTTTTTCAATATCATGTGCAGCTCTGGCCTTGAGGACGATAAGTTGGAGATATCAAAATAATATCATTTGTCTATAAAACTGTTATAAGTACACCTCTTAACATATAAGAGAATAAAAAGAAAGAAATATAGACCAACTTACAACAAAGAATAGCTTCAATAAGACTTTATAACTCACTGTAGTCACTTTTCTCTACACACACATCCTGCACCTTAAGTGTGCATTAGCTGTGTATGTGTACATGTGTGTATGTGCATGGATATGTATGTATATATATATATATATGCAAATATGTGTGTATGTGTATGTATGTAGGTATGTACGTGCATGTATGTATGTATATATGCTTTGCTTATGCATAATCTTTTCTTACTATTTATTAATATTTTTTCTCCATTCTTATGTCCATAATGCATACTGTGTATGCGGATCAACAAATTCTACGAATTTGTACATTGTGTTGTGTATTTTTATTTTTTATTTTTTTATAGTTTTTATCTTCTTTAGCTTTTATTTTATTTTCTTTATTCTGTACGCTGCAGTAACAGACAAATTTCCACGTTGTTATCTTATCTTATCTTTATTAACTGTAACAGAAAAGATTTAAAGTGCATCTGAAATTGAAAAATAAAATTAAATCCTTAATTAAACATTTTTCGACTGACCAAGTCAAACCATATGATACTGAAAAATAAAACTACATAAAATCGTCTTATCAGTCTCGTCTTAGCTTTGGGAGACTTTCGTTTGTCTCTTTATCTCCGTCTCTCTCCGCCTGTCTTCTCATCCCTGTTAAATATGTTTTCATGGTGTCACTTGGTGTCTACACTTCATACTCATACTCTGTGCTGTATGCTCCCTGCTCACACTCTGCTGCCCCCTAATGTAGTGGAGGTGCAATTGCACTTTATTCTAGGACAGTATCTAGGACTATTTGACAACCACTGATTTAAGCTAAGTTTCTTGACATCTGGTGTCAATAGTCCCTCAAATCCTCAATCTATAAGACAATTGAACATGATTAATCACTGAGGTGGATGTGTGAGCAGCCTGGGATAAAGACTAAGCAGCAGTAAAAAAAAAAAAACAACGGACTGATCAACATCCTTAATGAGTCGGTCTTGAGTAAAAAATCGAAGGAACTCCAGTCCTGAATATCGCACAATTGACCGTGTCTATGGCCTGCACAGCCTCATTAGCAAAACGGGAGCATCCAGACGTTTTAGGCTTCTTTCCGAACTCAAATAAATACATAAGGGTTTGATTTATGTTGGAATGGGGTGCAATTGAGGTCTGAAAAAACCCAGATCTAATCGAATCTTCCTCCTTCTGTCTTCACTCAGAGTCACTTTGTCTAAGTATGCCCGGTGTTTATAGAAAATCAATCAATCCGGACTAAGCTTATGCCTCTTTTTTTTTACTGTCTGAAGGCTCTTTCTCTTAGAGAGAAAACCCCAGCCCTCTGCAGACAACCGAGCGCCGTCGAGGCTGGAACAGGGCCCCGGTAACCGTAAATCCCCCCCCCAAAAAAAACAAAAAAAAAAACAGAGCAGCGATGATAAAGTGAAATGATAATCCGAGGCATCAGTTTCGCCGCAGGTTTCGTGCCGTTCCGCCCTTGAAGGCTCGGTGAGTAACACTCACGTTGGACAAACAATTACGGCGTGGCAGCAAATAGATGAGAGAGGTAAAAGCTTGTAGCTCGTGAAAGTTCGGTGATATTCGGCTGATTTATTCCTGTTACACAAAGCCGCCCGAAACTCCTGTTTCTGCATTCTTCCCCTACAGTGTGTGCATTACAGGACGTACAGTCACAACATGCGTCATGGAGTTTGGAGATTGCTGGTGAATAAATCCACTGTCACCTTGCTGCTTTGACCCTGAATTTACTCCTCCGCGGCCTCGGGCATGCATGACGTATTTACCGCCACCAGAAAAAAAAAGACTTGCGAGCGTCTTTAAAAAGATCAAACGCCGCTCCTATTTCAGGATTAGGGGGTTAAGATTACAACGGCGATAAGGGATGGTTATGGTTAAGGTCAAAGCCTCGGGATTTAGCTTCAGAAACATCACTGCAGGGCTAACTGTTCCCTCACTTCTCTGCTGTAAGAGGAGCGAGTGAGCGAGAGAAGATGCTGAACATTTTTCAATCAGATAATAGAATTCAGCTCTGTAGTTTTATTTTTTTGTGTGTGTGTGTGTGTGTGTGTATAAATTATTCACAGAAATAGAGCTACGGGGATGGGAAGGATGTGGGGAGGATACATGCGTGCATAGAGATGGTGCAACGTTTTTCACTGCAAGACAGCGGCCCTGCACGAGCAGCGTTGCATGAACGCCCTTAAATAATAAATACTGGAAATGCTGTGAAACTGTTGCAGTGATCTTACAGGATTCTTAATGCTCATCTGACTTTTTAACCAAATGCCAGGTGAAAAAAAAGCCCATGCATAACAAGCTTCAGCTATACACTCACAACATGAATAATAAAAACATGTACAGAAGAGAAGATGAATCTGAATTTTGTTCCAACAACTGATGGCTCGGAAGCTGATGATGCATTTTTCATAAGAAAAAACAAATCCCAAAGTGATTGGTGCAATTCAGGGTGGGATAATCATAAATTACTAGTAATGTAAATAAAACTATTAAGAGAAAAAGTATTAAGTTTTCTGAAAGAATCTGGAAGTGGTGGTGTTTTTTTGTTTTTTATAGCGCAGGGCTTAGTGTTATATATATATATATATAAATATATATATATAAATATATGTATATATATATTTTTTTATATATATACATATATAAAAAATATATATATACACAGACCTTTAGTGTCAATTTAGCATTGAAGTGATATATATATATATATATATATCACTTCAATGCTAAATTGACACTAAAGGTCTGGATGGACCAACTCAATTTAATACAAAAAAAAATGTAAAAATAGATCTGTGACACTCAGTGAGGTAAAAATGAAAAAGCAACATGGAAAGGCTGAAAGAAACGAACAGGAGGGAGAAATAGAGAATAAAGACATCACAGTTATATGGAGATAGATTGAGGAGTGATGGATGGAGACAGGGTAAATCAGTAAAAGCTGCAGAAGCTTTGACGCTGTCATTATCTCTTTCTTTTCCCGTATAACTACGTCTTTCTCTCTCCAGAATTGGATTTCTGGGTGCGTGCACTTGAATGCGAACGTGTCCGTGTATGGTGATAAATTGCACGAGTTTTCCACCAAAATTTCTCAAATCTTCCAGGAGGCTGTTAGTTCTCAGCTTTTCCTTCAATATTTCATAAGCTCGTGTATTCCAGAGTTCAAAAACACGTTCACCTCATCCGGATGTGCTGAAGCCTTTTTTCATTCATTTAACATTTGGGTTTTTTTACTCAAACTCGTATTAAAAACAAGAGTGGCATTAAACTGCTATAAAATTATTATACATAAATGATTTTCTCTGTCTCAAAACTGCCAAACTATTATATAACTTTCAACATTTGAACCCTTCAAACACCAGTTTGTGAATGGTTTTATTATTTACTACAAACCAACCACAAAAAAAATATTATTTTCCACATAATAAATAGAAATAGGATGGGACTTGTCAATGGTTATCAATAAAATGGATTTGACTGCATTAGTATCTTATGTAAGGTAAGAAGTTGTTTAGGAGATTTATGGAAAACAACTTCTATTAAAACAAGATTGGCATTATCGAATTAAACCAAAAGCACTTTTTAGATGTCTAATGAGACTTTTAACACAGTCACACCTTTGTGACTCCTATAAAATCATTATATATATTATTTTTTGTTTTTTTCATAAATATCTTAAACAACTTCTTACCTGCTGAACTTACCTGTCAATGGTTATCAATAAAAATGGATTTGATTGCATTAGTATTTATTGTAGTATCAGATACTCATTGATTTCCATAGAAACCACATATTTTATCATCAGTGTCATTGCAGTAAAAGGTTAAAAACCTCAACGTTCTTTCTTCTTTTCTTTAATAATCTGACATTCATTGATGTACAAATGCATAAATAACTTCACTCACTCTTTATATAGAGTGTAAAACCTTGCTAGTCGATTGTATTTGTATTATATTTTTTTGTATTTGTGAAAAATCAATAAAAAGTGAATTGCAAAAAAAAAAATGATTGAATGTTTGGTACATTTGTGCAGGTAAGAAGTTGTTTAAGAGATTTATGAAAAGAAAACACAATTCCAAAATGTCCCTGCAGAGTGTAAAAGACATGCAAGAGTAAATTGGATTCCAAAAATTCAACCAAAGAAGAATTTCTGCAAAAAAAATTGGGAGGAGGAGGAGGAGGGCGTGAAGGTTAAAGCAACCACACACACCTCAGCATCACGCGTCCATTGATCGGTGATTTCACAGTGAAACTAAAGCCCACGTTTCCAGGCTCCTCTGCTGTGATTTAAGTGCGTGGTGGGAAGTGTGAAATGGGATTATGTACTTGTTGACAACACGGTTCGCTGAGACACACACTTCAATGTGGCACGGAACCAGGCCTAAATGTTTGTTCTTTAATAAACTGAGCTAAAGAACATGAAATGGTTATCGCACGCTCAGTTAAAGTCACTTTTTTTGCAGATACTGCCCTTACTTTGACATACAGAATCTTATTGAGTAGACACCACATTTGTACGGTTTGTCATCACTCTATACCAGGGGGGTCAAAGTGGAATGGACATGGGGGCCAAATGAAAAATTTAGGAACAAGCCAAGGGCCGGACTGATCGAACGTCCATTGAAAAAAAAATAATAAAATGACGCATATAGTCTAGTGATCCCATTAAACAGACTGAAACCCTAAAAATAATACCTATAACATAATAATAATTACTATATGATCAAATAAATAATTTCTTATGGCTCTGTTAGTAAATTTTAATTTTCAACAGAGACAAAAGCTTTGTGTAAAAATCCCCAAAACATGAACATTAAATGAATGAAGCGTATTATTCAAGGCAGCATCAGTATTACTTCTCAGGGAAATACCAAAAATGGCCTGAATTTACTTCAAATAAATACAGAATATCAGCAATTTTCTATAATTCACTCGATTGAAATATTTTCAAAACAAATTGGATTGAAATACAATAATAAAGTGCAAAAAGCTATAAACATGAGGAAAAGGAAAAGTCACATGTGGTGTGAAAACAAGTAGTTCACTTCTAAACTTTACCTGAGTAAAAACTCTGAATACGTTGCACAGTAATGTTTTTTTTAAGCTGTGGCTGATACTTGGTGGTGTCTCTTCTTTTGGCTGATTCAGCGATCACTTCTGTCTTGTCTCAGATTCTCTTTTATCACCACACAAAGTCACAGAGGTTCTCCAGCTACCTCCGTGAACATGTTCTCCGATTCCCACCCTGTTTTAAAAGTCCGGTTCTCAGTGTCCACCTTCCGTTTTGCCATTTTTTAAGGCTAGGCTATCTGAAAGTTTTGAAGTGACGCTAATGCCCGCTGATGAATAATGAAAGGAACTGGCCTCCTGCTCGGAGCGCCACCGTTGAATTGTGGGAAATGTAGTGCCTCAGTGCGCGTAAAGTACCTGGATGCTGCTGTGGGCCAGTTCTAATAATAAATGTATAGAATCCTGGGGGCCAGAAAAAACCCTCTCGCGGGCCTTGACTTTGACATATGTGCTATACAGTATAAATACCAAAATGTAAATGGGTTCAAATCAAAGGTCCACAGAGCATTTAAAGGTAAACAGACTAAAAAAAAATTATAGGTAATTGACTGGTTTGACAATGACTTTATGCAGCAGCCAATAGCGACAGGGCATTGTGAGTTGCCAGATATGGTCTCTATAATGGGTAAGTGACTGGAAAAAATAAAAAAGCCAGAGTCTATGTTGCTGAAGCAGTCACATTCCTCTTCATCAACATTACTTGTTTTCATATTGATTAGTTGAAATTTGTAATGATTCATCCCTTGATTTGACGCAGACTGATGGGTTTGCTGGCAACAAACCTGGCAACCCGTCGGCATTCTTCCCCATCCACATATTCCACCTTCGAGTAGCTTTATGAATAATGAACATTTCAATTTAATCAGTGATATTGTACTCTGAAGGTGGTAAACCATCATTACTGAGCATAAAGCAATCAACAACAAATGATCATCAGTTTTAGGGAAAAAGCCTCGGCCGCCATTGTGAATTCAGCGATATTATCCTGTGTGACGGTGGGATTTTTCATTCAGCCGGTGAGATATCACAAGCCGTAGAACAGAGATGGGTAATGTGAGTGGCTCCAGGCCAGTGTTAATGGGGTTTTCATGCGAGCGCCAACGGGTGGCACGACGTCCGATTTGGTGCACGGCGACTTCAAAGTCTGACGGCTGCCTGTCAGTCAAACACACACACACACACACACACACACACACACACACACACACACACACACACACACACACACACACACACACACACACACACACACATCATGACACGTCTCCAGAGCCAGGAGCGCTTAGATTTTAGCTGACGAAACCGGCACCATTGAGCCATTGCATGTGAGTTTACTTTTATATCAGAGTAACTGGATGACAGCTCGGTGCACAAAGGGAAGTATAAAAAAAAAAAAGTATAAACAGGAAAAGATGAAATAAAAGTGCATCCTTTCTCTGAGAACAAAGACATTAATGCGGCGTTCCCTTGCTGGCTGACCGGTACCCTTCACCCTGCACTGCTCCTCACTCTCTGCATGGTACACTGACTATTTATCTGCAGTTTGTGTGAGTGTGTGTGTGTGTGTGTGTGGAGGGGGGGTGTCTCTAATGTTTTTCATGATTGGGATAATGCATCTACATCTGCATGTGTGTGTGTGTGTGTGTGTGTGTGTGTGTGTGTGTGTGTGAGTGGGAGGTGTGCGTTTTCACTTTTTTTGTGTGTAACACGGGCTGTGGACAATTCATCTGCATTAGCAAGAGATTAACCTGCTCACCTAACACATCCATCACACACACACACACACACACACACACACACACGCATACACACACACGCACACCAGCAGTCTTAGGCAAGGGCAGCGGTGTAGGTGGAGGGAGAGACTCGCCCACGTACCAAATATGCAAAACACTGTGTTGCAGTGCAGGAACGAAACCATGCACACACACACACACACACACACACACACACACACACACACACACACACACACACACACACACACACACTCACAAGTTGAATGAGATGATTTTGTGTGATACAGCCTGTGTGCAAACCTTGACCCCTTCCACCAAGCCCTAAAAAGGCACGGATGACTTTTCAAACAAAGGACTCCATAACCAACAATCAATTCACTACGTCTTCACAAAAGCAGAGACACGATTTAAATAAGTAGTGTTTGCTGTAAGTCTCATGACTTTTACCGTTTACTCGTGAAACAGGATGTTCAGTCATCTCAGAAAAACAGATATCTGTAAAAGGGGACCACTATTAAAACAATCAGACTGGGCTTAGCTGTCAGAAACTACATGTTGGTGTTATGAATGTGTGTTTTTCCTGCAGATGATGAAAAACAAACCTGCGACCACACGCTGCTTTTGTCATTTGTATCCTCCACCGCCTGCTCGCGGAGAAACACAGCGAAAGCACACAGAAAACACACCTAATTATTAGTTTGCTCACAAGAGAAGCAGAAGAAGAAGAGGATGAAATGACACAGGACCGTGTTGACATTAGCCGCAGAACATTCGGCGTGAACACATCTCGTAAACACGCAAAAACAGGCATCGTCCAAATTTACACACCCGCATCTTTAACTCTCCTATTTCAAAATCAGCTGCTCAAATTCTCTTTTATCAAATAAAGTAATTAAAAATTAAACTGTATACTACAAGGTGCATATCTCCAGTTCTATTTAAGGCAGTCATAGTTCAGGTTCAGGAGATTTAAAATTAAAATCCAGTTTTTATAGTGCAATACATCAGAAATCGTTTTGCAAAAACAGCGAGAGGAAATAATCTTGAAAATGGAGGATCTATAAAAACAGAGAGATGTATATATATATTACTCTGTGGCTGGTGATGTGAAACAACTAGTAAATAATGAAGTTATGGAAAAAAAACAAGCGCTGAGGAAATTAGTCGAAATCTATCCTTTTTTTCTTTTAAACACAATCTATGCAGCGTGAGTGAATTCCAGATAAAACAGCACATTAATGAACTCCTTCAACACTCAAAGTATAAAGTCATAGCATAAAAAAAACACACGCACGCACACATTCCTTCTGTTTTCTTCACGTGAAATCCATAACTCTTTTTCCATTTCACGTAGAAAGGGGAAACAGAAATTCAATTTAGTGGCCTGATTGGCAGATTTGCCTTTGGGAGAAAAGACAGAGAGAGAGAGAGAGAGAGAGAAATAAAAAAAGGGAGGGTTAAAGAGAGAGAAAGAGACATATGAGAGAAAGAAGACCGAAAACAAAGTTAGCAAAGCAAGGAGAAGAGGAGGAGGAGGAGGAAGGAAAGGAGGGAGGGAAGAAATGATGCAGAGAGGCAGCGAGGGATGGAGGGATTTAGGGACTGGGGGAGTACGAGAGAGAGAGAGAGAGCGAGGGAGGGAGGGAGAGGAGGAGGAGGAGGAGGAGGAGAGGAAGACAGAGAGGCATTGTGCTGTGTGGCAGCCCCCGGTCGCTGTTTGCTCCGGTTGCCACGGCGACCGCGAGGGAGCGAGCTGATAAGTTATCCAGATGGTTAAAGACCAGGAGAGAAAAAAACGAGCTGTGTGTGTGTGTGTGTGTGTGTGTGTGTGTGTGTGTGTGTGTGTGTGTGTGTGTGTGTGTCTCAGTGTTTTAAATCTGGTGATAACGTCTTTCTCTCTCTCGCTCTCTCTAATTTTAATTTATTCACGTTGCTACGGCAGCAGAGGTGAGAGAACAGGTGAGGAACTCCGGGACTCGACTTCTTTACTTTTTTCTTTTTTCCTTTTTTCTCCCTCCTCATCACTTTTGTTTCTCTTTTTGCATCTTTTTTTTTCCTTGTTCCCTTCGACATTTCTTATTTATGGGAGGTGTGTGGCTACTGCCAAGGTGTGTGTGTGTGTGTGTGTGTGTGTGTGTGTGTGTGTGATGAGGACCAAGGGAGATGAAAGAAGAAACTTATTTTTTCCCTTTTATGAAGATTGATTTTCACAACCTAAAAGGCCTACAGCAAGCAGAGGGAGTCTTTTTTTTTCTTTTTAATCAAGTTACGCACCGAGCAGAGCATCGTGATCTTCCTCTAGAACAATAAACTCCCGCACTAAGTAGTTGCTTTAACCCGAGCCGCGATGTTTCCCTAACCTTTACCGAGTTATTCTTGTTGCAGAACCCTCAGTCTCAAACCTGGCGCCGCGTCTTAGCGCTGATATGACGAATTTGTTAGGAAACGTTCGCTTTATTTTCACACGCAGCAGTCGACCATCATTCATTACAAGTTAAGGTTTTAGGCCAAAAAGACACAGAGATCCACCAAAACAGAGCATTAATATGATAATAATAGTAGTATTTCACCAATCTGTTACCAATTAAACTATTAATGTAATTAAAGTAGTTTACACAATGCCAATTAAGCCAATCAGGTAGTTTTTAATCCTCATATCTGCAGGTGGATGAATGCAAACTTTACACTTAACCATAACATTTAATTATGTGGCTCCACTACATTCTCAAATGCTATGTGAGTCGATCAAACTATTATAGTGAAATTAAAGTTTTAACTCATTTTACATGTGAAACAACAGCAACAACGATGGTGGAGACAATAATGTATGCGCATATAGACAGTAGTGTTTGTAAAATAATTATATAATTAAACTGATATACAGGTATGTAAAGATAAACTTCCACTTGTCTTTGTGTGTATATAGTGCATATATCAACCCCCTTTCCTTGTCCCTTTACATACGTTCCCATTAATATTTATATGTTATTGTGTATTTTTAAGCTAAACTCTCATTATTAATGGATTATGAATAATGAAGGCTATTATTATCATCTCACACTAGGTTGTATACAGTGTGTGTGCATATGTTGCACACACAGACATATAGTCAGACTTTGGGTAGTTTGAATATGTATTATGAGTTTAAAAGATGAATAAATAGAAAAACAGGTCACCAGGCAGTGTGAGTTACCCGTTGTGTGTTTCTAATTCGGTCTGTCTCCACGATGCCAGTCTGGCTGCACGGCCACAGACACGCACAATTCATCCAACAGTTGCTTCTTTCACACCCGCCGATCTAATATGGTTAATACTCAGAGAAATATAATATTTGTATAAATGCATACACACACAGAGACACACACACACACATGCATGCGAAGGTGTGCTATTCTTTCCAAAGGGGGGAAGACGACTTTGGCTGCAAGACGAGAAGGGAGGAAAAACAGAGAAAAAGAGAGGGAAAGGATATCAAAGATCAGCATTATAAGCCTTTTAGGTGAGAGAAAGGAAGATAAATTGCGAATCTGTGCTTCGGAAAGCGAGAAAGAAATCAAGAGAGAGGCCGGGAGATGACAGAGGAGACAGGAGGAGGCACGCAGATAGACGGCGCAGATACGTGTAGATTAGGGAAAAAGGGAGAGAATTCAGGGAGAGAGAGATAAAGTGGGAGCAAAAAAAAGAAAAGAGGGGGGGGGCTGCAGAGAAACAGAGTGTGTGTGTGTGTGTGTGTGTTAACAGTATGGCAGCAGTAGCGGTAACATTCCTGGCTGAACAGATCAGCTGGCCTGAGGAGAAAGACAAACACGGGAGAGGAAACCACGTCTAGACTACTGCTAGACACACACACACGTACTAGGGAAACACACACACACACACACACACAAGCTGGACAGAGACACTGTGAATGTGCAAACACACACACACACACACACAGCAACCTGCTAGTTAGACAAGGTGGGCGAGTGCCAAGCATTGCCAAGAACCTGGTGGGGGGAGGAGGAGGAAGGGGGGGATGGAAAAAAAAAGGGGGAAGGTTGGAGATAGGAGGAGGAGGCCAGGATTAGACCAGAGGGGGAGAAGTGGAAGAAAATGGGTGGAGACGGGACACCAGCTTAGCGTCGGCATTTCGTAAACTACGTACGCAGGACGCCGGTATGGAAAAGTACGGCGTATCTGGGAGGGAGCTGAAAGCGGATTCAGGCTACATACCGTTTCCCTGCTTCTTGCAAAAATTTCCTTGATAGTCAAGCTTGGAAAAAAAAAAATTAGCATAAACAAAAATCGGTGCTGAGAAGACCAGTCCCTGCAAACCTGTACGCCACTGGATCCTGTTTCAGTGGAAATGTTTATGGCACAAAGGGCATGAGTAAAAGGTGCAAACCAAATCCTGGGGCTGCTTTTCCTCAGCCACATGAAAGGGGACCTTTGATTCTCTTTACGATACGGCGCTCGCAGTTTTCTCGTCGCTTTTTCCAGCGTCCGTGACGAACTTTTCGAGCTCGATGTCAATGCGTTTTTGTATGTATGAATGTAAACTCGCTGAACTCTGCCCCCCGAACATCGTTGTAAATCGCTCATTTCGGCCCGATGAATGTCACCTGTTAAAAAGCACTTGAGCTTCGGGGAAATTCCATCGTTAGTATAATTAACACGACATGACCTGATGGGCAAGTTTCATTCACAAAAAAAAAAATGTGCAAAAACAAGAGTTGCACACAGTGGAATGCCACGATTTCCATCCTTATCATCTACAGTTCAATGTTATTTTTGACAAGCTGATGAGGCTTGTGATTTCATTCGGGGGGAGGTGCTAACGGGGCCGAATTACTAACTGCTTTTGCTTTTCTGGAAGTATTTGGAAGATGGAGCGGCAATTCTGGTCTGCGAGCGATGTCCGTGCTCTCCTCACGGTGTGGGCAGAGGACGACGTACAAGGGGAAAATCGACAGGGTGTGCAGGAACGAAGATGTGATGAAACACATCGCTGCAGAAGTTGCGAAGTTGGGCATAAAGCGGACAACGGTGCAAATCGGCGACAAACTGAAAATCAGGGTTCCCACACCTTTTTCATGAACAAATTTAAGCACTTTTCAAGCACCAGTTTTTCACTTTTCAAGCACCTTTAAATAGCTAGCTTACTCGTTGTGTTTGCCATGATGGTCATGAGAAGTGCAGCGGCGCCACTGTGTGGCATAATAAATAGTATGGGTCTAATTAGCATTATTTCATATGGTGGTAGATTGAATGTTTGGATTGTTAACTAATTGTGAATTGGCTTGTATTCTCAGCTTGTGAACAGTGCATTGTGTCACTACCATAGCGCAATAACAGTGACAAAGGCCAGAAGGGGGCTAAAGTATTGTATGTATCAGCAGACGAGTTATTTATTTTCACTGCATGTAAAAGGTATTGGATCAAGCGTGTAGCCGCTTAGGAAACATTTTTGTTTTCTCTTGGTTTATTGAGATAGACATCACAAAAAATCCAAGCATTTTCACAACCTTGAAAACACTGAATTGAAATTCAAGCATTTTCAAGGAATTTAAGCACCCGTGGGAACCCTGTGAAAAAGCTACGAGCCCAGTACAAGGCTCGTAGCTTTTTGTGGCCTTGTGCAAATTGCTAACCTTACTACACTAACCTTTGCATTGTACATCATATTAGGACGACATATACGGCGCAAGAAGCGTCGCTAGTCAAAAATCCGTGCCGTTGCAGTAGCCTGCATGTCGACGTTTGTTTATTGTTGCTTGGTTACTTATGCAGTGTAACTGCCTATCCTGCTTGAAAATGGGCTGGATCAGTGACGTTTTTCCGAGCGAGGGCGTAACCTGGAGATACTAGTAGCCCGTAATGTGCAAACAACAGCTCTCAGGGCACGGGGCCAGCGGCCTGATGCTATCAGCACCGAGGGGCTGTGCAATGGGAAAGTGGCTATTGGGGTATTTCATTCTGAAATAAGCAGGGAAAAAAGAACAATTTCAGGCATGTCAGTCATCATGTCAGGCATGTCAGACCTGAAACATTAGAAAATACTAATACAGCTGCAGTAGCATTGTTGTAAAAGAATGAATAGTTTGACATGGAGTTAAAACTACGACAACAAATTTCTTTTGGTGGGATTATATATTGAAAGCAGTCAATTTCGATTTACACTACAACCAATAAAGCAGATTCTGATTGAAATAATTATAACTTAGGACTGGAAGTTTTTACAACATGACCAAAGATTTATTGCCGTCCTTTAAAAGGAAACCCCAAAAAACAGGAATTTTAGAGTTTATTGGGTCACAGTAAGTGGATGAATAAACCTCTCTGCCTCTTATTTAACCGACTTCGCCTAAATTCTCCAGAAACGCGACGGCCTCGGTTGTAACAGGAGGCCGAGACAAGTGGTTTGACATTTGAATAAAGAGCGAGCTTTGCCGATAAGTCCCCGGCGCTGGGGGGCTGAGGAAGGAAGTAGAAGTTAAGTAACATCTCCCAGGATTCACGGTGAACTGAAGAGGACGTATAACCTTGGCAAACGCCGCAGACAAAGCGTGACCCCGACGTCTCATCAGGTCCAGAAATTGTCCAGACAGGGGGAGAAAGTGACCTGACTCCAGAGGTGAGACGGTACATCGAGGACCCAGACCCATCAGTAAAAGCAGCTGTCACTGACCTATGACCCCACACCATAGGATAAAACTATGTCTCTTTAGAGAGAGAGAGTGGCAGGTCAGGCCGGCTGTGCACCGCTTGTTAATTGGTTCACAGGTAACTCCAGAAGTCCAATCAGCCACGGCACCTGGAGTGGAAAATAGGCTCCCTGTCACACTTCCAGCAAGTTTTCTCCCCGTTGAAGCGGCGTCCTTGAAAAGGTGACCACCCCCCCCCCCGTCACTGCTATTTATTGTCCGGACACGTGGACGGAAAACATCCGACACGTTTTAAAAAGCTGGACCTGAAGGTTGTCATGTTTTTGCCTCTGTCACATTACAATACACAAGTGCTTCTCACTTATTTTCTGTCGCGACCCCCCTGTGGAAAAGTAAAACATCTTGAATCATTTGTCTATAAAATTGTTATAAGTACCTCTGCATAACACTGTGTACTTATTAACGTATAAGAGAATAAAAAAGAAAGAAATATGGACCAACTTACAACAGAGAATAGCTTTACTAACTAACAGAAAAGATTTAAAGTGCATCTGAAATTCAGAAATTAAAATTAAATCCTTAATTAAACATTTGACTGATCATGTCAAACCATATGATACTGAAAAATAAAACTATACACACCGGTCTTTCACAGTGAACCAAGCGCTACAGGCGCTTCGTCATATTTCCTCGTCTTAGCTTTAGGAGACTTTCGTTTGTCTCTTTATCTCCGTCTCTCTCCGCCTGTCTTCTCATCCCTGTTAAATATGTTTTCATGGTGTCACTTGGTGTCTACACTTCATACTCATACTCTGTGCTGTATGCTCCCTGTGAACACTCTGCTGCCCCCTAATGGAGTGGAGGTGCAATTGCACTTTATTCTAGGATAGTAACAAAAAAAAAAATCTAAAAAAAAAATGAAATAGCATGTTTACCAAGGTCAAACGCACCCTCTTGACGGAGCTTCGTGCCCCCCCACTATTTGAGAACCAATGCAGTACACTAAGATCTGACTATACAGTGAAGTAGGATTTACCATATATATCCCATAAGAACCCAGACCCATTTATCCTTAAAGGAAAATTATGTGGGTTATACCATAGACCAATTGGGCCAAATAGAACACATTTATAAAGTTTTTTTCAGAATAATAATGTACTTTGATATATATGTAACATTAATGGTGGGACATGAAGCCTCATAATGAAGAGTCTGGGGGAACCAACGTTCTTGTTACACCGGTGTAACAACACTGTTGGTCCTAATGGGTTAAACACTGGAATTTTTAAACAGGAGGAAGGTGTAGATGCAATTATTCATGACAAATTATTCACAACAAATTATTTCCTAACAACAAAACAGGTCTGGGGGGGGATCTTTAAATACGTCCGAACGCAGCCATCAGCGGCACATTAACTATAATTTAACCAGAATCATTTAGCGGTGCTAAAAGAGACTGAAAAGGGATGTGAATGTGCCACTTTGCTCTGCTGCTCACTATTAGTCGTCAATGGGTAAAACCTGATATCCTCAGGTCCAGATCAGATTTAACAGGATGTACATAAATCTGTAACTTCCTGTATATGAGGCGGGTTGAGAAAGTCAAAAACTTTTTTTTTTTTGGTTTCTTGTCATTTAAAAGTTTATTTGTATAGAAAAATCATGATTTTGTGTTGAATTTTTACCACAAAATATAAAAAAGTTCAATTTAAAATATTTTTATTCACCTAGAATATAACGCTAGTTGATATGTTTTATATTCTGTGGTTTTAGCGTTAAGCCACATAACATTTTTGACATTAATTTTTGAATGCTGCTTTTTTTTCTGCCACCTCATCCCGTCAACCTTCCAGGAAACATGCATTTCATCTCAAACGAGCATATTGTTAGATGCAGCTTCTCTCAGTTAAAACTCCTTTAGACGCAGAAGTCTAAATGCTTTGTGTAACTACAGACTGAAGATAATCTCCCAGCTTTCGTTGATAGAACTGCAAGGTCTTCATATTGGAGAGAGATGCATCCATGCACATCTGCTCTGGAAGAATATCACAGGAATTTAAGGTTTCACTGCAGAGCATGAGGCATTATTTTGCTGAAAGAGGCACAGGTTCGTTCCTGTTTTCAGCAAAGAATCCTGCAGACAGATCTCTGTGTGGTATCGCAATGCAAGGATTCCTCCAGTGTTCATCATTCAGATTATTTACAGGACGACCGATTATTTCCAGAGGTCAAATGAACCCGGTGATAAAAGCTGGTAAAAAGGAAAAATAATAAAAAAGTTTTAGGGATCTCCCCACTCTGACATGCCTGATTCTAATCACTAACTCATCATTAGACCCTTTACAAGTTAATAATTATAAGGGCCTCCATGGGCCTATGTAGTAAAATATATATATATAGTCATAGTCATTTTTGAGTTTTCAATTAGGAGTTAAACATTGTTCCTCACAGTGATTAAGTAAAAACAGCATCTTTATTCTGTCCCTGTTTTTTAATAATAACTTTAATTTATTTTCACATCATTCAGTGCCTGCGGGAGGAGCCATGGGGGGCGGGTGCGGAGAGATTCGGGTGGCAGTCGAAGGCGGGGACCTCGGCGACCGGATCTCCGGACATGGAGACTAGCTCTGGGGACATGGAATGTCACCTCGCTGGGGGGGAAGGAGCCTGAGCTTGTGCGGGAGGTGGAGCGTTACCGGCTAGATATAGTCGGCCTCACCTCCACGCACAGCTTGGGCTCTGGAACCCATCTTCTTGAGAGGGGTTGGACTCTCTATTTCTCTGGCGTTGCCCGCGGGGAGCGGCGGCGAGCTGGTGTGGGCTTGCTCATTGCCCCACAGCTCAGCCGCTGCGTGTTGGGGTTCACTCCGGTGAACGAGGGGGTCGCGTCCCTGCGCCTTCGGGTCGGGGACAGGTCTCTCACTGTTGTGTCGGCCTACGGGCCAAACAGCAGTGCAGAGTACCCGGCCTTCTTGGAGTCCCTAGGAGGGGTACTAGATAGTGCGCCATCCGGGGACTCCGTTGTTCTCCTGGGGGATTTCAACGCCCATGTGGGTAACGACAGTGACACTTGGAGGGGCGTGATTGGGAGGAACGGCCTCCCCGATCTGAACCCGAGCGGTGTTTTGTTATTGGACTTCTGTGCTAGTCACAGCTTGTCCATAACGAACACCATGTTCGAGCACAAGGGTGTCCATCGGTGCACATGGCACCAGGACACTCTAGGCCGGAGGTCGATGATCGACTTTGTCATCGTGTCATCTGACCTCCGACCGTGTGTCTTGGACACTCGGGTGAAGAGAGGGGCTGAGCTGTCAACTGATCACCACCTGGTGGTGAGTTGGATCCGCTGGCGGAGGAGGAAGCCGGACGGACCTGGCAGGCCCAAGCGTATTGTGAGGGTATGCTGGGAACGTCTGGCGGAGCCCTCTGTCAGGGGGGTCTTCAACTCCCACCTCCGGGAGAGTTTCTCCCTGATCCCGGGGGAGGTTGGAGACATGGACTCCGAGTGGGCCATGTTCTCCACCTCTATTGTTGATGCGGCTGCTCGTAGCTGTGGTCGTAAGGTCCGTGGTGCTTGTCGCGGCGGCAATCCCCGAACCCGGTGGTGGACACCGGAAGTAAGGGATGCCGTCAAGCTGAAGAAGGAGTCCTATCGAGTCTTGTTGGCTCGTGGGACTCCTGAGGCAGCTGATGAGTACCGGCGGGCCAAGCGTGCCGCGGCTCGGGCGGTCGCAGAGGCAAAAACTCGGGTTTGGGAGGAGTTCGGGGAGGCCATGGAGAAGGACTATCGGACGGCCTCAAGGAGATTCTGGCAAACCGTCCGGCGCCTCAGGAGGGGAAAGCAGTGCTTCACCAACACTGTTTACAGTGCGGGTGGAGAGCTGCTGACCTCGACTGGGGATGTTGTCGGGCGGTGGAAGGAGTACTTTGAGGATCTCCTCAATCCCACTGTCACGTCCTCCGAGGAGGAAGCAGAGACTGGGGACCCAGGGGCGGACTCGTCCATCACCCTGGCTGAAGTCACTGAGGTGGTTGGCAAGCTCCTCGGTGGCAAGGCTCCGGGGGTGGATGAGATCCGTCCTGAGTACCTCAAGTCTCTGGATGTTGTGGGACTGTCTTGGCTGACACGTCTCTGCAACATCGCGTGGCGGTCGGGGACAGTACCTGTGGAGTGGCAGACCGGGGTGGTGGTCCCTCTGTATAAGAAGGGGGACCGGAGGGTGTGTTCCAATCACAGGGGAATCACACTCCTCAGCCTTCCCGGTAAGGTCTATTCCAGGGTGCTGGAGAGGAGAATCCGACCGATAGTCGAACCTCGGATTCAGGAGGAGCAGTGTGGTTTTCGTCCCGGTCGTGGAACACTGGACCAGCTCTATACTCTCCATCGGGTCCTCGAGGGCTCATGGGAGTATGCCCAACCAGTCCACATGTGTTTTGTGGATCTGGAGAAGGCATTCGACCGTGTACCTCGTGGTGTCCTTTGGGGGGTGCTCTGGGAGTATGGGGTCCGGGGCTCTTTGCTAAGGGCTGTCCGGTCCCTGTATGACCGGAGCAGGAGCTGTGTTCGCATTGCCGGCAGTAAGTCAGACCTGTTCCCAGTGCATGTTGGACTCCGCCAGGGCTGCCCTTTGTCACCGGTTCTGTTCATTATATTTATGGACAGAATTTCTAGGCGCAGCCAGGGGCCGGAGGGGGCCTGGTTTGGGAACCACAGGATCTCATCTCTGCTGTTTGCAGATGATGTTGTCCTGATGGCTTCTTCGAGCCAGGACCTGCAGCAGGCACTGGGGCGGTTTGCAGCCGAGTGTGAAGCGGCTGGGATGAGAATCAGCTCCTCCAAATCCGAGGCCATGGTTCTCGACCGGAAAAAGGTGGTTTGCTCTCTCCGGGTGGGTGGTGAGTCTCTGCCCCAAGTGGAGGAGTTCAAGTGTCTCGGGGTCTTGTTCACGAGTGAGGGAAGGATGGAGCGTGAGATTGACAGGCGGATCGGTGCAGCGTCTGCAGTGATGCGGTCGCTGTATCGGTCCGTTGTGGTGAAGAAGGAGCTGAGCCGGAAGGCGAAGCTCTCGATTTACCGGTCAATCTACGTTCCTACCCTCACCTATGGTCATGAGCTTTGGGTAATGACCGAAAGGACAAGATCGCGTATACAAGTGGCTGAAATGGGCTTCCTCCGCAGAGTGGCCGGGCGCACCCTTAGGGATAGGGTGAGGAGCTCGGTCACACGGGAGGAGCTCGGAGTAGAGCCGCTGCTCCTACACATTGAGAGGAACCAGCTGAGGTGGCTCGGGCATCTGCTCAGGATGCCTCCTGGACGCCTCCCTAGGGAGGTGTTCTGGGCATGTCCCACCGGGAGGAGGCCCCGGGGAAGACCCAGGAGACGCTGGAGGGACTATGTCTCTCGGCTGGCCTGGGAACGCCTTGGGGTCCCACCGGAGGAGCTGGAGGACGTGTCCGGGGTGAGGGAAGTCTGGGAGTCCCTGCTTAGACTGCTGCCCCCGCGACCCGGCCTCGGATAAGCGGAAGACAATGGATGGATGGATGGATCATTCAGTGTTTCCACACCTGAAAAAAATGTGTTTTTTTCCCCATTTGCATATTTTTCCTGTCGCAGCCTACAGTCACAAATGTTTGTCTTGAACCAATTTCCGCTCCGACTGCACCTGTAAATTTCTAAAATTCTTTTTCTGAACCTATTCCAGTGTTAATGTGCTTCAGCGCTTAGTATCAGTCATTTTAGAGAATCAGCCTCATCATCCAGACCTGAGATGAAAAATCCCAAATTGGAAGGATTTGTCTGCAATCGGCTCCATTCATTGTTTTATCCGTCTATACAAGCAACAAGGATGGAAACCAACTACTTTGACTATGACAGACTCATTTTAAATTACAAATAAGATTCGTATCACTTAGTATGTGTTCACCATATTGTAAGCTAATTTGATGCATCAATATTTCTTGATTTTGCTCTCAAATTGCATGAGATTGCTGCATTAAATTTGCGATTTTTTCAGATTTTTCTAACCGCCTGACCGTGTTCTGCTGCTGAAAAGCGCCCTGAAGCATGATAGCACGGTACCAGAAGTAGAGGTGTTGTTATAAGGGTGATGAGCTGTGACATCTGCCAGATACGGGCCTAACACTTTCTCTCTACAGTTGGGAGTTCCGTTTTTATCTTTAGCAGAGCACAGAATCTATCTAACCTCCTGTCAGGAGGAAAAACCTGCAATCCTCCGGTGTTCTCGCTGCACAGTTTCTACAAACGGAATATTCTGGTATATATTTCTTAAATAATTACACAAACTAATAATCCCCAGTGGGGAAACTCATTCGCCATCGAATCACCTGGGACGGGCAAGAAAAAAATATTCTAGTTGGCGATTAATTTAAAAGTTTATTAACTAGTCAAAGAAAAGGTGCAAAATTGATGAAAATGTAATTTCATCTCCCGCGTTTATTTCTCTCAGGTACCATGATGGGTTTTATTTGTTTACTCCCCTCGAAAGCCACAAATTACGCGTCTCATCTGAATCCAATAGACACCAATAAGCACTGAGAAAATGACTGAATCTTGTGTCACCGAAACCTGGAAACCAGGTGATGTCAAATTAGGAGAATTCATATGAAACCCCCTAGAGTCACTCAGATAATTATTTTACAATCAATTCCAATCAACACTTAAACACTGAAGGTAACACGGTGCATGTTTGGGAACATTAAATCCTATCACCACAGTGCTGTATGGGATTCTGCTTTTTATGCAGGAGTTAAATCTATCTGGACACCAATTAATATATCACCTCTGTTTCATCTCGTTTCCCCAATTTGAATGGACGATTTACGTCCTGCCTGAAGTGGCTGTGATTGTCCGTCCAGGCGTGACGAAGGGCACGACCGCAGCGTGCAGACGCAACATGTCACCGTCTCTATAACTCATCCCGTCTGGGAGATACCAGAATGTATGGATCAAATTACCCGGCCGGGGAAATGCCTCTGCAGTTTGCATTAAGGTCTGAAGTTATGGGGGCCCCAGACAAGCCGAATTATTTGCAACCCCAGCACGTTTTTTTTTATCACCTTGTCAGTCGATTCAAACACTTTCGTATCAAGCTTTTTTTTTTTTTAATAAAACATCATCTGTTTCTTACGAGAAACAACTGACAGACTGACGCTGCCATCCCCAGACCGACCAGCGCTGCCAAGGTTAGTTTTCTGGAAGGCTAAGTGTGTGTGTGTGTGTGTGTGTGTGGTCCCTCCAGACGGGGCCTGCCGCCCACTCCCCTGACATTCGGGTGAGATATGAAGAGAGACAGAGAGCTACAGAGGAAATATCTATGTGTTGACACGCTAAAAAACACACCGCCGCTGTCCTCCCTTTTCCCTTTCCTCCTCCTCCTCCTCCTTCTCGCTTCTCTTACTCTCTCCAACATCTGCTCCCCACCTTTCTTACTTCACTTCCCTCAGAGGGAAGGGACTTTTAACCATGAGAAAATAGATGGCATTTCATCTTGTTTTCCTGAATGTTTATGTGTGAAAGGAGCATGCTGCAGGTTGGTGAGCACGTTCTAGCTGAGCGTAAATGCCTTTGCTCAGCAGTGGTTTATTTAGCAGTTTCAGTCAACCACCCGCCGCATTGTACTAATGGTCTAAAACACGGTAGCTGGAAGATAAGAGACGGGTCTGCAACACACCTTTCATTTCAGTATTTCTGTGATAATTCAAGGTCATTCTGCCTACAGGTTAGAACGGTTTGATCCCTCTGAGGCGATTTTGGAAACCGCCACCCATGCTACGGATGACAAATGTTCCGTTTCTGGGCCTCGGTCGTACAGGTTGTAAAAGGTTTGTGCTGGACAGGAGTACGAGGTGTTGGAAGGGAAGAAGTGTCTCGTTCTTCAGAGAGGAGGAGGAGGAGAAACTACTTATTTGGATCCCAGCTTGAAAAGCTTAAGAATCCCTGACTTGCAGTATTGCAGATGGCCAAACAGCAGGTTCAGTGTCTGCTATTGTATGCACGGTGAAAACTGAAAGAAAGGATTGTGGTGGCGTGCCAGGGATTCACATTCACAGCTTATAAATATATCTCCTTATTTATATACATATATACATATACACATATATACATATATATATACATATACACATATATACATATATACACATATATACATATATACACATATATATACATATACACATATATATACATATACATATATATATATATACATATACATATATATATACATATACATATATACATATACATATACACACATATATACATATATACACATATATACATATATACACATATATACATATATATACATATATACATATACATACATATATACATATATATACATATATATACATATATATACATATATATACATATACATATATATACACATATATATACATATATACATATACATATATATATATATATATATATATATATATATATATATATATATATATATGTATATATATATATATATATATATATATGTATATATATATATATATATATATATATATATATATATATATATATATATATATAGCCTAGAATCACAAATGACACATTTGGGCTTAACAGTTTGTACCTTCACACAAGGTAAAACTCCTTAAAAAAAAAAAAAAAAAGTTAAGAGGGTAAAAACCTTCCACCGCCTTCTATAAATTTCATCCATTGTAACATTAACCTTCAAGAGAAAAAGAACCTGTGCCGTTTCACACATTAATAATTAAAAAAAAGGTTCCTGTTCAGACAGTCATCTACTAACTGAACTGGTCACAACATGAGAGGAGGTAGGACGTCAGCGGCTCTGCAAACAGATTGGAAGCTGGAAACGTAGATGTGGCAGCGGGAGAGTCACAGGTGTTACTCATCACTGAGGGCATCGCCACCCTAAACTGTCCCAGCGAGTCCTGACAGTGACGGTCTGCAGGCTCAGGACCAGAAACAGCAGCTGAATGGAATTCAAATGAATTCATCATTAATTTTTACTATTCACACTCTGCACTGACATCAGTCTTCATATAGAAAAAGGCCTATGCACTGTATCCTGAATTCTCTGGCTGTTTTGTATTGATCATTTTAAACCTTTTTAAAAAGTTTTTAAATTACAGATGAGATGACAGCTGGTCACCGTGTCCCATTATATCTGTCAAAACATTTCCTTTTAGACTCAGCTGGTTTTTAATACGCAGCCTTTGAGTGTAAGGGGGGGGGTTGCGGTTTTCGTGGAATATATGGCAGGTGGGTAACACTTCCTGTGGGATCGCTGTATGTCAGAGCGCAGAACTTTTCCTCGGATGCGAGCTGTCGGCCAAACGTCGCAGCCATTTTGTGTCTCGCTGAAAAAAAAAAAAAAAAGCGAGCAGTCGAGTCGAGAAGCCGTCATGCACCAGAACTGCTTCTCTGGTCGGTTTGGAAAGTTCGGGTTTGGGTGTCAGTAAGTGAGGTAAAAAAAAAAAAAAAAAAAAAAAACTTTATTCATAGAGCGCCTTCACAGAAACGATTGCGGTCGCCAGCTAAAGTGTTTCACAGGAAAAGCAGCGACACAAATAGAATCTTGGAAAACATCACAAAAGTGTTTTTAAGAGGAAAAATGTTTACGCTGTGTTTTAGATGAATATTCCATATGGAAATAAATGCTTACTACTCATGTGAAATCATCATTAAAACATGGTAAGAAACACATAAAGAAGAGCGAGAGCAATAAACAGGTAAAAGGGAAGAATATATAGAGCATGTAGGTGTAGTAATGTAAATTAGAATAAGTGAAACAACATCAATTACTTTCTCTCTGATCACTTATTAGAAAGACAATGATAGTCTCATAAAAGTGTGTAAAAGCTGCCAACACACGGTGAGGGGAAATATGGCCGTGTTTATTTCCTGAGCTTCCTGTTTCTACAGCATTTTCATAGCGAAAAAAAAACCTGCCCTGTTCACTTAGTTCACACAGTTAAATCCAAAAACCAACGAAAAGCTCTAATCTCTTCGGTATTTGTGTTTGTGATGCTGTTTTATGTTTTACAGAGAGATTTTTCTAGTATTTTAATCAACTTTCATTTAAAATAATCAACGATTTGGACCAAATTTGACTGCATTAGGTTTAAGAAAAGTCTGTGTGTTTGTTATTTGAGTATTTTACTGCTCCAGTTATTTTCTCAACACCATCCTATGTGCTCTGACAGACTGTTGCATGTGTGGTTCCCTCTCAGTCTTAGTCTGTATTTATAACCTAGTGAAGAGGAGCACGTTCATGTCACGTGCGGCTCTTATCGCTCCCACTGACACACTTCACGGAAATTGGATGAAGTTTGTTCTGCACGGTGAACTACGGCACAAAAAATAAATAAAAAACACGTTCATATTTGGCCTCTCACTGGTTGGCGGCCTCCTCCAACGAGGAGAAGTGGTTTTGGTGACCTGGCAGATGACACTTTACGTCCTCCCAGTCAGAATGAAACGGCGAGTACTGGCTGAGAGGTAGCCCACTCTACTGGAGTGCTCTCCAGCAAAGCATCTCACCCCGAATAGAAAGACAACGAGGCCGAACGACTGCAGCTTCATCCAGTTTGAGCTCGTAGGTGCGAGCGAACGCAACGCGAAGGGAGGCTCGGCTTTTTCTGAGAAAGAACAGAACCGGCTCGTGGTTACACGTTACACCGTTTTTCGTGGTTTTCACGAGTCACACACCATAAATCACCTCGCCCGCCGTAGATGTTGGTTTTCTCGGTATTACGGGTGTCTAATAACGGTACATTACGACGGCGGGTGAATACAGAAGTGTGTGTGTGTGAAAGAAGAGAGAAAACACAGCCGACCGAGAAAGAGAGAGTGAATGTACTGTATGTGTGTCGAAAAAGAGAGGGAGACACAGACAGAAAGCGGCCCTCCATCTCTCTTGATTGTGTGTGTGTGTGTGTGTGTGTGTGTGTGTGTGTGTGTGTGCAGTGAGATATGGCCACAGTGCCATCTAGTGCACACACTCGTTTTTCTGGTTATTTTATAGCCGTGTCCGTCGTGTTTAACAGCTCCCAGACAGGATCACGCATGATAAACGTCCCGAGGCCGGATCCCCGCTCAGCCTCTCTGAAGACAGGGCCGCGCACGCGCGTGTGTGTGTGTATGTGTGTGTGCACGCTTCGTTTTACCGGGGTTTTTTTGTCTCTTTGACTTACTAAAACACAAAAACATTCATTCTCGCCGCGCTATGCAGATGCGTCTGCAGAGAGCAGCTTCAGATGGGTAATCCATCACGACGACATTTAATCAGCCTTATTTTTTTATTTTTTTTTATCAGTTACATTATCATTGCATGCGACTGCAGAAACGGTTTATCAGCTGTTCTCCCGTGGTGCGTTCAAGGATGCTCAGACACATGACATTTGCCGTCACAGCCGGCATCCTCAATAGATATAATGAAAAAATCCACGCTTATTGTGATTCGCTGACAGCGACACGCGTGAAACAGCCTGTCCTTTTAGATACGATAGGGGTCCATTATGTGTGATGAGATCCTGCAGAGCTTATAGATGATTCACATAAACACGCTCGTTTATTTACCTTTCCCCTGCATGTCATTTTGTTTTCTACCTATTGGAAAATCAGAACTAATGGTGCTGTTGTGCACCATCACTCATCAGGAGACTCTGGAGGGGAGGGGGGGGACCGGACTGTACCGGGTCCTGTGTCAACCAGGCCTTCTTAGAGCCACTAAATGAGGTCGGATCAGAGAATGAATGGGTATCGGATAAGAAGATTGATGATGAAGAAGGGGCGAGGTAAGGTTTAATGGTTGAAGAGGAGCGGAGGGAAGGAATGCTGATTGCTTCAGGCGGTGGTGATCTCACAGGCTGACAATAGAAGGATCTGGAACTTACTGAAGACGGGCATGTGACATCGCCCACATTTAGGTAAAAACTCACAACATAGGTTTGCATTAGGAGATGCAGAGTCAGTGATAATTACACGTGTTGCATGCATTGTTTTTACAAAATATTAGAGCTGCTTTAAGATTTAGTGGGAAGATGAGTGATTTTTCAAGTGCTCTGTTGTCCCCACAATCCAGTCATAAGGGACTTCCAGGGAGCAAATGCCTAATTTAAAAACCGGTTCTTTACTGTTTTGACAGCCAAAAGAATTGGTAAAACCGCGCGTTGCGAGTCTCAAAAACATCACAGTTTTACCCCAAAAACGGCTGCTCAAAACACTTCTCTCGTATTCTCTCTACACGCTCGATGAGGCCGATAAAACAAGCGAAGCATTATTCAGTTGAAACCGTTTAGACAAGCAATCCAATATACATGACAGAGCATCCCCGGTTTGATCGTGCATATGAATGGCGGGTATATTTAATTAGGCTGGTTAAAACTTAATATCCATACAAACCAGGCTAGTTGAGCAAAAGACGGAGCGGTTTTCGCGGTTTTTAATGCGACTCTCATCAGAAAGCTGGAGGTACAGTCAGAACAATGGAAGGTCAAGTGCGTGGCCCAGGGGCACGTCGGTAACGTCGGGACGACTAGGAGTGTGTACCTGCCAACATTTAGGGTTTTCAAAAACATATTTTTCCTCCTCGCTCTGTTCGCCGGGATGTTCGAGCTTCATTGTGCAGAATGTTGTTGACACCAGAAGGCTGTTTTTAAATTCATTGGCCCGAAAGTGGAAAGGTTTTTTTTCTGCCGCGCATTGAAAAAAAAAAAAAAAAAAAACGTTCTGGGGTTGGGCCTACAAGATGACATGATTTGTGACATAACAACTAGTTTTGAAAGCCAACTCTGGTCCAGTATTTCACTTAAGACAAGTAAGTGCGATGTGGAAAGGAACAGAATATTTGCATATTGCATAGACACTAGACAAATTATTCATCAACGTATGGCTGGCAATCACTGCTTTCACCATTGTCCTGCAGGGGGCGCTGTTGCAGCCCAGCTGGCAAACATTGGCCACCCAGAGAAGAGGAAGAAGCTTGTCTTTTATGCACGGCAAATGCAACATGATGTCGTGGCTCGACGCCCGGAGAGAGCATTATGCTCCAGCCTTACCCCAGAAAAAAAATCCCGTACGGCTGGAACAAGCTGAACTATCGATGTTTCGGACTCTGATCATTAATTTTTCGATCAAGAGCCAGGACACTGGGGGCAAGATGAAGTGGGGAGGGAAGGGGGGGGGTCATCGGTGCTGCTGCTTTTGTTTGCCATGCTCATCCCCACACACACACACACACACACACACACACACACTTTGTCTGCGTGGCCTTTTCCCTTCACAACGCAGGTTGCCGACGTCAACGTGCCCCGAGCTGATAAACTTTATCAACCGACACACACCTGTGCACAACCACACGCGTGCACACGGATCCACAGAGGCACACTTCCTGCTCTGCTCTCCTGACAAGGTAGACACCTGCTACTGTGAGAGTGTGTGTGTGTGTGTGTGTGTGCAACCATATAAATGATGTTAGGGGCCTGAGGTGACAACAATAAACTCCTGGCTTCACTACACGACACACATCGTTGCACGCTCACAAACACTTGAGCGAAACAGGAACATACGAGAGCAGAACACACACAATTGTCCAAAGCATGTATGCATTTGTTGAGACCCTGCGCATGCAGACTTGCACACACATGCAGCTGTTCTATTTATATTTTTATTGCACTAGCCCTCACATTTACAACAACAACTAGCTCAAATTGCACAATCAGTGTTGTCTGGTTGGATTTTGTCTTGTCAAACCCTGCTAATGTGAGTAGTGGGCTCATAACTATCCACCTATCCTCTGCGTTTAGATGTACAACAACAGTAAAGTGCAAGTGTGCAAGACGAGACAATCCTAAACTTAAGTTCTTAACAATAAATAAAGTGCAGTAGCTTGAGGCTACTTTTACCTAGTGTTGATAAAACTAAAAGCAAAAACAGGTATGACAAGATGTTAGATTTAGCAACACTAGGTAAAAGTAGCCTCAAGCTACTGCACTTTATTTATTGTTAAGAACTTGAGTTTAGGATTGTCTCGTTTTGCACACTTGCACTTTAATTTTATTATTAACGTAATTTAGATTCCTTTGTATGTCAAGTGCATGTGAAGAAACTGACAATAAAACTGCCTTTGACTTAGACTTATATGCGTGTGTGTGTGTGTGTGTGTTAACACCTGACTGACACAGACTGAGTAACAATGCAAAGCTCCGGTGAAAATAAACACTATTTATTTACGGCATGTTACCCACAACTCTGCAAACCTGACTCAGAAGTGTGTGGATGATCCATCTGTCAGTCTGCTGCTGTGTGATGCAGGCGGGAGGGGAAAGAAATAACTTATGGTTTGTTTCCCAAAAAAAGAAGAAGAAATAAGTCATTTTTATATTTAGGATTGAGGTACCCTGTTGCCGCAATAAAACATCTCGCCACAAGGCCTATTTTCTGCTGAGGAGGAGCTGAATGAAATGTGACCTCATGTAGTCAGAGCGGGTTTTAACCAGGATCTTTATCCAGGACATGTTACCATGTTTTATTTTCTGACATGAAATTCGTATAATTTTGTCGCGGGAGAAATGGTGCAAACAATGCAAAAAAGAAGCAGCAGCCATGTCAGTGGTTGCAGGATGAACGCCAGTCACACCGCTTTTGTCACTCTGTCAACCTTCCTGTCAGTCACTCTGTCAGTGTCAGCTAGCTAGCGAGCTAGCGCCGCGTGGCGGGAAAAAACCTCCATCAATCAAGCCCCGTCGGCGGCAGGCCGCCATTACTTTGAAGGGATCGCGATATCGGAGATCGCAGGCCTACGGGCTAGCAAACCGAGAGACAGATAAAAACGCTGAACTTCTGAGAACTGCCTCCATTAACGCCCCCTGCAGCTCGTCTGGCTGTGCAAATATTTGAAGTCATAAAAGCCCGTTTTCTGAATTCAAAGTGCCGGCACGTGACGAGAATATGGGCGCCCATGACGGTTTTTTATCTAAACACGCACACGCGTACACAGATGTGGCCTTCAGGAAGGCATTAAGGCAATATGGATGTCTATCATGGATCCAGACATAAATTAATTGGAATATAAAGGAAGAAAATACCGGCGGAATTTCAATTTATGTCGGCACATCAAGCTCGGAGTCATGGAAACGCAGATACACAAAATGCATACACAAACACACATATGCATGCATGTAAAAACCCTACCCTGCATTCACACACACACACACACACACACACACACACACACACACACACACACACACCTTCTTTAATATCAATCTTTCTAGCCCTGCTTCACTCTTTCCATCACAGTGCCACAGTGCCCCTGACTGGTGAAAACATGGTACTGCAGTTTTAGGAGGTGTGCAGCACTGTCTGTCTATGTGTGTGTGTGTGTGTGTGTGTGTGTGTGCACTGTAATTACTAGAGAAGATAAATCTTGTTAATGAAACAGACGGAAAGAAGAGGACTCCAGAGAAGGAAGGAGAAGCGAGATGAGGAGGAGAGGGAAAGAAGGGTAGAAAAGAGGGAGAAGGGTGGCTGCTGGTGAAACAAATGACAGAAAACGAAGGAGGAGAGAAGAAAAACAGGGAGAGAAGAGGGGGAATAGAATGTGGGGAGGGGGGGAAAGTTGACTCGTTTTGTTCCATTGCATCATATCTCAGTATAGAGAGGGCGACCCAGAGGAACAGAGGAATGGAGGATGGCAGGGTGAGAGAAAGATGGAGAGAGAGAGAGAGAGAGAGACAAGTGGTGACGGGTGAGTAAAGGAGAAACACAACCTGGAGAAGAACCCCTTTTTTCCTAAGAAAATATGCGTGTGAGGGGGGGGCCCCGCTGAGTTTAAAGGGCTGGGGTATAACAGGCGGTGCATACTGATGGAAGGACTGAATAAGTGTGCACGGCCTGCAACATACATAAGGTCAAGTCAAGTCTGTTTCATCTGTACAGCTTGAAAATCACAAATTCGTCTCAGGGGATTTCACGATTTGTACAGCAGCGGTATATTTAACAGCCTATATCCTTAAATCCTCAAATCGTACAAGGAAAAACTCCAAAGAATCCTCCTATAACAGGGAGGAAAAAAAAGCTTGCAACAGGTGCAGTCTAAACCTTAAAGCAGCATAGGTCTAGGACCAGATTTACGGATACGCTTCATCAAACCTGAAAGTTTTTAGTCCTTCTTTTAAATGTAAGGAAGGTGGTTCCACACGAGAGGAGCCTGATAGTTGAAGGCTCTGCCTCCTGGTCTACTATGGAGGCAGAGCAATACTATGATTCTTTAAAATAGGATGGAGCTTGACCATCAAGAGCTTTGTAGGTGAGGAGGAAGATTCTAAGTTATATTCTTGATTTCACAGGAAACCGGTGTAAAAGGATTTAAACCGTTCAGCATCAGTTGGAGGGTCTTTAGAGACTTTTTGGAGCAGCCTGCATTTCTAGAAACTAGAAGCATCTGACTTTCATTACATTGCACAGAAAGAAGAAAATAAGGTATAAGAAACAAACGTATTATATAATACACTGTATAATGTAGATTGTTATCTTCTACCAGTGCTTAGTCAGGTTGATACACACAGAAAGTGAATGAGGAACAAGAAAGGCTGTGTTTGCTCCACTTACCGGTGTTCAAACACTGAAGAAGTGTCCAATAATTAGCTGAATGTCAAACCAGTTCCCGTTGAACTGCAGTCTTCCCCCGCCGAAGATTACATTGATGTTCCTGTTGGCGCGTCCAACTCCCCCCTTGCCCGCGTAGTCCCACCAAAGTCCAATTTCTAAATAAATCCAAATTAAATCCACATAAATCCCCGTCAGTCATCTCGCATAGTTGTTTTCCATCAGAAGTCTTTTCCTGCATCGCTGCCACGTTTCTAATATCAACAACCTCTGGAAAACTAGCTGAACGTGCTAGATTCCATTTACTGTTCCTTCCAGTTCCAGTCTTACTTTGTATACTAGAAACAAGCTGGTTACATTAAACCACCAGTCATGGCCTTAGTGACTAAATTGGTCCCTAAACAAGGTCAACAGAAGTGACCTTAAAAAAACACAGCAACCTGAACTCACACCGACACCTAATGACAGGCGTTGGGGCTGAAACTTAACACACACTCAATTAAACTAAATTAACTTCTACCTCAATATTAACCATGCATCATCTTCTCATAATAACTCTTAAACTAATATTTACAGCACCTGCAAATACACAATCTTCTCAAACGTCCCTTAAACCCCCCCTTACCGTGGCAGGCTGGTATATTCCAGGGCCCAGGTGCAGCTATTTAAGCTAAGGGGCATTTATTCAGAGAAAGACGATCCAACATCGTTAGGGGTCACATGGCAAAACGTACAATAAGTTTTAAGTCACTTTTACTGTGGCCGTGTGATAATTAAAGAATAGAACTGTAAAACGACATTAAATGTCACAGTGGTAATATACGCTCATTGTACCCGTGCTCGTTTTAACTAGCCGTTTTACAGTGCTTAATGGATCAGCCCCTCGTGTTCATGACGGAGGCCAGACATCCCCTCAATCAGCCACAGCAACTCGAAGGAAGAAAAAGTAGGAAAAAAAAGTAAAAATTCACGTCAAACAGAAGTTTGATTATACAGAACTAGCAAATAATTAAAAAATTAAATGAAACGTGTGAGATCACAAAAGGTCAAAGTTACAGGAAGATCCTGCAAGTTCAAGTAAATGCATGTAAAAATGTGTAAAGTCTGTATGTGTGTGTGTGTGTGTGTGTGTGTGTGTGTGTGTGTGTGTGTGTGTGTGTGTGTGTGTGTGTGCGCCTGATAAATTTGAACTGTCATGGCCAGAATGGGCACTTTGATCATTTCATGTTCACAAGAGACGGGGAGGAGAAGAATGTAGAGAGGAGTCAAGTGGAAAGGAGAAAAAGGAGAGAGAAAGGAAAGGAGGAATGGAAATGGTGGAATGAAAGAAAGAGAGAGAAACCAAAGAGAGAAAATGAAGGAAAAAACAAGCAAAAAGATGTAAAAAATAAAAGAACAAGGAAGGAAAGGAGAAAATGTTTAGGAGTTGAGGAAAGAAAAAGGAAAGGAAAGAAATTATATATAGAAAGAGGAAGAGGAGGAAGGAGAAAACAGAGGAAATGAGTGAGTGAAGGATAAAAGAGAGGAAAGGAATGGAAATAAGGAAATGAAGGGAAAGAGAGAGGAAACTAAAGAGGAAAAAGTGAATGTGAAAATAAAAGAAGTTCTGAAAAGGAGAGGAAAGGAAATATGAATATGGAGGGAGTAGTAAAGGAAAGGAAAGGAAAGGAAAGGAGAGGAAAGGAAAGGAAAAGTAAGGAAAAGTAAGGAAAGGAAAGGAAAGGAAAGGAAAGGAAAGGAAAGGAAAGGAAAGGAAAGGAGAGGAAAGGAGAGGAAAGGAAAAGTAAGGAAAGGAAAGGAAAGGAAAGGAAAGGAAAGGAAAGGAGAGGAAAGGAAAAGTAAGGAAAGGAAAAGTAAGGAAAGGAAAGGAAAAGTAAGGAAAGGAAAGGAAAGAAAAGGAAAGGAAAGGAAAAGTAAGGAAAGGAAAGGAAAGGAAAGGAAAGGAAAGGAAAGGAGAGGAAAGGAAAAGTAAGGAAAGGAAAGGAAAGGAAAGGAAAGGAAAGGAAAGGAGAGGAAAGGAAAAGTAAGGAAAGGAAAAGTAAGGAAAGGAAAGGAAAGAAAAGGAAAGGAAAGGAAAAGTAAGGAAAGGAAAGGAAAGGAAAGGAAAAGTAAGGAAAGGAAAGGAAAGGAAAGGAAAGGAAAGGAAGGGAAAGGAAAGGAAAGGAAAGGAGACGCAGAAGAGGACAGAATATGAAATGATAAAAAAAAGAAGGAGAAAGGAGGAGAAGAGGAGTAAAAGAAAGAAAAGGGGATGAAGCAAAGGAGAGAAGAACTAATATAAAGTAGAGTATATGGGAACAAGGAACAAGGAGAGAAAAATCTGAAATGGGGAAAAGATGTAAAAATAAAAGTAGAGGAGATGAATGGAATGAAAAGAAAAGAAAAAAAATAATTTAGAAAAGTGGAGTTGGAAATTAAAGGGGAGGAGAGGAAGAGAGGGGAGGACTGAATAGAAAAAAGAGAAGGAAATATGTATGAAAGCGAGGAGAGGAAATGAGACAGGAGAAGAAAAGACAGAAACAGAAAATCCAACAAAAGAAGAAAGAAAAACTGAGGACGAGCGAGAAAGAAACGTGGCGAGGTAGAGGAGGGGATGCTGATGGAGGATAGAGGGATGAAAGCCTGCCTCCACCCAGTGATGAGGATGTGCCCGCATCACACGCCACTCACCCAGGATTCATAGCGTGAGATGAGTTCCCAGCATTCCTTTCATCTCCTCGCAACACCCAGTAGTGGTCTATCAGGAAAAGAAGCGCCCGGGGAGACCTGGAGTTACACATGTGGACACACACAAAAAGACGATCAAATACACACACACACACACACACACACACACACACGCTGGTGTTACATGCAAACAGGCTCTACAGAGAGGTGGGCTGTCTGAGCGTATCCACGGTGATCACAGAAGTCGCTCGTCGCCGTGACGATTGATCTCTCGTCTACCTGAACGCTCTGTCAGACTCATACGAGACTGAAAAGGAGATAACCTGCCAACCCGGATCCCACAGCGTGCGTGTGTGTGTGTGTGTGTGTGTGTGTGTGTGTGTGTGTGTGTGTGTGTGTGTGTGTGTGTGTGTGTGTGTGTGTGTGTGTGTGTGTGTGTGTGTGTGTGTGTGTGTGTTCAGACCACTAACTAGACCAACGGGATAAAAGGACTTTGGACACTTTGAGATTAACTTGAGTCGTGCACACAAATCAGTAAATTACCGTAATGGCGTCAATGACCTAATGATCTGTTGAACTTAACCGTAATGAAACATTTGTGCCGCTGATTGTTCTCCTCATGTTGTTGCTGCAGTCCACATGTTAAATATTACCAGTGGAGCACCCGTAGGAAGGATGGATTTACTTCATTACTTATTACTTATTACTATTATATGCTTTTTTATATAATTAAATGACATTAGGCCTAAATTCTGTTTTGTTTGATGATAGTGCTGGGATTTCCCGAGGGTCATGAATGCGTCTTAGCTGCAGCTAGTAGTGCAGACTCTCTGGAAGAAGAAAAGACGAGTTAGGGCTGTTTTCGACTATGATTCACATTAGCCTGCGTTAGCATGAGGAACAGAGTAGCAGCTAAACTTGCTAACGTCTCAGTTTGTGGGACGTTATAATAGTTTCATTGAATTGGCTGCATGATTTTCGCAGGAAAAAAAATGGGACAACGGAGCTTTGAATCATAATGAAAGCGACATGAGAAGTGCTGCTGCAGGATAGTGCTGTGATACATGAGTCTTAACTCTGACTTTTAACTTTTATTAATAATGATGTTTTGACTATCAAATAAAAAAAAAAATCACAAAAAAAAGGATGTACACCATCATACCATTTGCAGCTATAGTCAACCTATAACAGTCAGAGATACACAGCCACAAACACACAGACGCTCCTTGCTTTATAAAATAGATTTATAGGAAGATTATCATGCATTATTATCCTTAAAATTCCAAGGAGGTGCCAACACCTTTCAGTGCAGTTCTTTATTAACTTTGCTGCATATCACAAGTTCTTGACTTTGCAGGCTACTACGATAAATATGACAAAAAACCTAAGTACAAAGTCAAGAGGCTGTAAATGTAGTGCAATCAACTATTTATTTGTATTGGGAGCCACTTGTAAACAAATTAAGCCCTAGTCCACACAAAAAAAATAATAATTTTCCATCCACAAACAATGTCATGCACATGCCAAAGCAGTAGCAATAGCAGCAAACAGGAAGGACATTTTAGCCAATCACGAGGCTGTGCTACGATCCAGCATTGTCGACAAGAAATTCCACTTCCTGTTTTACCTTTTTTGATCAGATAGTTGCAAGGGATTGGCTTGGAGAGGCATTTCTGAAAAGCATTTCAGAAATATGATATTTCTTATGGATACTGGATTATTCTATAGTAGGATGGAGCACAATAAAATCCTGCAGATGGTACCAATGCAACCGTTACCGAAACCATGCAGAAAGAATAAGTGTGTTTGTGTGGACAGCCCCTAACATGCCATTAATCCTGGTGATGAAGGAACATGTCGCCCTGCAGCAGTGAGTCTCATTGACGTGTTTTTAACCACGTCGATGAGTCAAAAGCAGAGATCACACACAGTGCACTTATCGAGGAGAACAAAAAATTGGCAGTTCGATTCCGGCATGTTAAAGTGTCCTTTGTCAGGATCCTTTAACGTCAAATTGCTCCCGATCAATGTGTAAATGTTCACATGAGAGAGTACTTTGAGTGGTGGGGAAACTAAATAAAGTCCTCGAACCATTTAAAAACTATTTGTCACTGTGCAGACAGCTCATGGTCCCTGATCAGGGAGTCTTTTTGTGGAATATTTACATATTCAAGCTGTAGCTTTATATTTAACAGACACATTCAAAAGTATTTATCCTAAAGCGTCAAACTCCTATTTTACCTAAAAAGAACAGAACTTAGTTTGTAATTAGTTTCTCTCTTGCTCATTCCCTCTCCTCAACCATCCTGTTATAGCTGCATCATTTATATATCAATAATCAGGGGACAGATACTGCCACATTTGCACAAAAAAAACATAAACCACTTTCCTGTTGTGCTAATTTTGTGCAGATTTCCCCCCGTGTTCATTTCCCAACTGTGCTTGTGTGTGTGTGTGTGTGTGTGTGTGTGTGTGCGTGTGTGTGTGTTTTTTACAGATTGTAACTACACTCATGGCCACCCCGGCGAGAGAACTTCAGATGTCTCTCCATCTCTCGTTCACCATCCCTCGCTCGGTGCATCTGTCCGTCCGGCCCCTCCATTATGCCATCCCTCCATGATCCGCCAGTCTCGCCATCGCCACGGCGACAAGTGCCTCCGCATCCAAACCGACACACACGCTGAGATGAACAGATTGGTAGAGGAAGGCGAGCAGGAGGCAAGAGAGGGGGGGGAAAAAAGTAGAGGAGGGAGGAAAAGAAAGTAGGGTGAGACGTGGAGGGAAGGTGATGAGCGAGAAGCTCAGGATAAGAGGAGAGAGGAATCAAAGCTCTAAACACACAAACACACACAGTATGCAGGCAGGCTGGCGCTCCGTAAAAAGTGAAAACTCCATTTCGAGCCCACGGGATACTGCACGGATATTTTTCTGGACAACACCAGTGTCAACAGGGAACGTGACCGAGAATTCTGCAAAAGCGGTTCTCCCAGAAGCTCAGATTCTCAACTTCGCTCGATTTAATAATCAGAAAAATATCTGTTTCCCACAGCCCGAGTCGGCCTCCACAAACGTTCCAAAGACACAGGATTTAATTTGCTGTCATAGGAAACAAGAGGAGCCTGAAATATTTACATTCAAGAAAATTTGGATGTTTTTTTCTAAAAGAATAGGAAAGAAAAAGGGCAGTATTTCATGAATCATTGAATTCTAATATTAATAATGTAATGCGATATGTCATCATAGGTAACATACGTGTACCTGAGAAAGTAAAACCCACATCATGCCGCATCTCTTCAGCATATTAAACAACCTAAACTGCAACGGCTTGGACGACAAAATGGAGGGAGCACATGAGACGGTTGACGGATGCGGCTTTGAAGAGTTCCTGCTGTTCGTGCCTGCAGGTGACTTTGCCATGCACGTGTGTGTGTGCGTGTGTGTGTGTGTGTGTGTGTGTGTGTGTAGTGGGTTTTGGGTCTCTTGGATCACGACTGGGATCTCATTTCTCTTCTTTACCTCTTTCTCTCCCTCTTACACACACACACACACACACACACACACACACACACACACACACACACACACACACACACACACACACACGCGCACACACACACACACACACACACACACACACACACACACACACACACTCTCTTTCTTGCTCTCTCAGCTGTGTGACAGATAATTGACATATTATCAGCCAATGACCTTGCGTTGCAGGTGAATCCCCACCAATTAAAAATTGGGTCATTTCCTTGTCAACTGTACATCAGGGAAATTCATCAGGTCCATAATCTAAATGAATAAGCCACACACATGCATGCACGCACACACACACACACACGCACGCACACACACACAAGTAGTAGGCAATTCTGTGATAATAGATAGATAGATGCCATCCATAAGTCAAGCATTTTAAATACCAGTAAGAGCAGAAAGCAATGAAATAATATACACATAGAGGTGTGTGCACGTGTGTGTGTGCACGTGTGTGTGTGTGCACGATTAACCTTGGGGGACAGTAGAAGGGTATCCAACTAACTTCTCAACTTACTCAATCACAAAGAGACAGAGTGAGGGCGGCTGCAGGCCGACAGAGAGAATGAGAAAGATGGAGCGAGACAGACGGAGAGTGACACAGAGAGAGAAATCGCCACGGCGACAGAGGATGACACGGAGACGGATTGAAAGAGGTTAAAGATTCAGATAGACCAGTGAGGGAAAGGCGGCGAAGAGGCGAGTGATGGGAGAAATTAAAAAAGAAGAGTGTGGGAGACCCGGGGCGAGTGGCAGCGTTGGAGGAGTTAAGAGAGAGGAAACCTCCGTGTGTCACTTTGCATTGGAAAAGAGTTAAAAAGGAAATAAAGTCAGGAGGAGATAGCGGAGAGTAAGGAGGGAAGGGAGGAAAGAAAGAAGGATTTATACCAAGATTGGTTGCAAGCATGTGGCAGAAAAATGATGGTAGGGAAGCATTATTGGTTTAGTTAAAAAAAAAAAAAAAGGTCAGTATAACCAAAGCACTACTGACAGAAAAAAAAAGCATCCATAATGATTTTCAGTCACGGCAGTAGTGCGGACCGCTGGTTCCTGTGTATTTATGCAGCAATGCTGGGCCACAAAAAGACGCATGAAGAAATAAAATATTTTTATGGTTGAAACAGGTTGGAAAACTGTCTGTGTGTCTGATCTACGAGCCCCCACACATTATACCCCACGTTCTCGCCAACCTGTTGCCGTCGTACTGAATCTTTCGGCCAAAGACAAATTAGCATTTAAATGAGGCAAGTTATTCTCCTTTTTACGTCTGCTCTAAATTACAAATGCAATATCTTTGATTGAGATGAGGGGCAGGGCTTTTTTAGTGTTATTGACCCGGAAAAGGTTGAGTGAACACGCTCGCTCTTTTTTCCAGCCACAGTCACAAAGTTAGACTCAGATGCTGCTGCAGACTCTGACCAGAACCTCTGATGTTTGGCTGTAAAATCCCTCTACACGGACAGTCAAAACTTATAACAATAAACAGGTTAACCTGCAGGATTTATAAGAGTTGACAAGGATACAGGATTTGTAAACTTCTAAAACAAATCTTAAAAAAGCCTGACTGACAATCACATATCACAGATAAGCTGGGAGCTGTGCACGGAGCCAGTATCCCTCACATTCATTATTTGGTCATATTTTTATAGCCTGACTGGCAAAATAACCGTAAAATTATCCATGACTGATGCAGAAAATAGCCATCGTTCATTACTTTTCCAACTCACCGCTCTTCTCCCTCTCGCACGCTGGCTGTCCTGTGATGACTACAGCCATAATGACTGTTTACATGACTAACACAGGAAGTGTATCTGGAAGACTCGCCTGGCCAGTATATCAACCATCGCGATCAGGGATGAGCTCGGGGAGAGCTAAGAGGGTGGATAAGAGCACATAGTTAAACTCTATGCTGGCTCAATATGCAAGACAAGATATGATAAAGAAGCCCCGTTGCTATGCATCACAACTTTTTTTTTTTATTCCTTACACCCCTGTCCTTAGAATAGTGTGAGTCCAGCACTGATCACACTGGAGAGAGCTCATACTTTTCCACAGGGTCAGTTCTCCCCCGCCGGTGTGTGACTAACCTTTGCTCCACCGACTACATTCTGATCAAAGCACACAGCGGTCGGGTTCATCCAGTCTGTTCTGATGAGGCCGCATGCTGCACACGGACCAATTTATAACCTCCCAGCTGCTGCTGGAAGCTGAAATAACTGCACCTGTGTCTCTTCTCGTTTTCGCAGCACCTTTACTGCTGTTACTGATGTTTGCATTTTGCTGCTTACTGTAATTGCTGTGTTTCATATACATACATACACATTATATATATATGCATATGCATGCATATGCATACATATGCATACATACACATATATATACATATACATATATATATACATATATATTCCGAGATACATTAAATAAATATATCTAGCAGAGTCCTTGAAAGTACGTTTACTTGAAAACTCTACCTAAACACAATTTTTAGGGTATTTATACTTGTAGTGAAGATTCCATCCTGCTTCATCCTAAAGAAAAAAGCAGGTCTGGTGCATCTCAGGAATATGTAGAGAAAGATAACTAAATAAGAGTATGTAAATATAGAGGATTAAAGTTTTTATGTCAGCATTACAGCTTCATCAGAGTCAACTGTGAATAAGGGCTAATGCCTATCTAATAATACATAGGTAAGTGTGTATGCATGTATATATCTATACACATATATGTATATAGACATACATACATATACATGCATACATGTACATGTATGTATGTACATGCATACATGTACATGCGTACATATACATACATACATACATATACACGCATGCATGTATATTTATGTATGTACATGCATGCATGCATGCATGCATGCACATGCATACATATACATATATACATACATACATATATATTTCTTTAATCAGTCTTAAATGATACATACTTCAGCTGTTTGTCATGTGAGTGCTGAAGCTTTCATTTTAATCAAAGCATAATAACGCCTCATTTTTTTTTTGCCATATGTGTTAACAAAGAAGTACAGCAGCGATGTGACACAGTGTGTTTTCAGAATGGCGTATTCATAAAAAGGAATGCATTCGAATAAAGTGAGAGCAGGTCAGCAGGCCTCCGGAGGGAGCAAAAAAAAAAAAAAAAGGCTTCCTGGTTAATAGCCCACCCCAAGACTGGCGATTGAAAATGTGTGGACGGGGACACATCCTTCGCTATGTGGGAGGTCGTTTGGAAACGGAGCGCTGAGTAGCCTTCCCCCTGCCCCTGACTGGAAGGCTGCGTTCTCCTTTCTCTCGATTGATGGAGACACACAGAGTGGTGATTGTGGATCATTGCGGCGTATCGAGGAAGGACGGAGACAGACAGACGGAAACCGAGAAAGAGAGAAAGAGACTCAGGATGCTTAATGACAGAGTTGAGTCCATCTGAGGGTTTTTTTTTTTTTTTTTGTAGACGGGGCTGTTGCGCCACTGAGTGGTGAAATACTAAATACTCAATGTGGTAAGGTTATTCTATATGTGAAAAAGACTCTCAAACTAAAAAACAGGACATTTTTAATTGTAGAGCTTTAAAATCATAAATCACAGATTGCTGTGAGGGCCTTTAAGAGCAATAAACCCCCTTATTACAATGGTAGCTATACATTTTGTAAGTAAAAGATGAAAAATATGTTGTCCAATTATTACTCTGTTGAGCTGTTTGATTTTAACCTTGTTTGCTAACTACTATTATTGGACTGTTTAAAAATGAGTTATACTGCATAACTAGATCATATGTTTTGTAACCCTTTGCAATCTAGTAGAGTAAAAGGAGAAAGTAGCAGAAAATGGAAATACTCAAGTGTATGAGAGCGCATGAGAAAATGTACTTAGACAAATCCCATCTATATATTAAATAAAATAGATAAGCACAAGCTTTAAAGCAAGAAATGAACAGAATTCCTATTTGAGAATAAGACAGATTGACAGAGAACCTGACAGCAAAAGTCTGGTGACGTTCTGGTCTCAGAGTAGAGCTGAAAAACATTTAGAAGAACCTGCCTGAGGATCTGCTCCCTGGCTCATAGGGGACCAGAAATTCAGCAATTTAGCTAATGTATGTGACTCAGGTTTCCTGAGGGAAGGGAACAAGTAAATCACTGGTATGGGATAGGATGGAGCCGTTTAATCACTTCTGACAAGTAAATGGGCGTGGAATGCATCGGGGAAAGTTCTGCCCTTCTCCTGATCATTTATTTGAAATGGTGCCATTTTTCTTTGCATTTCTTTCTCTTTCCGTGCTGTTCTTGACACACTGTTCCGCCCAAAGGCTCAGAAACGAGATCACGCACTGCGAGTACTTTATTACTTTGGGAAGTTTGATTGTAATGGAGACCCTGTTTAGTCATGCAACTTTTTCCCCCATAGTGGTTGAAACATGTCCCTTCACTTTCATTAGTGTTCTGAGTGTGCAAGCATAATTATTATCATTAAAAATACTCAAAACCAACAGGTATTGTCTGCACGGCCAAAGCCTGTGTATCTTAAATTCCTTCATTATCTTCCAGCAATAATTAAAAATCCATCACTGGATGACACATCCCTTCAAGTATGATGAACATGGGCACTGTAGTTCATTAATCTAGCCCACACACACAGTAAACACCATCCTGCTGCCATAAAGTCATACTCGCCACATATAAGATGGATGGTGGAAACAGGAGATAAAATGATGGATTCTCACAGATCTGAGGCCTACACGTGGCCCTTGAGTATTATTACAGATCACCTCCAATCACATTTAAAGGCAAACAAATACTCAGGTATGAATATTAACTTAAAAATCAATTCTGTCTATTCCTTTCACTGAAAAATCCATTATGTATAAATATGCAAATGTTTGTCATCTCAGAAGTTCAAATGCCGGACACGAGATTTAAAAATGCATTCTTGACCATAATTGGCTCTAAAATTGTTGATGTAAGGCGAGCGCTGAGAATCTTTCCAGTCAACAGCCTTCTAATGTCTGCACATTCATTACTCTGCACAGTGAAGCTAGGAAAGCTAGGAAATGGATGTTTAAATCAATGTTATTTACTAGTTTGATATGATATGAAGGAGGCATAAATAGATCATTAAAGGTGTACCTAAACCATTAAAAAAAAAAAAACGATGACTTTTGCATTATTAGACTAGTATCTGGTCTGCAAGAACATTAAGTGCAATGAGCTCTTTTCATCTTAAATTCACACTTAGCATTAGGATAGCTTCAAGCTTTTCTATTTGACATTGTATCCTCACCTCTAGTTTTCCAGCTCCACCCACTTGACGCTGCACGCCCGTCCTCATCTTTATTGATGATGCCCAAAAGAGTCATGTCGTCCGCGAACTTCAGGACATCTAAAAGACAGGAATGAGGAGATGCAGTCATTTGGTGCACGGGGGAGAGGTTGGGGGGGGGAGCGCACACATCTCTCTGCAGACAGGTGGGGGTCATGGTTGATACAGAAAGTCTAATAAAAAAAAAAATCCACCGGCAGATTTATGAAGTGATGGTCAGCTGGGAAATTTGCCCACGGAGCACTTCCAGGATTAGGGTGCTCAATTCACAGCTACAGTATATTCCACACGGGCGGAGGAGATCTCAGGCAAATTATGAACTGGTGTTGACACGGCGGACACTTCGCTCTTTGACCGACCACGGGGGGGGGGGGTCAAGGAGCGAGGATGTGATACACGAAAGATAAGAATGTGCAGAGAGCCGCAAGGACTTCATTAAAAAAGGCTGAGGTCAGTATCACCGGCCCGACGAGCTTCTTCAGCAAATGATTCACGATTACAACGAGGTGGGCGAGGATGTCACTTTTAGGGGGGGGCATAATCTGTTTAAATGTCACTGTGACATTTATAGATGTCTGTCTCATAAAACTTGGAATATTCCTCAGCATTTAAAAGTTAGTCCAGTTCGGTTTCCCATTTTTTGAGGACAGGTCCGTTCTACGAGCCTGCAGCTTCTTGACCTCTCCTGTCACATGGTTTTATGTTGTTGTATATACACACACACACACACTGAGCACTTCATTAGAAACACCTCAGCAATCCAATATAATAGCTCTGCCGTAAATTCCACTTTTATGAAGCTTATCCATTTCGGGTTTTGTTGACATTGTCAGAAAGGTGTTTATTACTGAGGGCACAGCGGGTGGTGGCACGGGGCACTGGAGCGCATTATATTGAAAATTTGTCTTATTATTTATAATACCTATACATGTAGGGGGGCCAAAAAGATTATTTTTCTTATTTTTATTTTTTTACAATTTCCACAATATAATTTTCTTAAAATCATCCTCATCTTCTTCCATACAAGGTTTAATATGCACACAGATCCAGTGCGTTTTAAAACATTCAAGATGTTATCAAGAAATTATTTTATGAATTAATAAACTGTCAACTATTTTAGAAGCTTCAGCTGAAACAAAAAAGGTTTTGTTAACTGTTTATTAACAACAGTTTGGCTGTTAGTTAGAATTACCAATTAAACCAATAACCACTTAAAAAGGGAATTATTTGCACATATTGCGTGACGGTTCTGTGTGTTTGATTCAGGCCTTCATGTGTCCCATGTGGTGGCCAGCTGTGATCGTATAGTGGTCATTACTCTGCGTTGTGGCCGCAGCAACCCCGGTTCGAATCCGGGTCATGGCAGCCTGTATTTCCCCATATATGGGTGTCTCTTTGAGATAGAAATTAAAAATTTAAAATAAGTCCTTTCCTCACCTCCAACCTGACCCTGACTTCAACTAATAATGAAGAAAGTCTCCTGTACTTATTCAGACTCCTGGAATAACATTTTTTTTTTTATTTCAACTTTATTTTTGAAAAAACATCGATGACATATAAGGAAATACAGGAGGATTTACCCATTAAAAAATAAATAAATAAAAAAAAACTGCTCAACTAAAAGCTAATTTATCCAAAATGAAAATAGCGAACCGTGAACAATGACACTTCTACACCTTTAGAATTCTGCAGGACCTCGGCAGACGGCAGCTCGCTGCATAGCCAGCCGTGATCGTATAGAGGTTAGTACTCTGCGTTGTGGCCGCAGCAACCCCGGTTCGAATCCGGGTCACGGCAGCGATTTTAACTATTAATTATTGACATCCCCACTGTTATTATCGATAAGTATATGTGTGTCTGTTGTTGAAATAATAGATTAATTGGTCGTTATAGTAATTAAACGCGCTTTATAGTAGTGGGCAACTTTATTGTTGATAGAAGCCTTCAATTATCTACTAAAAACGATAAATGCCTGCAGAAGGGTCTATATACTTTATTCGTTATAAGAAGAGTTCTTTTTGGACTTTATTCTAATCGTTATTGCGGGTTAGTTATCGTCATTAAGGCTCCGAATTGCTTCCCGGCAGTGACCTGAAGTCTCGCGTTACCAGCCTGCCAAAATCCCGTTCCAATAAACCAACCAGGAAGTGAATGGCGGAAATAATAATATAGAGCCACCTCACGCTTTCACAATTGTTGAGCGAGTTCCCCCACCGTGGATGGAGAGGTCAACCCAGATAGCAGTCCGTGCCTCCAGATAAACACGGTGGACGTTTTTTTTTTTGTTTTTTTTTTACGACAGAACCGATGCCGTCGCGTCCGAGCAGGCGGCAGAATGCGTGAGGTGAGCGGGCGGAGAGGCAGCCGATGATCCCGCTGAGAGAGTCCTGTCACCGGTTAGTTTCACCGCGGCGTCCCCGGACCACTTTTAATCACACATTTTTATTTATAAGATAACGCAATATTTGAGAGATAAATACGCATATAAACCTTCATAGCGTGTGTTCGACGAGTTGAGCGAAACAAGAAATTGAATCGATCGGTCGTGATTAGCGACCATATGGACGAATGGCTTCAACTTATCTCTATTGAAATTAATCTAATGGTGGTGAATTAACCAGAAAGTGAAACAATTTGAGCTGTGGTGGATGTAGAAGTAATAATAATAGTAATAATAATTAGAATAATGTGGAGAAATGTATGGGAATATAATATTCTTGTTAATAACCAATCTATATTTGTAGTTTCTACCTATCTAGACATGAGGCCAGTCTAGTAGTAGCTACAGATGAAGTGTGTTTATTAAATAAGGAAAGATATTAATGATCATCTATACAAAATGCAATGGTTAATATGCTGGACTGATAACATCCATTGTCCCTTGGCAGGTAAAGGATGATAAATATACCAATAAAAATGTATACAATATACAGTAACAATGCAAAAGTGCAGTAATGCAGTAATTAACTACTTATGGTCCAGTACAAAGAGGCTTATCTGTGTTCAAGGTGCACAATTGTGTTGGTTGCACAAGTGTCATGGATCGCTGGATAAAATAACAAAAAAAAAATAGATGCAATGCATAGGAATCCATACAAGTTGATCCTCTCACAAAAGAATCATATCATCACATATTTGAGAACAAATGATAGTCAATAACATGCAAGATGGACAGATCCAATGCATGCATATATATTACAGTACATGCATTGGACTAGTGTCAATAAGACATGGCAGATAACGCGGAGCAGGAGGATCTGCCGTGGTTGTAATTGCAGGTTTGGTTTGTTGCAGGCCAACAATGACAATGTTAACAATGTTAATAAAACCAGATGAGCAGGTTCTGGATTAAAGGACACAAAAGAGAAAAAAAAAGTTGGTTTAAGTATGTTCTCAAACATATAGTTGAACTGTGTGGACACCAAGGCCAATGTTTAACAAGGCTTCTTAGTTAGTGAGTGAAACATCTCATTATTATACAGTTTCATCCATTTATTGGTTTGTCAATGAAATCTTAGAATAGTGAAACAGAAATGCATTCACTTTCTGTCAGTCAGTCTGAAGCCAGTAAGTAGCTCTTCAGCAGCCACATGACGGCGTATTATTGTGGGTGTCGCATACTTTTGGCCATGAGATGTAATTTAATTTTCTCAGATGACAAGTAATCAGCTGCCAGCCGATGAACAAATCTCTAACTTTATGACTCCTCGTCTGCAGGCGCGTGGCTCCGCTGCTCCTCGGCTCTAACGCGACTAAGACGACTCCAGCAGCATCATCATCATGTTCCTGAAAACATCGTTCACCACCCTGATCGTGGGCGTGTTCGTGGTGTACGTGCTGCACACCTGCTGGGTGATGTACGGGATCGTGTACACCAAACCCTGCGACAGCCCCAAAGGCGACAACTGCATCACGCCCTTCCTGGCCGGGAACCCCAAACTACAGGTCAGTGATGAGCGATATGATGGATGTGATGATCACTTTGTCTATGTGGGTTCAAATCTGGATCATCGAGAGTGTTACTCAATCACCAACATCTCGCTCTATTAGTTATTAGAGCATCAGTGTCTAACATCTGATTCTCTGTCTGCCAGCTGAGTGTCTACACTGCACTGAGACCCAATGCAGAGGGAGGACATACCCTGATCCACAAAGAGGAAAGCTTCGACGTCAACGAAAAGTTTGAGAGGTTAGTGGAGCACTGCTCTTCAGAAAATAAATGAAACGAATAGGAAAATATACAATATAAATGTGTTTTAAGGAAGAAAATGACTGTTCGTGTGATCGGATTTGAATGGATTATTAGCATTGAATCTAAATTTAAATACAGAACCTCTTACATTCTGTTAATTAAATAACCCAATACTTATTCTGAATAATATATATATATATATAGAGAGAGAGAGAGAGATATATATATATATAAAAAACACATTTCTGATCATTTCTTAATTATTTTATACTTGTGCTGCCTACATTCATTGACTCTTACAAAGTGAGGTATTTAACACACTTGATATTTACGGGTTTTTCTTAATAGTAGTAAGAAGCTTGTTAATATTAGTTAATAAGGCATCAGAAAATATAATAAAGTGTTTTTAAAGATACAAGTTATAAGTTACAAACAAAAACAACAGATAAACCGAAAACTGTTAAAAGTAGTAAGAGAATAAAAGACATTCTAATATCCAAACTAGAAGTGTATAGAAACTGCCCATTACAGTAATTGCAGGTCTTAAAACGTCTTAAACATTGACTTTATAAATTAAATGGAAATTAGATTAGATTAGATTAGATAGATTAGATAGCTCCTTTATTGTCCCACAGTGGGGAAATTTACAGTGCTACAGCAGCAGTTAGAAAAGCAGTTAGAAAAGTTACAAAAATGTTTTTTTTTTTTTTTTTTTTTTTTTTTTAAATTTAAAAGGAAAAAATAATAATAAATTAAAAAACAATATACAGATATATACAGATATATACAGGTGTATATAAATATGAATTATAAATGTATTGCACTTGTCCATTTTTCTGTTGGGGGGGGGGGTTACTGAGAGCTGTACTTGTTGTACAGTCTGACAGCTGTAGGAAGGAAGGACTTCCGATATCGCTCCCTCAGACACTTTGGATGGAAATAATTCCTTGAAAAGACAAAAATCAATAAATAAGCTTTTTGTCATTCTGATTGCTGTTGTACATCATATTCACAACCCCCGTACCACTACACATTAGGTTTTGGTGAAGGTTTATTTTTATATGGATGTAGTATGCTTCTAATACTAATCCAAATTAACAAAAAAAGAATGTTTTTCTTTGCTGGTTTGTATGTGAAACGGAAAGTGAAATTTGATCTAAAGGGTCTTAAAACGACTTGAATGTAACTTGAAGAAACCTGTAGGCACACTGTGGTGAAGGTTCTGTTTGTATTTGGCCTTTTTAGAATATTTAGTAGTACATTTTGTAGTAAAAAGACGGTGTGTTGATGACGGTTGTGTGTCTCCCCCCAGGATAGTCAACGTCTCCCTCCCCAAGAAGACCCGTAACAATGGCACCTTGTACGCGCTGATATTTGTCCACCAGGCCGACGTGACGCCGTGGCAGGACCCGCGACAGGTCCACCTGGTGGCTCAGCTCACCACGTACATGGTCCCCAAACCGCCGGAGATATCGCTGATATCCGGCGAGGATCAGACGCAAGTACGCTGTTCAGTTTTCAGAATACACATGTACACAAGTATCATCATATTACTGTATTTTCACGACCATAAGGCGCACCTGACTATAGGGCACAGGTTTTATATACAGAAATACAGATATAAATACAAAAAAACAAGCGTTTTTTTCCCCCATATTGGCGTGTCAGGGTCAGAAGGAAGAGGCCCAGCGGAACCAGCAGCGTGGCGGTCACGCTGCAGCAGCAGGGGGTGGACCCACATCCACGTCGGACCACCCCGTCTCCCACTGGCGCTCCCGCCTCACGCTCAACATCGTCAGCGACCACTTCCACTTCGACAGAGAATACCTGCCTAGCGACGTCCACAGATACCTCAGAGTGTAAGAGGGCGGCATACGCACAAAGACGCACCTCTGACCTGAGCATGGTTTTTAAAAACTGACCAGTAGATTCGCTTATGTTGCGTTTCAGATTCCAGAATGGTAAGAAGATGGTGTATCTACCTCTGCTGTTTGTCGATGAGCTCAGCAACCGGGTCAAGGACCTCGTGGTGAGGTTTTTCATTTTAAACAATGGAATTCCCCGTCAGATATTTCCTTGCAATGAATTTTCCCTTTTTGACTAGTTCTATAACTCAACAATTCAAGTGTATAATGACCCTGGCACTTGTTGATTTAATCATTAAAACCTTGTCTCATGTTGAATATCAGACAGATGTGTTAAACTATAGAACAACAAGGAAAGAAACCTTCAATAAATATGAAGATATTATCTATCATTTCACTCATAGATCTTTAAGAGCATGGAACTAGAATACCAACATGTGTCTTAAACAAATTACATTAGAACCTCATTAGGTGTTTTTTTGATGAACTAAATTATTTCGGTGTGTGTGTGTGTGTGTGTGTGTGTGTGTGTTTTTAGGAGATTAACAGTACCTCCATGGAGCTTCCTCTGACCATCTCCTACGACTCCATCTCTCTGGGAAGACTCCGATTCTGGATCCACATGCAAGACGCCGTTTACTCTCTGCAGCAGTTCGGTATGATGCTCGCTCTCTCTCTTTCTCTCTCTTTCACCCAACACAGTTTTATCCAGGAACTCTCCTAATACCGTGTGTCTGGCTTCATGTGCTGCAGGTTTCACAGAGAAGGATGCTGATGAGATTAAAGGGATCTTTGTAGATACCAACCTGTACTTCCTGGCCCTGACTTTCTTTGTAGCCGCTTTCCACGTGAGTCAGAGCCTCTAAATATGCAGCATGTGTGTACCAATAAATGTGGAAGATGCTTTAAAACAGCTGCGGGGCACTTACATTATGTTCTTGGGAAGTGTTGAGGCTTCTCTTCGATCAGTTGCATCTGCCAAAAGACAAATATAAAAGAGCATTATTAAGGAAAACGTTTTTTTGCAGCTCCTCTTTGACTTTCTGGCCTTCAAGAACGACATCAGCTTCTGGAAACAGAAGAAGAGCATGGTGGGAATGTCCAGCAAAGCAGGTCGGTAGCTTCACAGAAATCAATGCTAACATTACTTATTAGTTAGTATTATTAGTAATATTTGTTGTTTCTACAGATTTTTCTTTTATTTTCTTATATTTGGCTTGTGTTCGTTTTAATTGTTTTATTTTGAAATGCCTTTAGTTTCTGGCCATCTGTAGGAAATCTGATTGTAATATGAACCTTTTGGCTCACCTGAAAAGAGAGAACCTTATATATATATATATGTGTGTGTGTGTGTGTGTGTGTGTGTGTGTGTGTGTGTGTATTTCAGTGCTGTGGCGCTGTTTCAGCACCATAGTGATCTTCCTGTATCTGTTCGACCAGCAGACCAGCTTGCTGGTCCTCATTCCTGCTGGCATCGGCTCCATCATTGAAGTAAGAACAAATGTGCAGGAAACGCGTGCAGAAGCTAAAGTGCACATAAACGCGTATTTCACCCTCATTACATAGAATAAAGAGACTGAGTCTAATAATTAACTGGCTTATCATTGTAGGTATGGAAAGTGAAGAAGGCCTTTAAGATTCAGGTTTTCTGGAAAGGAGGGAAACCGACATTCCTGGTGGGTGTGTGTGTGTGTCTGTCTGACCGGAATATCAATTTTTTATTACCTGCCATGTATTTAACCACTCAGAATAAATCATATCAAGCCCCGTGTAGGACGCTTTACAGGGTTTGACAGTTTGTCGATGGTGAACGAATTGAAATGTGTAGCATCACCGCCGTTTTCCGCTCTTACCGCATAGCTTTTCTCTCAATAGTTTATTCATGTTCCCTGCCTGCCGCTGCCATAAAGCTGTCCTCTAAATGACTGCGGGTTGAAATGAAAATTGCACAGCAGTTACTTGGAGTTGGACACATTCTGTGGCCATGATAAATGAGCAAACTAAACATATGATATGGTGCCGTACAGCATACGATGTAGTGATAGGCCTTGATACGGGTTCAAAGAAGGATTCTAGCAATTTTTGAACATTGGCCCTAGTTTTATATATATATATATATCTATCTATCTATCTATCTATCTATCTATCTATCTATCTATATATATCTATCTATATATATATATATCTATCTATATCTATATATATATCTATCTATATATATATCTATCTATATATATCTATATATATATATCTATATATATATCTATATATATATATATATCTATATATATATATATATATAGATATAATATATCTCTAGATCTATATATATCTATATATATATATCTATATATATATATATAGATATAATATATCTCTAGATCTATATATATCTATCTATATATAGATCTATATATATAGATCTATATCTATATATATAGATAGATCTATTTCTATCTATATATATATAGATATAATATATCTATAGATCTATATATATATATAAATGCATCTATAGATGTGGATCTAGTTTGCCTTTATGACAACATAATATATGATATAACAAAATGAGCCTGACAGTTGCATGCATATATATATATATATATAGCTGAAACCCAAAGCAAAAAACAGTGTCTAATCTCTAATCTAGTGTCAGTTTCTTCTACAATGAAAAGTACGGTTTGTCTTTGACTGCAGCATTTGCCACTGGCCTCACAGCTTTATACTTTAAAGAACGGTGTGTGCCGAATGTAAATCGAGCATGTGTTGTTTTTCTCTTCTTCAACAGTTTGGTAAATTAGATGAATCTGAGAGGAGAACAGAAGAGTACGATACTCTGGTAAGACACAACACAAAAGACATTTATCCACCGAGCGGCTGTGATGACATTTAGAAAAAAAAAAAAGGTTTCTACAAGGAACAAGGATGTAATACAAGCTCAAAAGGATGTGCTAGTGACTCCATTAATAGTAGCAGCCTTTTTTAAGGTTGAGATCTTAATGTCAGACCACCCAGAGCAGCATTAAAGCACATTACCGGTTCCTTGAAGGGTCAGTTCACCTCAATCACAAAAACATAATTTATCCGAGGCCTTGGTGGAATCTGAAATGTTTCAGTGTGGTAGTTGTAATTACTGCGTTTCTCCGTAGGCCATGAAGTATCTCTCCTACCTCCTCTACCCCCTGTGTATTGGAGGTGCTGTGTACGCCCTCATATTTCAGCGATACAAGAGGTAGGTTGCTCCACATTTACCCACAAATCACCTTGTCATCAGTTCTGCCGTTTCTCACTTGTTTTGACCTTCTCGTGTTTTAGTTGGTACTCGTGGTTGATCAACAGTTTGGTGAATGGTAAGAGTCATGCTATAAAATGTCTTTTACCAAATAAATTACATTAATCATTTATAATAATACATCATAATATTATAATAATATCTTATCTCGTTTTGACATTTACAGGTGTATATGCGTTCGGCTTCCTCTTCATGCTTCCTCAACTCTTTGTCAACTATAAGGTCAGTTCATAGTGTGTGTTTAACGTTTCCTCGTCTTTAAAAAATAAAAAATGAGTAAATATTTATTATTAGACTCAGGTTCCTGAGAAAATGTGGTAAAATCCAAAAGTGAGTTTAACTAGGAATATAAACTGTGTTTGATTTAACTAAATTTCAGGGCTGCAACTAACATCTATTGAGATAGTTGATTAATCTAGTGATTATTGAAACAATCGATTAGTTGTTTGGTTCATTAAATGGTGTAAAAGCTGAACATTCAACTTAAAATGTCCACAACCCCAAATTAATCAGTTTTCTATTATAGAAGAATAAAGAAAACTAGAAAATAATCAGATTAGAGAAGCTGGAACTAGAGAATTTGGACATTTTCTTCTTTAAAAAAATGACTCCAATCAATCAATTGATTATCAACAAATGGGTTAATTGATGCAGCTCAGCAACAGTTCACTAATAATTCTGCTTGTTTTTCATCCAACAGCTGAAATCCGTAGCCCACCTGCCCTGGAAAGCTTTTACGTACAAGGTGAACACAGTAGTTTGGATTTAATTGCATTAAGTTGTGATGTTTTGTCACGGGTGATTCTATCAGCATTATTTTAAATGTTAGAATATATCTATTTTTTCTTAGTTATTACTGTTTTTGTTTAAATTAACAGGATTAATATTTATTCATTGCTTCCAGGCATTCAATACCTTCATCGACGATGTGTTTGCCTTCATCATCACGATGCCGACGTCTCACAGATTGGCCTGTTTCAGAGACGACGTCGTGTTTCTCATTTACCTCTACCAGAGATGGTACACACACACACACACACACACACTCTATTTTCATGACCATAAGACGCACCATCAAAGTCCTCATCCTCTGTTTCTGATTCTAACAGCAGCTAAATCTCCATCAAAGCACCAAGACAGAAATGTTCAATCTTCATTTCTTCTGCTAGCTTTACTGCTTTTAGTCGAATGGTGACCGACAGAATGCTTCTCCCACTCGTTCTTTGCTCTGTGATCCACTGATCCGGTCTTTTCTCGGTGATCTACTGATCCGGTCTTTGCTCCAATTTCAGGGTTGTTAAAACAACGATGTTCTGCATAACGCACATCCCTGTTATTTTATCTACCATCCATGCCCACACTTCCCTCTACATACATACATATACATAGGGCGCACCAACATTTTTAACAAAATATAAGACTTATGTGCGTAGTTGTGAAAATACGGTACTAATTTCCTGAGATTATAGCAAGACATTTAACACTTTACATCTCTCTCTCTCCTTCCTCAGGCTCTATCCAGTGGATAAGACCAGAGTAAATGAATATGGAGTTTCTTATGACGAAAAACCCAAAGGAAAGACGCACAAGGAGTAGAGAAAAGGAAAAAGAGCTTCTGAGATTTGGGATTTTTCATCTGAGCTGGTTTAATTGTCCAAGACGCACCAGGAAAAATCAATTAGTTGTAAATGGACCATGTGCTTCCTTATGTTTTTTTTTTTCCCCCACCACCATCTCATAGTGGAAAGTGTTTTAAAGGTCAGCATCTGCTTATCTGCTTTGTCCGGGGATTTTTTTTATTGTTTTTGCACTGTTTGACTGAACAGGAGGATCAATAAGATAAAAAACAACCTGGTATTTGCGATCGGCGTGACATGGACGTACGACACCTCGCTCATGACCTCAGTTGTGGTTTAGAAGATTCCGCTGATAACCGCTGCTGGAGGAAACCCTGAGCATCTTCTGCTGTCTCTTCAGCCACATTCTCCATTCGTTGGAACAGCTCCATCCTGTTCATATCACCAACAGGTCTATTTTCACGTTAGCTTCCAGCTTTGGGTTCTTCGCAAATTGTGCGTAAAAATAACCGGTTTGGTTATAATTGGTTTGAACCGTGGGTGGCCACGCCGCCATGTTTAAAGCTGAAACCTCCTCTGGAGAAACGCTGTAAATATTGTATTTTCAGAATTTTAATTGCAATTTAATATCAAAAAGGGATTATTATTATTATTATTATTATATCAGAATTTCAAGCATTTCCGTGTTTACGAATTCTAATTAACAGAGTACGTGTTGGACCGCAGAGAAGCTAAAATGCTTCAACACATAATATCCAGCAGCTGCAGAACAAGAGCTGTTCATTAACTGTCTTCAGGACCTCATAATCCATCTGCTCCTTTACGCCTGCCAGACATCACGCCACCTCGCTTTTATATCAAGAGGCAAATAAACAGGGCTTAAAAAAATATATATATACTGTGCATTGATAACGTATAGTGCTATATCTACTAAATACATGATTCAATTTAAAATCTGATGCACCAATTTGAAACTGATAATTTAGCCATGTCTGTTTCATTCCTGTTGCAGACTTTAAGTTTATTTGTAAAAATTATATATAAAAAAAAAAAAAGGCTGTGAAAAATTAGGCTGTTATATAAAGTATCAGTGTGTAGACAAACTTTTTAGATAAAGTTAACATACAAATTAATGTGAATTAATTCCAATGTCCACGACAGACCCTGATTATGGCAGAAAACGAACACAAATATCAAAATGAATCACTTTTAAGGATTTTCAATAATGTGCTTTCCACCTCTTCACATGTAATAACTGCAGTAGAAGAATGAATGTTTCACTAACACAGAATGGGACCACTGGAAACACACTGTCCTTTCCATCCATTCTATTGGTTTTTGTGGTTTTATCTGCTCAAGTATTTTTTTTTTTTTTACATATCAGGGCCATGAAACATGTTTAGTGCCAAATGTGAGACTGATTTCGTGAACTGTGAACTGTTCAGCACAAATTGGTCCATTTGATGTTTTTTTTTTTTTTTTTAATGTAGACACTGACATTCTGGAAGGTAAAACTGCTGAATGGTAAGACTTGAAGAAAGTATTACTGCACCCGAATTCACACATTTGTCACCTCTTTAGTTTTTTTGTTATGTTTTAGTTCATGTTCAGATATATTAGTTCTGTCCACAAAGATCAGCGCAGGTTTTCTGCAGATTTGACAGAATTATGCCTTGAAACGGTTTTACCTAATGTAATGTTTGTGTTTTTGATTAAGATTGAATAAAGTTGACTGAACATGTGATTTGCAGCAAAGCCTCCAGTCATTTGTCATCAGTATATTATCCACAGTTCATAGCAAACATGAAGTCAAATTTATAAGTTAATTGCTTTACACAGTGTGATGCACCATACATATATATACATATACATGTCAGGAGAATGGAGACATCAGAGCCCAAATCCTACAAAAAACAACCGATGAAATGTGGATAATTTTATATGGTGTGGGCTGCATATGATGTATTTTATCAGATGATATTTAAAGAATAAAGGATATCAAATAGAATATTATATATGCAGCAATGTGCACACAGGAGTACTTGAATACTTATCATTTGATTTTCACATTAATGTTGACATATTAAGGAGAAGACTGCATTTATTCAGAAAATATTAAAAATTCAAAACAGCCAAAAAATCTATTTGTGAATGCGGATGATTTTTTTGTTGAACAATTTGGACTTTGGTGTTGTTTTTGTTGTTAAATGTATTGTTTATTAACTGAGAAAATAATGTATAATGAAGTATAAGGGTACATACAAAGCATTTAGATCAACAAGTTAAATATCTAATTTAATGTGATAAAATATAATATGTGTATAAATTAGCAAAACTAAGATGACAGTCGATCCCCTCCTTTCTCAGAATTTAAAATAAAAAAACAATATGATTGAATATGCTGTATCATCATAGACTGTTTTATTAAGTGTATTCCACTAGAGATTACTGAATACATGTGCTGCAACATATTCCATTAGATTACTCAAATTAATCAATGTATTCTAAATAGTTTGGATTACTTTTGGAATACTTCAAAATTGTCTTGACCTTTTAAACAGTTCGCACCACAGCAAGGATAAATGATTGACAAATGTCTATATTTGCCATACTATGATATTTAAAGTCTGTGTAAAGCAACAATAAATTATGTTATAATAATATAACAATAGATGTTAATTAACCAATTTGTCACCAGGAATATTAGTTTACCTGTGTTTTAACTTGTTATACCGCCTGTCGCCACCAGGTGGCAGCACCCTCTAATAAATGATGTTAAATAACCGGCTAGCGGATTATGGGATAAGGATGGAATCTCGGGAAAAAATGTTCTTTAATATTCATATATAAATTTAATTAATTTTAAATAACAACCTTAAGTTGTGTACATTTTCTGAATGTCTTCCTACTTAAATCAGATTTTTTCATGTTAAAACCAAAATCCCTATTTCTAAGTTTGTCTCACTATAGAAACATGTATTAAGGATCCAATGATTGGAAAAATCACTAAATACTATATAACAGGCCTTTAGTTTGTAGGTCAACGTGGATTTATTTCACCTAGAATATAACTTTAATGACGTTTAAAAGGCGACGCATCAACAGTCACGTGATGTAAAATCGCTGTTTTCCTCAATGGAGTTTGTCGTTAACTTCACTCGCAAAACTCAATGTTTCCGGAAACATGTCGTAACGAGGACGTTTTATTAAACATTAAACTTTAGTTTTCCTACCTCCGGGTGAGTCTTCTGACGCAGAAAGCAGCGCCACGACGCCATGACGTTGCGTCTTTGTCCTGGTGGCGCGTGCTGCACCTGGCGGGCACGTGCGCGGCGCTCGCGCTAATTGCGCTAGTTGCACTTTAAAAAAAATGTTAATTGGAAATGCGAATAAATTAAGTAATCCCTTCAAAGTAATTAACTTTGAAGGTAACAGTGTTCAGAATATCATCAGTTTAATCTGTAACTGTAATGAATTGCTCATATTTCTTATTTTAATAAGAGGCTGTTACTTTAAAGTTGTAGGCTATTAATGAGCATAATTGTCGGGTTGCCAGGTTGTGAAAAATCCCCTTTTCTATACCACAATTAAATTTTTCTTGTTTTGTTAGATTATTATTTACCATTACTGAATTTAAGTGTCTATAATGTCTCCTATAGCTTTAACAATAATCTCATTGTCATTTATGTATCTAACATTTATTTAGAATAATTTCAACTCACATTCTGAACCTGTGAAGCTAAAAATCATGCACTTCACTGAAGTGAATGTTGATTTTTAGATGTGAACATTTTCCTAATGAAAAGGTAACAAAGCAGGCGAGTTACAAAGGTATTTCATTCAAATATCTGAAATAACTGAGATCTGGAATGTGCAACAATGCAATGACAGGAAGCCTCTTGTGTGTGCTGGTTATGTATGAGGCAGCTGTTCCACCACGATTCATATCATAAAAGAAGGAGCCATTGTCATGCATGGAAGCTTATAGGGAAATTACTAAATATAAAACAAACATTTCACAGGTTTTATTTAAAATAATAACTCTGTATTTAGTCTTTCTGCCTAAACAGATGATGCAAAGATATACGATATTGTGTATAATCCTCACTTTTTTCTCAAATGGTTTGCATTGATACACATGAAAATAGAAAACATTCATATGTAGAATTTAGTAATAAATAAAAAAGTTCTGTGCAGTGTTTATTGCAGTATGTAAAACGACCAGCAGAGGGCGTGATTGAGCTTTATTTTTTCTTGCTGCTGTCTAGACATCAAAAGCTGCATGGAGTCTGGTCAAAAAAAAAAAAAAGTCTGGAAAATCACCCGAGCACTGAGAGGAAAGTTCTGTTGGGTGGTCAGTCCTGGGAGTACGCCACGCTGCGTGAAAAATAAGCAAACCTATTTTGAGTCATCTCTCCCCAGTAAGATTTTCCACGTCTACAAAATTCATAAACCGCTGACAAAACATGTACTTAATCCCCTCCAGAAACAGAGTGTTTCTCAAACCTAGAATAGTCCCATAACAACTTGGGCAAACTGGGCAAGTGTGAACACACACACACACACACACACACACATATATATATATATATATATATATATATATATATATATATATATATATATATATATATATATATATATATATATATATATATATATATATATATATATATATATATATAAATATATATAGGGAATCATGGGCGTTCAGCCTGTGCCTGTGCTGTGATGCACCAGAGGGCATCTCAGTTCTGGTTTTCACAGGTGGGTGGCGATTTAAAGTCAAATCCGTCATTATGTGGCCCGTTGGAATAAACAATTCACTGTTGATTCAACCGGCTGGTGTGGACGTCACGGCACGGATCCTCGTGACAGAACAAGCCCCGCTTATTTTACTGTCATTTGTTTAATTTATGTTGTCACCTCTATGTTGAGTCCCTTCCTCCTTGAGTTCTTAGATGCTTTCACTTCATTTGCATTTAACTTCCATTAAGTCAAATTTGTGAGATGATTGGATTTAAAAGTAACTCCAAGGGCTTCATTTTGATATACGAATCAACTATTTATTCATTATATTCTTTAGAATATGTTTCTTTAATACCCAGGAAGCTGACTGGAACCAGTATTTTCCCCTAGCACACATGATCTGTTTGTTGATAGAAAACACCTCCATGTTATCAGCAGCCGCTCTGCCAACAACTGCAACATCACTATGAGGTTTTATTATCCATAAAGTTATTGTTTTAAGCATTTAATAGGCTAATAATGGCACAGACTTTGTCATATATATATATATATATATATATATATTGTGTAAATGTGCACATCTGCATCCAAGAGTAAGAGAGGAAACACTGAAGTTACCACAAGACTTCCTCAGAAATCATAGTCATATTTTAGTTTCCACGCCTATAAAAACCCTACACAACGAACTAAACTCGAACATAATGCATTGCTCTTTTCAAGAAATCAAAAAGAAATTCATATGGATGTTTATTGATATCAGTGTGATTTTTATTCAGTTTATCTCTTCATAACAGCTGGTTAGGACAGAGCTGAGTGATTGGTTAGTGATCGTTGTGCATTTATCCGCACTGAGAGGACAGCAGGGCGGCGCCCAGGGCCACGGCCAGCGACATCTGGACAGATGTTGCTGCGTTGCACAGGTCCGCGGTGCAGCACCTGAACCTGCTGTTGTAGCCGGCGCCGCCGATGGAGCCGGTCAGCGTCTTCCCACACAGGTCCGAGTCCAGGCAGCCGCGGGTGTGCAGCGTGATCGTCCCCGTGGCGTTGAACTCTGGGAGGGTGGGGGGGGAAAAGGTGTCAGATGGCGTGTTCCACTTCACCCTCACACCTAGTTTTCATCTCTACAACCACAAAGGTTAGGATTGGACTTGTGAGGTGACTACATAAGAGTCAGATTCAATTTAGGTTACAGAGCAAACAAAGCTAGAAAATATATGTAAATAAAATGTTTTTATGCATCATTCCAACTCTAACTGCTGTGTAACAGGACCATAAATTGATGCTGGCCCTTCTGTGGTCACCTTGCATGTTCCTTGTTGTAATACCAGGTTTACGTACAGTAGTAGTAGTTTTCAGATAAGCAATAAAGTTGCAGCCACTGGCACGTTCCACTTCACCCTCAGGCCTGTTTTTCAGTTGTCTTACTTAAAATTCTAAACATTTAAAGCATTAAATTTCTTGCATTAAATGTGGACCATCTCTACAACCCCATATGTGAATGTGAGGTGACGACAAAAGTCTTAGAATCAATGTAAAGTTACAGAGCAAACAAAGCTAGAATATATATATATATGCAGTAAAACACAATGTTAGAGTTCTTTTTTTCAATATTATAGCTTCATTTGCTTTGTGACAGTAGCTTAAAGCCTCAGCTACCTTTTTATCTCTAGTAAAACACAATGTTAGATTTTCTTTTTTGAGGAACAATAATCTGTTGTCAATATTCTTGTGATGCCAGGTTTAGGTACAAAAAGAGAAGCGGCCTGTGGCTTATATAAATCTACGTTCCTATGCATCTTCCCAGTGCTGTGGAAGCTTCTTACGCGTTTCTCCTGTGTAGCAGCTCTCGGTCGCGTTGTTGCACACGACGTCTTTCCCGAACAGACACGTGCCGAGCACGCCGATGGGACAGAAGCGGCAGTTCAAGCACTGAGCTGTAAAAAAACCAAGAGGAGGAGAAGAACATGATGGTCGGATAAACAGAACTCACCAGGCAACATAACTCTGAGGGTTGTATCAGTAGATCTGTTCCAGCGTCTGGTTTGGTTTCTGGCTTTACTTCACATAAACCTCCAGTTGCTGTTTCTGCTTTTAAAGACTCATTTTTCACCTGAAAACATATTACAGCTCTACTGTGCATCCAACTGACTTTAAGTTTATTTTAATAGATTCATTCACCTTTTGGATCATTTATTTATCAGTCATATTAACACTAAAATCTTTATCATCAATTATATACATAAACATGGTGATAGATTACTTGTAAACTAAATTATAATATGAATAAGTTCCATTTTTACTGGAAACAGTCCATATCTACATAATAAATAGGTGGCAAATAAAGAGTCCTGTACACAAAAATGGTAAGAGAGTTGAACAGGCTGACATATTTCAGTCGTTCCACACGCTTTCTGCAATTATTAATGTGTAATTAATGTGCTTAGAAACAGAAACCATCTGAATTCACCTTACATCGTTCTTACCTGCTGCGATGAAAGCGCTCAGGACGATCGCCGCTTTCCAAAAGTTCTTCATTCTTCTCAGGGTTAAAAGGCCAACCAACGGCTCGGCACAAAGCGCTGAGTTAATGCTGCGAGAACCGGGTCTCAGTCCGCTAAGCTTCAGAGAAAACAACGACAAAGAAGCGACGACGGACGACGGACGACGTGACGTGGAAGAATGAGGTTTGTCAGGTTTCGTGTTCATAGCGTATAAGAAAAAAAAACACACACACACACACACAGCCATTCATGTCATGTCAAGGCAATCATGACTATTGTATTTTTTATTATTATAATTAATTAACATGATATACACACAAAGCTAGTTTTTTCAAAGTTAATGACTTACAAGACGTCAGCATAGAAAATATGTGATTACATCAAGCTTCAGTACCAGGTCAGAATTAAACATGGCAGAATTAGGAGTATCAGTATATTTATATAGGAGTTTATAAGCCTTTTCTGAACACTGAAACAGTTATTTATTGTAAGCATACCCCCCATCTACGCTGGATATCAAGAAGATTCCCTTTAAATGTGCTTTTAATGCAAATGTCTGCAAATTTACTCAAAATTTTCTGATGAAGCTTCAGCAGTCTGACTCGTTGTCTTTCCTTCCTTGTTAAGATTGACGGGAAATTGTATAAAATTATTTAAAAAAAAAAGGGTTAAAACCACTGATGCTGAACAACATCTGCGTGACGTGACTCCTTCAGCTGCAGCTTCACTTACATTAAAACAAACACGCTTCCTCTGAAGGACGCGGATGTTTAATATTCTGTTCAGGCAGCAAGAAAAACCTGTTTCAATGTCCATGCCAGCTCCTCACTATGATTTTAAGATACTTGAAGTATGAACCCAACCTTTTTTGCGGTGATAAAACGAGCTGATTCTTTAAGCTTGCAGACAGACAGACAGACAGACAGATGATACAGATGCTTTGTGTTTGTTTTAACCCCCGGTGCAGACGAACAGACGTTCAGAGACCGGGGATCTGGGGGAACTTGAAGGTGGGGGCGCCGTTGCAGTGGTCGGTGGTGCAGCAGGTCCTGGTGACGGTGTAGCCGGCCTTCAGGATGCTGCCGCGGTCCGTCTGGTTGCACAGCGCCGTGGCCAGGCAGCCCTGCAGCGGCAGGCTCATCAGACCGCTGAAGTTGAAGGCTGCAGGACGGCAGGGGTTCATGGATTCAGTAGAACAGGCATTAATAGAAGAACTCAGATCATGCAGTCAGTAAAAGCTCTTTGAAATATGCAGAACGTGTTTCTTACAAAAAAAAAGACCTAATTTAACATAATGTTGGCCATTAATGCATCAGGATAGCAGTCAGCATTGATAATTGATAATATATAAAGCAACGATTAGTCAATTAATCGATTAGTTGCTAACTGTTGACTTAATCAACCAATTAATCAATGTGAGTGTTTGTGCGTTACAGAAAAATAAAGACATGTTAATTCAGTCATTTCAAGTTGATTAGACTAATTAAGCCCAGGAGAAAAGGTTCCGTGCTCCAGAGAACATATAAAAAATCAACATGTTTTAATGTAGAGCCGCAACAATTAGCCGATTAATCAATTAGTTGCCAACTACTGGCTTAATCAACTTTTTGGATAAATGATTAATTAATTGAATACATGTTAAATGAGTCATTTCCAAGTTGATTAGACTAATTAAGCCCAGGAGAAAAGGTTCTGTTGCGATGTAAATGAACATGTTTTAATGTAGAGACATCAATTAGCCAATTAATCAATTAGTTGCCAACTATTAAGTCAATCAGCAACTATTTTGACTATTCAAATAATTGACTTTAGCCATTTTAAAGTGAAGAAAACGTCCAAATTCTCTTGTTCTAGCTTCTCAACTCTTCTATAATAACTGATGATCTATGGGTTGTGTATTTTACACCATTTTATGAACCAAACAACTAATCGATTAATCGTTTCAAAATTCAATCAAGTCAAGCACTCTGTCTATTCTCACTGCATGCTGTGTGTAAACTCAGATTTTAATAACTTCCCTATGAGCATGTAACCTGTAATTTAGTAATAATCAGACCTTTTTTCACACTCCTACAAAAACAGGCTTCATTGCTCCACATCCTCGGCGAAATTCAAGGATAACGTACATTAGTGAATTCGTATTATCACTATCGTAGGAGAACAAAGTAGCTGAAACAGAGATGGTCAACCTACAAAAAGTAAGGTAACCCGTAGAGAAAGACAGGAACCTTAAAAGCTGCAGAGGACTCACTGGTGTTGGCGTTACACCGTCATACAGTCATACAGATGAACAGCAGTGGTGAAGCACCACCAGGTGTGTGTGAAGGGGCGGTGCACTCATCCAATGACAGGCAACCAGCAATCAAAGCCCACAACCAAAATAAGAGCCAGAAACACGAAACACTAGATAGATGAGACACTTAAATAAATAAATAGTGATTTGCATTCCAAAAATAAACAAATAAATTCCATAGGTCGGCTGCGAAGGATGATGAAATGAATCTAACACAGAGAAATAAAAGCCTATGTGTTATTAGATTACCATTATTCACCATTGACTCTGATGAAGCTGTAATGCTGACATAAAAACTTGAATCCTCTACATTTACATACTCTTATTTAGTTATCTTTCTCTACATATTACCGAGATGCAGCAGACCTGCTTTTTTCCCTAGGATGAAGCAGGATGGAATCTTTACTACAAATATAAATACCTCAAAATTTTGTTTAGGTAGAGTTTGCAAGTAAATGTACTTTCAAGGACTCTTGATGATGCATAAAACTTAGAGATATCACCCTGTAAAATAGCTAGATATATATATATATTTATATTGCATGAGTGCATTCTTGTTACACGGTTGTAACAACATCCTTATTGGTTAATCTGGTAAATGACTATTCTCGCTGCAAATGTCTGGTTTAATGCAATATCTATATAGGTGTATAGAGGCCCTTTTCTCCAGTGTTTAATTAATTGCTAATTGCATTAGAAGCTAATTGCATGATTAGAAAACCCTCGTACAAGTACGTTAAAAACAGTTTAGCTGGTTCGATGGAGCAAGGAGAAAATCACTGGTGAATAAAAATCAATATTTTTACCTTGTCAATGTCTTGACTATATTTTCTATTCAGTTTGCAGCTCGTTTGATAAATATAAGTGTGACCATGCATGGAAAACACAAACTTTTGAATAGTAGTAGAGATATATATTTTTTACACAGACGTGAGTCTGGGGGAACCAAAGTTTTTGTTACACCGGTGTAACAACTCTGTTGGTCCTGATGGGGTAAAGGTATGTTGTCAAAGTCACATTTTAGTTGTGCTCTGGCTCAGCCGCCTGGTGCATACAGGAGCTGGTAAGTGGCTCCAGAATCAGCCACTTTGACCGTTATCGCGATACTGAGGGGGTGTTATCAGCGGTTATCAGCCTCCTAGATACGGTTAGAAAAGCGCCTGCTGCACCTGCTAGCAGCTCCAGCTTTGCTGCTGGTACGCTGGAGGTCATTTAGAGTTATCGCTATCTAATGTCCGTGCAGATTGATGTCAGATGACGTCAATATAGGCACAGTTATTTAGGAGCAGGAGGGGTTGGGGGGGGGGTAGTGATTAGTTAGAAAGTTAGGTGGGAAAAAAGGTCTAAAAGCAGCATGAGTTTGCTGCAATGTCAATACATTCTTCCTGCATTTTAACCAAAGGTTTAACTAAGTGATAACTTTTTTGTGTGTCTAAACCTGATTAGAACTGAAACCACTATTATCAAAACCATAAAGCATCATTATTATGTGTTTTTTCCTGATTTATATGTACTGGAAGGTGCAGTCTGCGTTATCTGAGGCTTTGCAATGGTGGAATACAAAACAGCCTTTTATAGGGGGTGATAACATCCAGAGGAGGCGTCAAAATCAAGATTAGGTCGAATCGGATGAATACGGGAGTCAGGTTGTTGCGACTTTAAAGTAAAAAAAAAGAGTTTTATATAGTACTTTAATGGTAACTAATGGGCTTTAACTCGCCTAATGACAACAGGAAACTTCCTGAAGGGGCACTTCTCATCACACACACACACACACGCCATCCGCGCTCACACACTCGGGGAGGTGTGTGTGTGTGTGTGTGTGTGTGTGTGTGTGTGTGTGTGTGTGTGTGTGTGACGCGGTACTAACCCAGTTCTCCGCGGTAGCAGTTGGGCTCGAGGATGCTGCAGGTCTCCGAGGAGCTGAACAGGCATTTTCCCGCGACCCCGATCCTGCAGACGGTGCAGGTCAGGGCCTCGCCTGGCATCCACGGAAACACATTTAAGAGAGGAGAAAAGGGGGAAAAACGCATTAAATTTTAATTTATCTTACTGTAGACATATATTTTTAAGTTGACTGGACTTTTTAATTTTCCAAAGAGGTTTCTACCTAAACACATTCGAATGCAATTACTTCCTAGTAATAGTTCAATGCCTGCATATTTATGAATGAATTAAACAAAATGTTTTACTTGATGGAAAATAAAGTGCACATACCTTTTTTTTTTAATTACTTTTAATTGAGGAACATTTGCTCATTTTAATGTACATTTTGACCCAATTACACATTTATCATTTACAAGCGGTCAGACTTTTTTTCTTTTACAGTGCAGAGGTTACTTTGTAGAATAGAAAAATATCCAGATGTTTAGTGTTTATCACAAGAGTCCAACTTTTATCTAGTGTTGGATTTGACTCTGGATCCTTTAAGAACAGATAAGATCAAATTTATCAGTATATCACTCCTTAAAAATGACGAGGTGTCTAACATGACTGTCTAATATTTGACATTTTTAGTGCATCAATTAATCACAGTGATTAATAATGGAGCGATGTAATCCATCTACATCTACACAGCATTAAACAGCTTAATGATTCGGGGTAATGTAATATGGTCAATGACATTTTCCAAAGTCACATTTGCTATAAAAAGTAGACACATGTATTATTAAACAACTGCATATGCAATTAATCCACAAGTGTTAATAAACACAGAACCTTGCAGAAAGTAGAAATTTAGGATGATAAAAGTCACATTTTGATTATCAGATGTTTTATCTGTTGCACGCCGTTCTTACCCGTGACAAACAAAGCCATCAGTGCTGCACAAACCAGCGTCTTATTCATCTCGCTTTTCTAAAAGTCTTTGTTTTAATGTAAAAAAAAAAAAAGCTGAAATAAGAAGATGCCACCGAAGTTCAGAGCAGCAGCAAAATGAGCTTTTCTCCTCTGAGCATCTGCTTTTATACCACGAGTGTCTCAGCTGTGACATTGATAGATTGATTCACATTTGCCAATTGCTCATATTTTTTAAATGCAGACGCTATTAAAAAAAATGGTTTGTTTGATAGGGGTGTATTTATATATATATATATATATATTTGTTTGTGTGCAAACCTTTGTGTAACATGTGGAAAACCCAACAACGTCTCAATCATTCACCAAAGCTTTTAACTGCAGCTGAGAACAAAGCTTCAGTGGGTAAGTCAACAAAAGCTGTTCTTCCTTTTACTCCTTTTATATGGACATGGAACAGAACAGCAAACGAGCGTGGAAGCTCACTTTTTGACCTTGGGAACGGCGTTTGTGATAAAATAATCTCAGCACAAAAGGTCCACACTCACAAGCATAAAGAATAAAACTGAATAAATATTTAAAGATAAATATAGAAGGAAATAAGATAAATGAGACGTTGGAAAGAAACTGAAGCCGTGAGCTTCACAGAGGATATGAAACAAGCTCAGTGCATGGACATATCACTAAAAATAACTGGTTTTAATATGTGACTGAATCATACTCGTTTTTTTAATTAATTCTAAAATGTACTATCCTTCCTTAAAACAAGCCAATTTACCTCAATTAAAAATTAATTAGAAAAAAAGCTTCTGCACACGTGCAAACAAGTACAATATTTAATTTAGTTCTATATATATGTATATATTTAAAATTAAATATTTTATATTAATTTAATGTTAAGATACAGAAAAATAGCTAAAAGTTTCAAAATATTTTAATTATTTTTGCACCAAAATTAATTATAAGTAATTTCATTCATTTCTATGTTGGAAAATTGAAGTAAATTATACATCACAAAATCAGTTTAAAGAAATCTTAGTACAATTAACTTATAAATATATATCAGATAAATTAATTTATATATATATATATATATATATAAATAAGTAAATACACATAGTTTATAATCCCCATTAGAGCCTTAAAATCAATAGAAAGTGGAGTCGTCTCATGCATGTTTGACAAGTTTTTGCAGTGATTTCAGTGTCCACATTTATTAGAATTACATTAAAAAAGCTTAACTGAATTTACATTGACATTATTTTAGTACCAAAAATAAGCAGTATAAGTAATTTCACCCATTTCCATGTTGGAAATTTAAAGTAAATTATACATTAAGTAGTTATTCTGCAAGTACAGACATAATATAAAAGTACAAGCAATTTAAAAAGTACAATTAACTTATAATTATATATCAGATAAGTTAATTTACCTGATATGTATAAAGCCACTTAAGTAATTTCAATAAAACATTCAGTGTACTGTAAATTCATGTATTATTTTTTATTATGGGAAAGGAGGTTATGTAACAAATAAACAAACACAGCGTCACAAATACAAATAGTTTATATCCGTATTAGCCTTAAAATCAATTTAAACTGATGAAGCAGATGTAAAGCATGCATTAAAAGGTTTCTGCAGTAATTCCAGTGTTTACATTTATTAGAATTACATTTAAAATAAAGCATGATGATCACTGAAATACCAGCCCGCCACCAGAGCGGCGGCCAGGGCTGCAGCCGGCGTGCGGACGGAGGCCGCCGCGTTGCACAGGTCCTTGCTGCAGCAGGTCCTGGTGACGTTGTACTTGAGGTTGAGGATGGAGCCCGTGGAGTTGGTGCACATGCTGCTCTCTATGCAGCCCCGTTGCTCGATGTTGTACAGGGCGTTGCTGAAAGCTGAAGGGAAAAAGGCAAAGGCGAAATATTTTACAATGCACTATGCATAAGGAGTGAGTGAAGTTATTAATGCATTGTATGTATTAATGGAGAGGAAAGACGTAAATAATAATAATAATCACAATATTATCCTGCATCCAGCTGTTACAGCTGTTTGAAAGTAGAATTATTTTAACGGTCTCTTCTTTTACCATGCAGGTTAAAGCAGACAAAGCTTGGGGTCGCTTAGGAATGTCCTTATTTGTGAAAGAAAAGCACTGTTTTATCATTAAAGAGAACGTTAAACAACTCAGAAATAAACTCTAGACACTGTTAACCCATAAGAACCCAGACCCATTTATCCTTAAAAATGATGTAGGTTATATATAGTTATGTGGAACACATATTAAAGTTTTTTCAGAATAATACTCATGTATTTTGACATGTATGTAACATTAGTGGTAATAAGTTAAGTTCAGACATAAAGCCTCATAATGAAGAGTCTGGTGGAACCAACGTTCTTGTTACACCGGTGTAACAACACTGTTGGTCCTCATGTGTTAATGTGGTAAAAGACTGTTCTAGCTGCAAATGTCTGATTATTAATGTAATATCTACATAGAGGTATAGAGGCCCTTTTCTCCAGTGTTTAATTAATGTACATTATGTTTGCTAAATGCATTAAAAAGCTCAATATTCTGAATAAAAATCAATATTTTTAACCTTGTCAATGTCTTGACTATATTTTCTATTCAGTTTGCAGCTCGTTTTATATATATATATATAATTTACAGCAGTTTTTTTTACACATGCACATGTTCAGTGGAAGTGAAAAGTTTGCATTAAGTGGGAAATTTATAACATAAATGCAGTTATTTACTGTGTTAAACACTCTAATGTGACTGTGAATGATTCTTACAGTAGATCTCTGTATATTTTACAATAAATCAGAGTAGTGAAGTAGTACTGTAGTAAATCAAAGAGTTACTGTATTAAAATACAGGTAATTGCCTAATACTGAAATAACAGTGTTTAATTGATTTTTATTAAACAATAATCACCCAAAACTGTATTTTTTTCATTTTACACATAATCACTTTATATTGTAAATATATCATATAAAAGAGGATAATAGCTGCCAGTTATTTACTGTATATTTTAAGGTACGTTTTACAGTGCAGGAGACAAATTCTGTGAATAACTATAATGAAATATCCATGTTTAGTTAATTGTTTTTATCAAAAGAAGATTACCTTTATAAATCATCCTGAAACGAACATTACTGAGTAATTGGGTGTTTTTTTTTTTTTTTAGCTCACCTGCCACTCCCTTGTAGCACCTGTCCTGAGTTTTGGTGCAATTTATCTTCTTGGAGGTGAGGCAGAGGTTGATGACGTCTAAATCGCAGGTGTAACAGGTGAGAGACTCGACTGTCGGAGAGAAGAGAAAGAGAGAGAGAGAGAGGAGGAAATTGTATATCAAAAAAAAAACAACACCCATATTTAATTACCTGGTGACTGAGATATTTGACCCCATTAAGTCACACCTTGATCACACACACCTACGTTAATCACCAGGTACAGGTGTGTGTGTGTGTGTGTGTGTGTGTGTGTGTGTGTGTGTGTGTGTGTTAACTTAAGAACTCACAGTTCAATGCAGGTTGTATGACTTTGAGGTAAACTATGGAACATCGCAGATATTTATTTGTGTCACTTTAAGAAGCTGATTTCACTCAGTGTATAATTTATAATTTTTGGTACAAAACATTAAAAAGTTTTCATTACTTTTTACCAAATAAATCTTTTAAAATAAAATAGAGTTGACAAAGCTCAAAATGTGCCTAACATTGTTTTATCAGCTCCAAACTACGTGATTTTTTAAAAAATCGTATTAGAAATCCATAAGAAAATAACATTACACCTGTTTTGACTGTGAAATTAAATAGATAACAATGATAGATGTTTGTCTACCAATAAAATGAATACACATCGCATTGTGTCATAATATATAAAAAATGACAATTTTTAATTAAGAGTTTGGTGCAGGTTTGTGACAAAAACAGGTAAAATCCCAATACTTGTCTTGTTAATTTGCTTAGCTATACAAGGACAGTAGTTGAATTTGCCATAATCTATTATATATATATATGCAAATGCACTTTCATCTATAAAATACATAAAATAAATGAACAAACAGTCCTACCTGTAACACACAGAGTCAGCAGCGCTGCACAGCTCCACAGAATCTTGTCCATCGTGTCGATGCACTGAACCGCTGCTGAAAATACCGGTTCTGTCTCCAAGAATTTAGGATCTGGACGTTTTCGGGAGCCACGGGATTCATTTTTTCGCGATTATATACGCGGGAGGTCAATGAATAACGCTGTGCAAGCACGTGGTGACAATAGGCTTATCTATCACTGCGATAAGTGGAGGGTCAGTCATTCAGGCGACATGATTAATCACACAGTCCTTCACATCAGGGCATTTATAGGAGGTGAAAGCATTATTACATTTAGAAACGGATAAAATGACACTACATATATACACATTTTGTTTTGTGGATTTTCTTTATTTTCACATTGTACAGCGACACACACACACACACTAGTGAAAAAAGGATAAATAAACTTTCTTTAAAAAAAAAAAAATTACCATGGAAGGTTTACAACCTCAATGTTTCCCTGAAACATCCCATCGATCAACTTCCATGGAGCGAACCCTTCATTTTTCTTTGTACCTGATCTGATCTATGAAAAAGTGGAGAATGCTATGGTGCATTAAAAAGGAGGGGTGATATCATTGCTGCATCCAGCTCCTGCTATTGTCCATGTTAAAAAAAAAAAAAACTTTATTAATATGATGTAGATTTGCAGTGCAGGGGTTCCTCACGCGCGTTACAGCACGCTCCCCCACACGGACGCCAGCAGCGCCAGGCCGGCGGCGGCGGCCAGCGTGGCCCTGGGGGCCGGGGCGCCGCTGACCTGGACCGGGTTGCACTTGTCCGTGGGGCAGCACTCGATCTTGGTCTCGGTTGTGACGCCCAGCACCATCGTGCTGTTGCTGGTCGTGTTGCAGCCGCTGGGCTCGCGGCAGCCCTGGAAGTTGAAGCCGGCGAAGCTGGAGAGCTGCGGGAAACCTGAAAAAAAAAAAAAATGGTGGAAAGTTTAGCATCATTTCTTATAGAGAGGCTGCAGTCCTCAACGCATGAGGCTTTTCCTGCATGTTACTCAACTGTAATATACTTTAAAATATAATAAAATACTCAGTATTATGCATTTCAAATCTGAAAAGAGGAAATGCTTAATATGACCACGCCTTACAGGGGATAAAAATAATATATAAGTATGTGGAAATGCAGAAAATAATATTTATAAAAGGTGAAAGCATTATCAAATTTATAAAGAGATAGATACAATATTAAGATAATATATAAATGTGTGTAAATACAGAAGCATTTTTACACACTCGGGGGGGGGGGGGGGGGGGGTTGGTTTTGTTAAGCAAACTGGTTTCTCAGCACAGCATAGCTGTCCACACCCTTTTTTTTGTTAAGTGTAAAATCAGCAAACGGGCTCATAAATATTCATAAAAGACGCCATAAAACAACCAGTGAGATGGCTGTAAAACTACATTTTGGGAATTTTTGCACTTTAAAATGCAAATATGTCATGCTGAGGGGGTTGCAAAACTTCCAATTAAACCCACCAAACAGGTGCATGACGTCGCACCTTTATTGAAATACAGTTAGGAGACGGTGCATCAGGGTGGGGGGGGCAGACTTACTCAGTTTGGCCGTGAAGCAGACGCTGGTGTTGGTGCTGCAGGTCTCATCAGAGCCGCCCGCACAAATGCCCGCTATGCTGAAGGAGCACTTGTTGCACGTCAGGGAATCCACTGAAACATGCAAAAAAAAAAAAAAAAAAAGTTAGAAAGGTCAAGTTAATGATGTGAAGGATTCTCGTCCAGATCCTTCATCGTGACGGACGCCACGCCCTGAGCAAGCAAAGAGCGGCCTAACAAGCTGCTCAAAGAGGCAAGATCCTGCCCCGGGTTCAGCAAACAAACCAGAGGCCACATGACGTCCGTATAAAGACAATGGTAGCGGCTCAATTTACATGATTTCAATCTGAATTGCCACTGAAAGCAGACTGTGTGAAGGAATGTTAATTGGATTTAAACAGGAATGCACCATACTTTCAGTATTTTACCCCCTTTGGCTCAATTAAAAAATTAGAAGAGGAACTGAAGTATCTGCACGTCTAAAAGTCACTCAGAAACATCAAGTTTGAGGGAAATATCTATTCAAAATGAGCAAAAATCTGACTTTAAGCTGCAATAGGAAAGTTCTGTTTAGTTACATGACAAGTAGGTCAGGTAAAGCATGTCGTTTTGTTCCCTCCAGATATCGAATCACCTGTTACAGCCATTTATTTTTAATTAAATTTCACCATTTGTCCAAATCATTCAAGTTATGCATCAAAATATGAACAAAGTGTCAAGAAATTTTAAAAGTGTTGACAAGTAAAAGTGTTCGTTTGCTAATATATTTACTCAAAATCTGCTTCTTCAAGAAAAAAATGTTTTTCTGATCACTAATCAATAACCCTGATGGACCGTTTATTCTTACCCAGCACGAAAGACGCAACGATGGCGACGATTGCGATTAGGATCCTGCCCATCTTCGGGATGTTGGTTTGTTTTCGGTGGAGCTTCGAAAAAAGTCAAACAAAAGAGAAATCCTTCTGGGATGCTGCGGAGGCGAAAAGATGAACCTGTTCGGCGGACGAGGGATTATATAGCGGCAAAAGGGGGATGAGACAGGTGAGAAGGGAGGAGACAGGACAGGACGGGGGTTTTGTCCACATCTATTGTCATGGATGAGTCACGGAGTGAGTTGAGGAATTCAGTTTGTGTAAAAGAAAAAAAAAAGAATGACATCGAGCCTACCCACACTGAAACCAGCAAGAAAAAAAAAAAAAACCCTCAGGCCATGCACGCCATTTGTCGGAAACGCTTAATAGGCCCGTTGTGAAGCCAAAAGGCCAAAAGTGTGAAACCTGAACAACAGGTCGGTGCTGCAGGATTCCAACAAACCAAAGACAGAGAAACCCAACACAGACACATCTAGACATCCACTTCTGTACAATAATGACAAGCGTCGGCTTCAGGAAGGAGTAAAACTCTCTTTATTCATGTGATTCGTGCGGAAAACCCAAACTCTCTCTGATCAGATTACAGAGATCTCCGTTACATTTTTCCATATATATGCAAACATCATGATTGATATCACTTTCTACCTCATATACAGTATACACACACACTAAAAAAAAAACTTGAGAAAAATCAAGACCAATGGCAAAGACTGAATTTAACACCAATGTTGAGAATGAAACGTGTTTATGGAGAAAATTATGTTTTATTATGTCAACATAAAGCGGCTGGAATCAACTAACATGTGCATGTAGGTGTTTTTACAATATGATGGGTCAAAGGGCAACAAACCGAACCACTGGTTTTACATTTTTTTGGAAAATGAGGATTCTGCAAAGCACGGCTGGCAGTTAGCTTAGCTTAGCTTAGCACAAAGACTGGAAGCGGGGGGAAACTGCTAGCCTGGTTCTGCTAAGCTACGCTAACCACTTCCTGGATTTAGATAAAAAAAAAAACACAAAGACATGGAGCTCAACTCTCAGCGAGAAGGAATAAGCATTCCCCCCCAAAAAAAATAAAACTTCTTTAACTATTCCTTTTTAAAGACGGACAGTGAATCTCTGACTGGGTCATACAGATAAATTCTATAGCGGATTCACAAACTACAGGAAGCCTGAGGGGAAAAGTTACGCTTCACGGCCTTTTCCAGGTCTTTAAAATACCAGCGTCACACGACTGATTTACGGTTCACGTCATCTGTCTGACTAATTTGAAATGAATCTAAGGACACAGAGCGCAAAAGGAAAAACCAACGGCGTGTTTGAAAAATCATAGAAGTAGAATACACCTGAAGGACAGTAAACACGAGACGCACGTGGAAATAAAAACGAGCCCCTACAGCTACAGAGCTCCGTCTACAAAGAGCACTTAATTTAATCCTTATATATAGTGCTGGTGTGTGTGTAATATGTGTGTTTTTTGGTTGTTTCCCTGTGCTGAAGTCAAACCAGGGCGTTGGCCGCCAGCAGCGTGGCGGCGGCGAGCGCCAGCGGCAGCCGGGCGGCCCCCTGCAGGCCGGGCGCGGCGTTGCACAGGTCGGTGTCGCAGCACGTCTTGGTCATGGAGTAGAGCGTGGTCTTGTTGTCGCTGTCGAAGCCCACCTCTTTGGTCTTGTTGCACTCGGACCTCTCCAGGCAGCCTTTGGTCTTGATGTCCACGAAGCCAGCTGCAGGGGAGGGGGGGCAAGAGAGAGAGAGAGAGAGAGCCGTAAGACGATGTTTTATTAGGATTCTTTCAGTTTAAGAGGAAATGACCCTCTTTAAGGTTCTGGATTAACCACTTCCTTAGCAGAATCAGGTGTTCCTGCCTGGTAGGAACAAAAACCTGCAGCCACAGTAGCCTCCAGGACCAGGGTTGGTGACCCCTGACCTAAAGACTAATATCATGCCTTCATAGTGATTCTTGATGCTTTACAGCAGGGGTGTCAAACTCAGGTCCTGGAGGGCCGTGTGGTGCAGGATTTTGTTCCAACCAAGCAGTAACACCTGATTCCACTAATCAACCAATAGAGCTCCTGCTGAGGACCTTCATTAGTAGAACCAGGTGTGTGACTCTCCAGCTGATCCGGAATGCAGCTGCACGTTTATTACCTGGCACTAGAAGAAGGGAGCATATCTCACCTGTATTAGCCGCTCTACACTGGCTTCCTGTGAAATCTCGTATAGAATTTAAAATCCTGCTCCTCACCTATAAAGCGCTCAACGATCAGGCGCCATCCTACCTTAGGGATCTCTTAGTCCCATATCGCCCATCAAGAACATTACGCTCCCAATATGCAGCTTGTTGGAGGTTTCCAGAATTTCTAAAATTGAAACGGGAGGCAGAGCCTTCAACTATCAGGCTCCTGTCCTGTGGAATCGTCTTCCAGTCTCAGTCCGGGGGGTACAAAATGTAAAGCCCTTTGGGGCAAATCTGATTTGTGATTCTGGGCTATACAAATAAATTGAATTGAATTGTTACACGGCCCTCCATCACCTGAGTTTGACACATGTGCTCTACAGCTTCTTGATTTTGCTCTCAAATTGCATTTAAATTGAAAACTTTCAGTTTTTTTCTAACATCTAACCCAGGAGGGGTTCAAATCCTGGTCCTGGAGGGTTGATGCGGGTCCAGGTTTCTGTTCCAACCAGACAGCAACACCTGATTCTACTAATAGTCAGAGTGAAGGTGTTCAAGTCGCCTATATAAATACATGATGCACATAATGTCCACAAAGACACAGAGAAATAAGATTTAAAAAAAAATTGGAATTAAAATGAAATGGTAAAATAAGTGCAACATATCCTGAGATTTTTTGGTAGGTCTACAAATAGTCACAAAAATAAAGGTCCTCATTAAGAGCTGTGATGGTTGAGTAGTAGAATCAGGTGTTACGGATTGGTTGAAACAAAAACTTAAAGCCACATTAACCCTCCAAGATCATGCATTGATAGTGATTGATGCTCTACAGCTTCTTGATTTTTTCTCAAATTGCATTTAAATTTTTCTAACCCTAACCCAGGCGTGGTTCTGGGTCCAGGTTCTTGTTCCAACCAGACAGTAAAACACCTGATTCTAATAATCAACCACTAGAGTTCTTGCTATGGACCTTTATTGGTAGAATCAGGTGTTTTACTGTCGGAATGGAACAAGAACCTGGACCCACACCAGTCCCACCGGTTATAAATGTACTTTAAAGGGATATTTTTAAACACTCATTGTGTTTACCATTATAGGAACAATGAGAAATAAATCTCTGGAACATTAAACCTCAGTTTTTGCTTTTAAAATGAAAATGAAAACCTAACAAGCTTCATTAATATTGACCTGTTAAATTTAACATTTGCTAAGTAAAACGAGTCAAACTCACACAACGTAGAGTCCAACAAATGCTGTGATACACAACCAGGATGTTTTCTCCTCACGTTTCCCCGTGATTGTGAACTTTAAAACCCCCTAATTATAAATAATAAAAAAAAGGATGTCTCCTATAGTCAAGGTATCCTCTGATTGGTTGGAGCATGGTCAAATCTTTTTTTTTCCTTTTTAAAACAGCTGGAGGAATTTTAAAACCTACAAATATTACAAGTATAGGATTAGTTTTTTTTTGAGTGTAAAGTTATTTGCATCTTCCTTAACAAACCCAATAAAAAGTTCAAAATCAAGAATGAGTTAAGTCCCACAAACTATATATAGATACAGTGGGGATGGTGTGTTGAGGGTGTTGAGCTGTGCTGCTTTTATGCCAAACATAACGTCTTGCGTTGTTGCCAAAAAGTTTGATTTTGGTCTCATCTGACCAGAGCACCTTCTTCCACATGTTTGGTGTGTCTCCCAGGTGGCTTGTGGCAAACTTTGAACGACACTTTTTATATATATCTTTAAGAAATGGCGTCCTTCTTGCCACTCTTCCATAAAGGCCAGATTTGTGCAGTATACGACTGATTGTTGTCCTATGGACAGATTCTCCCACCTCAGCTGTAGACCTCTGCAGTTCATCCAGAGTGATCATGGGCCTCTTGGCTGCATCTCTGATCAGTCTTCTCCTTGTATGAGCTGAAAGTTTAGGGGGACGGCCAGATCTTGGTAGATTTACAGTGGTCTGATACTCCTTCCATTTCAATATTATTGCTTGCACAGTGCTCCTTGGGATGTTTAAAGCTTGGGAAATCTATTTGTCATCGTTAGTCATTTAGGTCAACATTGAATCATTCAGAGATCCTCACTGAAATTCTGGACAGAGTTTATTGCACTGAAAGTAAAGGGGCTGAATGATTTTGCACGCCCAATTTTTCATTTTTTATTTGTTAAAAAAGTTTAAAATATCCAATAAAGTGTGTTCCACTTGTTGTTGATTCTTCACAAGAAATTACAGTTTTATATCTTTATGTTTGAAGCCTGAAATGTGGCAAAAGGTCACAAAGTCCAAGGGAGCCACATAGTTTCGCAAGCCACTGTACATAGGGCCAGAAAACACAGCTGCAGCTTAGCATGTACCCAAATCTTCGAGATCCGTTTCACAGACAGACTGTCAGTCATTCTGCTGTCAGATGTCAGATTAGATCCCTGCAGGAACCCACCAGGTCAATCTCCATCCCTCCTCATTCTGTTCTACGTTTAACCCCTGTGACGTAAACGCAGATCTGACAACACCTGATAGACGAGCACAAAGAAAAAAGGGAAAGCCGCTCTAAAGCAGCCATCGAACCATTTAAAGATCTGGTTCATCCAGTTAACGGTAATGATCATAAATCAGCTATATAGCTGTAGCTGTAGTTTCTATGTGTCTATTACATTTAGCTTCGAGCTGAAAGTCGGCGACTATCTGAACTTTTCCTGCCAACTCACACATGACAGATGGATGATTGTGCACATTGAGTAAATGATGGGTAAAAATAGCACGTTTTGAGCTTCTTACCCGCTTTCCCGGTGCCACTGAAGCAGTGCTCCCCGTCCTCACAGGTGGTTTTAGTGGTTATGCACAGGTTCCAGAACCCAATCCTGCACTTGTAGCACTGCAGGGCCTGACCTGAAAAAAACGTCAGAGACAGCAGAGAAAGGAAGGGAGAGGTTAAAAAAAAAAAAAAACGTTAACCTTTCCAACAGGGTGTAATTAAGGTACAAAAGAAGGTCGACGAATACGTCTGCATCCAGAACAACGACGTCTTCTCACGGTCTGAACAATGCAGGAGACAAATCAGGAATCACTGACCTTTGACCTTCGCTTTAAAATCTATTAAGTTAATCTTAGTCTCACTTTGGTTGCTTTAACATTATCATCTTTAACCTGTATGAACAGCACTTTTTCTCATTTTGTGAGTTTCTGTCGTTATTTTATTTTATTACAATCCATCACTTTTTGTGATTTTATCTAAATATATCTTACAATCTTGCTAAATTCAGTTTGAATTGAGTTGTGAATCACACTGAATTCTTAAAATATCAATTATCAAGTCAAGAAATTTTTTTTTACATGAACTAAGAGCCTAATGATGAAGGGTGTGACATGTTGTTCATATTATGAATCACTTTGGGATAATAGAAATAACAGAAATAATAGAAATAAGTGACGCTTCGCACTTTATGAGGTCACACAGGACTCCAACCCCCTGACGTGAGCCAGTGGAGGTTCCTGCTCCTCCAGTTTGTGGAATGATGTGCGCGCTCAGGGACTTTTCACACACCTCAGCCGCCTGGAGTGACTTGTGACATCACAAAATAGTTCGGAAGCCAATCCCGGTCAAATATTCAACTTGAACACGAGAGTTCAACTCTTTCCTCTTCGCATATTTCTAGATTCTGGTTATTTTTATTATTATTTAGGTTAAGAGACGCGACTTAAACGATTTTAATACGAACAACGATATTGGAGCAAATCTACTTAGTAAATAAAACATGTCTGGAGGAGATTTTACTTGAATTTGAATCTCCAAAAATAAAAATAAAAGCTTAAAACCGACAGCCCTTGTGAAGGGAGTGGATGTGATTTAGTGCTCGCAGGGAAAGAAACCCGCCACTCGAGTTTCCGTGTTCTCATCACAGAATAAATGCACGCTAATGAAGCAATTACACAAACATGCAATACAGCTTCTTTTGTATGATTGGTTGGAGTAAAAAAAAACACATTAGTCTATGTCGATGTTAGATGCAGAAATTTGGTGCAATTTGAGAGAAAAATCAAGAATCACTATGATATTAGCATTCAGATCAAGCTACGTGCTAATCTCAAATTTTTAATAGATTTTAAAGTGAAGCTGGAAAATATATTGATAATATATCAATAATCGGAGACTTTACTCTCTGGATATTATACTATAGCATAAAGGTCTTTCCTGGTTTTAAAGGCTATTTTTGGGGTGAATTTAGCAGTTCTATTCACTGATAATAAAAAAAAAAATCATTATACACCCCATAATACAATCACAATATCATCTCAATATCAATTTTCAGGTACTTTATTTTGTCCAGAGGCTAAATCCAACTCTTCCTGTGTGTGAGCGAAGCTTCCATTGTCTGTTGGACGTTAGATTCTCACCATCACCTCTCACCCATCGGTGAATGCTGTGGTTGGACGGCAGAGTTTAATCCTTTGTTTGGGAGATCGGGTTAAGTCCCAGTCTGACAGGTTCCTCCAACCCTCCGTCGTGTTTTGTTTAAATGCTTCATTCAGTCATTCGTTTGGCTCCAGGTAAATTATCCTGCTTTGTGGTGCTTGACTGGAGCCATTAGTCATAACTAAATAAATAATGTGTTACTCAGGTGTGCAATAAATGTCTAATCGTGCACTAAAGTGCCCTTTCAAATGTCTAAATGTTCACTAAACTCTCTAAATGTGCACTAAATGTCTAATCATGCACTAAAGTACCCTTTAAATGTCTAAATGTGAACTAAAATGTCCTTTTAAATGTCCAACTATACATAATTCTTTTTTTTTAATGTCTAAACATGTGCATGTGCCTTTTTAAATGTCTAAATGTGAACTAAAATGTCCTTTTCTACATCTAGATGTCCACTAAATGTCTAATCATGCACTAAAGTACCCTTTAAATTTGTACCAAAATGGCCTTTTAAACATCTAGATGTGCACTAATATACATAATTCTTTTTTTTAAATGTCTAAACATGTGCATGTGCCTTTTAAATGTCTAAATGTGAACTAAAAAATCCCTTTAAATGTCCAAATGTACAAAATTGCTCTATTAAATGTCTTAATGTTCACTAAAGTGTCATTTTTGTGTCTCTAAATATGTACCAACGTGCCTTTTTCTACATTTAGATGTCCAATAAATGTCTAATCATGCACTGAAGTACCCGTTTAATGTCTAAATGTGTTTTTTATGTCTAAATGTGAGCTATAATGTCCTTTTAAATGTCCAAATATACAAAATTCTTGTTTTAAATGTCTAAACATGTGCATGTGCCTTTTCAAACGGCTAAATGTGTCCTGTAACCGTCTTCACTCAGAGCCTTTTAAAGGTGCAGTGGACCCGTCAGCTACTGGTTCTGCAGCTTCTTCAGCATCTGCAGCTTTTCTAACAATAGAAGCCAGTGTTGTCTGCACGTTTCCTGGCTGTGATTTCATACTCAGAGTAAGGTCTGAATTTGACATCCGTTATTTCTCCAACAAGCGGAGCTGGATCCACAACCGCTGTAGCAGCATTACAGCCTGGATGTTTGCATGTATAAAAATGTGCATTTGCATAAACGTACTAGTTAGAAATAAAAAGGTCAAACACCTCCTGAATCAGCCCGATTCAGGCTGGATGAGACGACTCTGCCACGTCTTCTCTGTAATGAGGAAGTAATATCTGTGTGTTTATCAGCACAACTACAAATACCTGCACGGTGCATTCGAGCACGCCTCGTAAAAAACGCCTCTGGAGCCTATACATTAAAAAGTCAAATTGTTATCAGCAGTTTATATTAGCTTATTTTAGTTTATTTTATAGAGTCATCTGTGATTATTTGCATGTCTAGATGCTGAAATCACCACATTACTTTCTACAAAGGCATAGTTCTAAGCTCCATTTAAAAAAAATATATAACTAAATAATAAGATTATTGTAAGGTAATGATTTTTGTAAAACATGAAGATCTATTTATAAAGTGTTTAGGTTTCAGAGTCGGCTCCAGTTTTTTCCTCAAGTTTTTCCACCGTCTTCCTGTCTGCTGCTTTAAGGTAAAACAGGTAAAAACACAATAAATAAAATCGAAGCTGAAGACTTTTCTGTGTGCTGCCGTCTTCCATTAAATCTAATTATCCATTTTTACTACACTGCAGCAGCACTGGAGTCAGTGACAATAAGACACAATTTCTGACACCAAATGTCAAATGGTGCAAGTAAAGAAGAAGAAGGATAAATGTGGAATATTTTATCTAGATCACCTAGAATATTCAACTAATCAGTAGCATGCGTTTTTATTTTTTATTTCTAGAACTAGTTGAACTCTCTGGTGCAGGTTTCTGGGGTTACATCACATGGCAGAGTTGGCATCGTCCTATTTCTTCTTGTATTGTCTCATCAAACCTGCCTCACTTCATTTCAGTGACTATGACGTCGTCTTAATTTTAGTTTAAAAAAAAAAACAACGACCAAAACCCAAAACTAGGGCTGTTTATAATGATGAGAATAAAACAAACTTGTGTTTAGAGATCAGAGCAAAGCGAGTCTAGAATCATCCTCTGAGAGAAAGAGAGAAACACCGGCTGAGTCCTTATCTATTGTGATTTGATAGAGCGTTTCCTGCTGTATTCTCAGTCTGGAATTGAAAGAATTCTCTTTTAAAAAAAAAAAAAAAAAAAAAAAGGAATAAAGGCGCGTACGGGAGGCGGAATAAAGCACAGCGCGGCGAGGCCACACCTTCACACACGGCCTGCTTTGTCCTCGCGGTTTCGGTTCCACCCCGATCGACTCACTCATTTTCAGGCACACGCACACACACACACATGCACAACGCCACGCCCTGCAGCTCCTCCGACCACCAGGAAGGAGGCGTCCAACGAGTCCGACCTGATCCAGGTTGAGCAATCCCTCGTTTGGAAGAACATTTGCACAGTAAAGGTCAGCGAGCTGTGTGTGTGCGCGTGTGTGTGTGCGTGTGCGTGTTAAGTCAATGATGCTGGGCTAAACCGCAGCAGGTGAGACAACATCCAGTCAGCGTCGTGCGTCCTCGCGCCCGTTGTCCCGTCTCATGTGATCAGATGATGCAACGAGTCAGCGATCAGCACATCTGCAGGTTATGAGTCAGCGTGTAGTCACAGCAGAAGCATCCTATGAAATATCCCCCTCACCTCCTCCCTGTTACTGCAAGAACTGAATTCCTGACAGGTGAAAATATGTTGGCAACACGTCCACATTTAGTAGAATGATTATTCCACTGCCTGATATTCAATTACCGTGATTTAGCCAATAAATGTCAATCTTTTTCTCTTAAAACTCGACCAAAAACTTAAATAATCTGGCAGTGGAACGAGGTAATTCTACACAATACTGGATGATATGTGCCACAAAAAGAGACATTCTCACAGTATGAGAAGCTCAAAATCTCCTAAAGTGAGAAGTTTGTGATGATTTTTTTTCATCTAATCAAATCCTTTCTTAATAAAACACTTTGAATATGCAGTGATATGCACTTTCAGAGTTTATATCAAGCCAGTGTGAAGCTTTATTTGCCCAAATCTGCCAAATCAAGTCAATGTCAGGAGGTTTTACTAAAAAAAAAAAAGACTAACTACGATTTTTTAACATTTTGCTCAAACCGTGAATCGAACCCTCTGAATTTAAGGGGAACGCATGTGAGCGGGAGGAATGTTTGCGTCGAGCCGCGCCTGTTCCAGCGTTCCTGGAGGAATTCCACTGTTGTTTTAGGACAGACGTGAAAAATCGCAAACCTGCCCTTTACGTCATTGATAAAAAAAAAACAACCAACCAAGCCCAAACCAACGGATTTCAACCAAGGCCAGAAAATCTTTATCTTTTTAATCCTCTGTACATTTAATGCAGTTTGTGATTCTCTGTCTAATAAGGTGATTTGATTTAATAGAAAATGTGTGGTGAAAATGTGATGGTATTTCTGCAGTTAATCACATGTTTTGTTTAGAAAATCTGAATCAGCAAAGTAAATAACAACAAAAACAGTCAAATAAATGCAGAGGAAAAAGGATGTATTGAATACTCAAGTACCTCAAGTTGTACAACAGTAAAAGTACAAAAACGTGTTAATTGGACAATGAGCTGAGTTAAAACTGGAGGTTTTTAAAAAAACACATCAATTTTATATTCTAGGGGGAATATATAGGCATAATTTATCACTATTTTTGGTATTTTACACCAAAAAAAAGCACAAAATCCTGATTTTTATGAAAATAAATGGCACAAATTGACTTTTAAATGACAAGAAAGCAGCATAAACACAAAATGTACATTTTAACGGAGCTTTTAAAGCTCTTGTCAAACATGATTTCTCACTGATCCGTGTGTCTAAACACAGAAATCGGTAAAAGAAGAAGTTGTATGAACTAACAGGACACTGAAGTAACGCTTCAACGTCATCATTTTTTAGAGTTAAAATGTTTTAGCTTTGCGTAAAAATCACTTTTAAAATGTAATGTAAAACCTGTGGATGTTTTAATTCAGTCTCACGCTGCCACCTGCTGCTGAAAACCTGAAACTACACGTACAAAACTTGGAGTCACAAGTACAAGGTCAAAGTCAGTAGCACAAGTCACAGCAATGAGTCAGAAATAGTTTAAAAATACCAACAGCAGCAGCTTTTAAACAAAATAACGCCGTTAATCATCCACAGCCAGAGAGCAGGGCGAGAATAAAGGAAGCGGGTTGTAATGTCGCCGCTTTAATCTCGCGTTTTCCATTCAAGGGCGTCGTTATCAGCCGTATTTTGTTTTTACTTTAAATATCAGCTCGCTCTCACAGGAGAAGCAGCTGATAAGAAGCTCATTTCATCACCAGACAACAAAGTCTGGGAAGGGTTTTTTCCCCACGTTGTGGAAAAGTGGAGAAAAGTGAATAACACAGGAAAAGCTGAAACCAGACTCCTCCATCAGCCTGGCACAACACAAACGGCCTCATGAAAAGTAATCCAAGGGCAAACAAACACGCAAATGAACAGGCCAGATAAACACACGCAGCAAGGGATGAGTCCTGCAGACACGCTGAAAACGTCCTCAACGTTATCGCTGCTAATGGAACAGGCTTCTATTTTTATAACAAAGGCAGTGAGCCGAATGGAGCCAGAAGATTAGTTTATAATAAAACAAGAGGCAGGAAGTACATGCATTTATTATGCATTTTCTCTTAAAGTGTAGTGATGTGCAGCCTTCATTTAATACACGAGCCAATATGAAGCTTTATTCGCCCAAATCAAGACAATCATAACATCAAACTCCATAAATTCACTGACATCTGACAGTACAGGAGCAGCACAGAAAGTTTATTTCTGTCTCTTTGTTTTGCAGCTGGTGCTTAAGGAAACTTTTTAGTTGCCTGTAACGTGTTGACACGAAAAATCAAGCAGACCAGCGGCTGAAATCATCACACACACCCACACACACACACACACACACACACACACACAGATTCAGCCCTGCTGGACAACTGCAGCGACACAAACCCTCCGTATATAATTATCCTTATGCGTGAACTGGTTTTTCAGTCACAAACAACGATGGCCTTGCAGGATCAGGAAACAGGAGAAGGAAACAAAGCAGCCGAGGGGCTCGAAGCGACAAAGAAACGACTAAAAACTGGTTATAATGACTAAAAAAACTGAATATTACAAGAACAAACGCTCCTTTCTTGAGTTCAGCCTGTGGAAGTGGAGGTTTGGGAAACGGGGCAAAGCCTCGACCGTTACAGGGTGAGGAATTTCTCATGCAATGGTTGGCAGGTCGCAGCATGATTCAGTCGTTTAATTATGTCTGGAGAGAGAGAGAGGTGGAAAAAAGAAAGAAAAAAGGAAGCTCGTTCCACAAACAAGCTGCCTCGCCCTAACCTGTGGTAAAAGTATTAGAGCAAAAGCCTGAGATGAGAAACACGGAGTAAACACGGAGAAAGAGGGGAGTGAAACGCTGTTATGATCAACCCACAGGTGGCGCCTTTAATTCAACCTAAACTACCATGACTCTATGGTCATATGTGGCAAAAAAAAAGTAAGAAAATCTGCTGAGTTGCATGACATTTTTCTTACTTTTGCCAGTTTTGCAAGCTTTAATTGCATATTTTTAAAAACCCTTTAGGTTCTGGACAGTTTGCACCAAACTCATTATGTTATTTCTGGCTCGGTGCATGTACATAATCATAATTTAACCAAACCAGTGATGTTGAGGCCGTTGAATTAATCCCTAAAACCCTGATAGGCAGTACAGGACGTACCCGGGTGGTTTCAACACGAATGAGGCGGGTGTGTCTTGAGTTAAAGATTCCTTGATGACTGGAGGCCATGAGATTAACGGATAATTATAACTGTAATTGCATTAAGCAAAGGTCATACATTCATTATATTTGATTAAAAAGTTCAGCATTATGACTGTGGATATGATCCAGAAGGGTTTAAATTGACAATGTTTGTACTTCTATTATCCTAAATGATGCTGTTTTATTGCATGGTGCATCACTTGTTGTATTTGTCTTAATAATAATAATAATAATAATAATAATAATAAAAAACAAGGTTCCCATTTGCTTTTTTGGGCCCTTCCAGCCCTGAAAACATGTGGAGACACCACTGGTTTTAAAAGAGTGAACACACCCTAGAAAAAAAACAAACAAACACTGCAGCCTCCAACACAAACAGCAACATATGAATAAACAGCTTTGATAAGAACTCGTTAAGTAAATAAAGTGTGTGACACTATCTGCAGGGAGGTGCATTTGCTTATCTTTAGAATAACATCAGGGATGTTTTTTTATCCTGTGACAGCCTCACACACACACACACACACACACACACACACACACACACACACACACACACACATGCACATCACACCTCAATAATATGAAAAATAAATCTCTGATAAAAACCAAACTTCATGCAGAAAAACGGAAGTTTTATTCTGAAACATGCGCTGTTCAACTTTAATAAATGCGTTTTTATTTTTGGATAATTTGCACGTAATAAACGTGAAAAGCCGCTTTTCTTACCGACTGCAAAGCAGAATCCCACCGCAACGAGCTGGAGGACGATTCGGTTCATTTTGGGGGAAAAGTAAAAAAAACTCAGAAGTTGACGAAGAGACGCGGTCCTGACGAGCCGCATCCACCAGCCGCTCCGCCGCTTTTATTCGGCCTCCTCCCCCCGCACGTCACCGGTGTCCAATCAGAGGCGCGCGTCCGGCCCGGGGGCCGCTGCCCGGCGCCTCACCTGGTCCCAGGTACGAGAGGGAACCACGGGTTGGACCACGTCCGCTTCTTTAAGGGAAAGCTGCTGGCTCCTACTGAGCTCATTAGTGGCTTTAATTGAGCTCTGCCTAGCAACGGTTGCTAGGGTGCACCTGTGCTTAATTAGAATGAGTTTTATTAACTTCTCTCATTATTAGTCCTCTGCTGGCAAACAGGAGGATGAAACTCTAGGAGCTGGCTGCAACAATCACAGGCTGCAGAAAACAAACCCAATTGTCCCGTCGCCATGGAAACGCTAGGAAAGCATTGCATGGCCACATCTCACATAAATCACCCCCCCATGTGACTCAAAGTGAATCAGTTTTATTTTTTAAAACCCAGGCGTCCCAGCCGCTCACCTGTCCCACTGAGCTGATTAAATGGATTTTAATTGAGCTCTGCATAGCAACGGTTGCTAGGGGGCTACCTATGCTTAATTAGTGCTCTCACACACTTTGCATTCTGACCTGTTGGGGGGCATCATAGAGCATTTAAAGCTCTCCTGGGCGGTTAAACTGGTCGGCACAGTCACGGGCATCAACTACACACAAAGGCAGTGATATAAAATCACGTTTTACTGTGTAGCTGTAAAAAACAAGTCTAGTCGCTTTGAGGGGGAACAAGAAAAATCATATTATATGACTGAGAAATAGCGTTTTCACTTCTTTTGCATGGACTGACAAACATGTCAGGCTGATTCAGCCAACGTGGAACTAATATTTTAGTTTTTACCAAGCTGCTTTTTATAGGAAAGGTCAAGTCAACATAAGTTTTTCATCACAAAACTGCAAAGATAGGACAGAATTCCTGTTATTTCACCACATTACTCACCTTTGTGTTGTTTGCGTTCACTGTTGAACTCACCCAGATCTCAGCTTTTCATATCAAATCCTATTTATTTGCAGCATGAAGTATCAGAGAGGGAGAAATAAGAACACGGAGAGTGGGTTGACTGTTTTGATATTTGATAATTAAGATGCTTTGGGGTTTAAATTGTGTAAAAATGACTTATTTATATAATTAGTGCATCGCTGGACGCCTTTTTCTGCAATGAGTCCTTGGTTCTAAACAGGTTAATTGAGATCTGCATGGAATAGAATGATAAATGACAAAAAAATTCTTCTTCACAAATCCATTCTCGCATTCCCAACAATGTGATTCCTGTGATTCCCAAAACGATTCTCAACAAGACAAATTTTACACAAGAAGAGGATTAAAAATGAATGCATTAGATCACCAGTGCATGTTTTTCTACTTCCTGCCTGTGGACACGAGCTGTTGTAGTTACAGTTCTAACACTTTGCATTAAGTCCTGGTTGCAGCATCAGGAGTCAGATGAAGCTCACCGCGTCGCCACGGCAACGCATCCCATCTCTTAAAGTAGGAAAAGTACTGGGACGACCGTGCACAGAGGAAATGACGTGTCTCTGTCACCATAAAACATGGAAAACAGTTTGTCGCTTCCTTCCTAACGTAGAGAGAACGCTGTGTGCGCCATGTTACTTCAGAGGTGCTGATCTTATGAGACTTTGAAACATCGCAGAGTTCTGAAAATCAGACAGAAGTTGTCTGTTTTCTGGTGTCGTCCTGTTGCTTTATGTCCTTTCAATCGTCCGTGGACAGGACTTCGTGTTCTGTTTCATGACTTATGAGCAAACCCAATCAGCTCCTTTAATTTGAAACTCCAGACTCAAATCAAGTGAATGAACAAACAATTTCCATGATGAATATTATCAACCCGCTCAATTTACAAACGGCTCTCTCTGTCTCTGTGACTCTCTTTTTTTGTTTTTTGCCTGAGAGAGACAGCGACACTGACATATCTGAACCAAAACAGGATAATACGGACTTGTTCCGCTGCACAGTGAACTGATACGGTACCAGTTACCCACTGGTGCTCCAACAAACAATACACCGCTTTTAATGTGGCTCTCAGCGTCCTCGGTGCAGGAAATGACCAAAAAGTGCATCAATCGACATCTGATGCAGGTCAGTCTGATGGCATTTGTTGAAACATCCTAAACCAACAGTCAGGTGCCTGCATGGATCTAATTCTGTGGTTTTAAGCTACATCAGATTATATTGATCATTATTGAGGATATTGATGTTTCGTTCACCATCTGAATTGATGCATTCGGCCTCTATTCAATCTGACGTTTGTCCGATATCGTCCTGCAGCACAAAGTTCATCCTCTCATGATCTTATCAACACGTATTAACTGGAGAACACGATTCATTCATTCACCAAATAATGAGGATCTCACAAGCCCTGGGTCGTAAACTCCATTTATGTTGCTATACACTGACAGAAAATCCTTATTATGATATTATGTGATAGGAATAAAACCCACAGTTCTTATATGAGGAAAAAATGCATTTATATATATATATGTACAGTGAAGGTTACCGTAGGTAATACTGTAAGACGTCATGATTTGAAATCATGCATGGCACGAAAGGTTCCCCTGCTTAAATCAGCACATGTCAAGGCCCGTCTTAAGTTTGCATATGACCATTTGGATGATACAGAGGAGTCATGGGAGAAAGTTTTGTGGTCAGATGAGACCAAAATAGAACTTTTTGGTCATAATTCCACTAAGTGTGTTTGGAGGAAGAAGAATGAAGAGTACAATCCGAAGAACACCATCCCTACTGTGAAGCATGGGGGTGGTAGCATCATGCTTTGGGGGTGTTTTTCTGCACATGGGACAGGACGAGTGCACTGCATTAAAGAGAGGATGACTGGGGCCGTGTATTGTGAGATTTTGGGGAACAACCTCCTTCCCTCAGTCAGAGCATTGAAGATGGGTCGTGGCTGGGTCTTCCAACACGACAACGACCCAAAGCACACAGCCAGGAAAACCAAGGACTGGCTCCGTAAGAAGCATATCAAGGTTCTAGCATGGCCCAGCCAGTCTCCAGACCTGAACCCAATCGAAAGTCTTTGGAGGGAGCTCAAACTCTGTGTTTCTCAGCGACAGCCCAGAAACCTGACTGATCTAGAGAAGATCTGTGTGGAGGAGTGGGCCAGGATCCCTCCTGCAGTATGTGCAAACCTGGTGAAAAACTACAGGAAACGTTTGATCTCTGTATTAGCAAACAAAGGCTACTGTACCAAATATTAACATTTATTTTCTCAGGGGTTCAAATACTTATTTGCCGCTATATCACACAAATAAATCATTAAAAAATCATGCATTGTGATTTCTGGATTTTTTTTTTAGTTTATCTCTCTCACAGTGGACATGCACCTACGATGAACATTTCAGACCCCTCCATGATTTCTAAGTGGGAGAAGTAGCAAAATAGCAGGGTGTTCAAATACTTATTTTCCCCACTGTATATATTATAAGTCTACCTGAGGATAACATGATGCATCACGAGTCTGAGTCAGTCAAATCACTTTCACTTTTTACTAGGAAATACTTCCTACCTGTATCATCATTTGCATTCTCCTGTATAAAGACATTGTGTGCAGTTCCTCATCGTGAATATATACAGAAAGTATTCGGCTTGTTTCCGTTTGAGACGGGCCTGTCGTAAGCAGGTAGGCAAACTAGGCTTTGACTGCTTATCTATCACGTTCACAAAATCAAAAACAGACGCTATCCACTTGTTTTATATCATAGGTGGATTAAATACTACTTTCCGTTACACCAGTTAGTGTTGTTTGTGTCAAAAGATTGCTCAAAATGGCGATTTTTGTCAAATGAAATGATACAAATGGTCTTTTAAATGATAAAAAAAACCAATTGATGGTTGTTAAAAGTGTGTTTTAAACGGTTTTTGCATCTTGGCAACTGTGTGGCTTTCAAAAGGTTTCATTATATGGCAAAAAAAAATATGAAGGAAGAATAAAAAAAAAACATAACAATGGGAGAAAAGAAATCACTTCATGTAAGAATTCCTATTCTCCAAGATTCTGGATCGATAATCAATAATCAGGATTCACAAATAAAACTAAGGGAATAGGAACAGATGTTTTATTCCGTGCGTATTGCAGATGTTTCAGTTTCACACAGTGAATTCTCAATGTTCAAAGGAAAAAAAAGAACATTTAAAGAAATAATTTCATTAAAACTCATCCTTGGTTTCCATGGCAACAACACAAAGCTAATGTGATGTTTTATTTTCTGTCCATTAAAGCAGAAAAAAACTCAGTAATCTGATCAAGTGACTGGAACTGGAAATACGTAGTTAGTCAATTAATTCCGCTTTCAGCTTCTGAAATGAGATGAAAATGCTTTCTGCATTCTTCTCTTATCTAAGGTCGGGGAAAACTTATATTTGGGCGTTGGGGTATTAAAAAAAAAAGGTCAGCTTTCACCAGTTTTCAGACAATTCACATTGACTCAAATGGGGAGTCAGTTTAAAACTATTCCAGGGTCTAAATCTGTCTAATTTGCACCTGTAACCTAGCAAAAAAAAACCTGACAAACGGCGTAAATAGTCAGTCAAATAAACTTGCAGCATCTGAACGGGACATCGTGTACATCAAGGACAGCACATTGAACGCGAAACTGGATGGGCGGCAGACATTTAACCTTTTGAAAAAGATGATTTTATCACCGATGCAAATCCTGCGTCTCCCTGAAACCTGCTGGCGTTCCGTTTAAAAAAAAAAAAAAACACAGGAAGCTCCCAACTCCAACCAAACAGAGACAGCCAAGTTTAGGAGACTCAGAACGCCACGAGCAAACTTTAACCTCAGTTCCAAGGCAAGTCTCGTCTCGCCCAGAGAGTCTCCGAGTGTTTGCAAACACCCTTGGGAGAAAAAGAAAAAAAGAGAGGAGAGGAGACACAAAAGCATCTGGGGAATGAGTGACAAGTGGAGTCATGGGTGAAGCAATTACCCAGACATTCGTTGTGTTTTGTTTGTTGTCTCCGTGTGGGCCGTTTTAATCATGAACTCTGCATGTGACTTTAAAAGGAGGAGGTCACATGGCGTCCTGCAGGAGAGAAGAGAGGGAGAGAGTTATGAAACAGCATCTTTAGAAATCATCGTTTTGAAATAGTTTGCCGAGAGGGAGGCTGAAATGCCTCCATTGTTCCACACACACAGATCCTCGGTGTTTCTGAAGCCGTCACTTTGGGCGTGTGAGTGTTTGTGTGTGTGTGTGTGTGTGTGTGTGGGAGAATCCTGAGCCGCCGAAATCATCCTTATTCAAACAGACGCACTTAAGTCCACGGGAGGGTCCAAATTTTGAGGGATTTTAAACATTAACCAGTGTTTTGCACACGGAAAAATGCAAAACATTTACAAAACAGATGCAAATGTTTTGTCACAAACACATTTTTGGAGTTGTCTTTGTGTAATAGGTTGAGTTTGGTAAACTCCCTTAATAACGATTGCAAAGGCAAAAAAAGGGAGGAAAACGGTGCTTCTGGGTGTGGCAAAACTGGAGCAGCTGAAGTGACGAATTATTACTCCTATTTATTGGAATGTTACATTTAATTCTTCTTCAGGACATCGGGAGATGGTCAGCCTTTCTACAGATAGAAGAACATTAGGAGAAATAGGGGATTTTGCTTCATGAAGGAGGAGGAGAAGGGCTGTGGTTTGGTTATCCTGAGTCATGAAGGAACCTCCTGCTCCTCCTTTCACAGGGTGGCTCTGGAAAATCTGACAGTGTCCTCTGAGCTGACAGCTACAGCACACACACACACACACACACACACACACACAGAAAAACTGTTTTTATGAGTCACACGTAAAGATGCCATAGCATAACATGCGTCTCACTGGCTTCCTAAAGGTTTACTCACTGCATGTTTCCAGATGCTTTTTTTTTGCCAAATATCAAAAGTGAATTATAGAGATAATTGCAAAACCCTGACCAGGAACTTGTGATTTTTTTTTGTCCGTGCCACGTCTATAGTGTGTATTTGTCAGCATGTTTTTTTGCCCACCGATGCCGTTACTCAGAATCATGTGAAATGCCATCGTGGCCACACCCAGGGGTCAAAGACGAGCATCTCTGCCTCCGTTTCCACAGGAAAAAATCATCCTGCAAGCCCAAAAATACATAAATAAAAACACACTGGCAGGCAGTGACATCTTTGTGAAGTGATCTTCTCATGTTTAAGGATTCAACTGCTGCAAGGAGTCCCTCAGAAATATTTAAAAATATAGAAAAGTGAAGGTTTACCTAATTAGATCAAAGCTCTCTACTGACACCGTGTGGCCGGAGAGAGGAACAGCAGCCTCACAGGAAAATAGAAATAAATAAAACACCAAAAGAGTATGAAAAGAAAATAGAAGTTTATTGAGAATTCTGAATCCTGCTCACCCTTCCACAGTAGCAGAAAGACAACAACGACGAGGACAGACATTAGTTAAAATCTGGACACATAAATACCAATTTTCTTGTATCGTGAAATCCAAAAAAAAACAGAAAAAACTATCTATTCCAGTCACACAAACTCAAAATTAAAGACAGGAGAGGGATGAAGGGAGGGCAGCTGTGTCTGCCCTTATGTTTCTGTAACAAACAAAAAAAAAAAAGCAGCTGGTTGTTTGTTTGTGAACCTGAACATAAATAATGAGACTGTGCAGTGGTGGAGTGAGCCAAAGGATTCAGATCTAAATTCCTCTTTCTCTGAGTCTTCTCCTCCATCTTTAGAGGAAACAATACATTTAAAACCAAAAAAAAAAAAAAAAAAGTTCATTTTTGTACCTGAAAATATAACGCTAGAGCCAGAAAGCATGTTAGCGTAGCATAAAGACTGGAAAACAAGGGAAAACTGCGTCTACCAATCATTTTCAGCATTAATTCAGGCTATAAATTAACAGATAAAGGTGGAAAACGTCACTCAGTATTTTCCAAAACATCCATTTAAGATGGAGAAAAACTGATTTTTTTGCATTATTTCTAAATTTTACTCAAAATAACTTTTCCAAATGTCAAAAAACACTCGAATGGCTGCAGCTCGAGTCCAGAGGTAACAGAATCCAGTGGCGACTGTAAGCAACATGTTGTACCTCATCAGTTTACCCCGTATAAGAGTCTAAGTAGAAAAAAAGTCACAGTTTTTTCTACGTTTCAGGGCTTCAGGTGCCTGAACTATTTCTTTGCTTGGACCAGTAAATTCCTTAAAAAGTCTCCTCTGGTTCCAGCCAAGAGGCAGGCACATAAAGCCCCATAACCAACACAACTTATCTGGTTTTATACGTCTTTTTCAAATGGATTAAAATAATATTAAGGAACTCTTGAGTTTTTCTTTACTTTCCAGTCTTTATGCAATGCTAACTGAATGCTAGCAGTAGCTTCATATTCACCTCACAGATATGAGTGGTATCGATCTTTTTTACTCCTCCCCCAGTCAGCAAATAAGCTCATTTCCAAATCTTTACAGGAGATGATGCTACAAGGGAAGTTGTTAGGGTGTTTTTTTTTTAAATAGAAACACAGCTAAACTGGTTGCTGGGGAAATAAAAAGAAAAACTCTAACTTGGGAACTGATACAGACACGCGCACAGACAGCCGGAGAAACAATAGTCAGGAGAATTGTTAGTTTGATCTACTTCTATTACACCGTCCCCTTGGCAGCAGGAGAAATACAGATTTGTCTCGGAACAATCACACCGTCCGGGTGTTTTTTTTTTTTTCCCCGCTGCATCTTGAGGCAAAATGTGACAGAACGCTGCGTGTGTGTGAGAACAGCAAAACCAGCAAACATGTGTTTTAATCCTCTCCATCTTTCTTTCTTTCTTTTTTAAACAAAACGAGTGAGACAGAATAAACGCCCGTCCCAAACTGTTTTTTTTAACCAAACTGACAGTGCCAAATACAGAAAAGAAAAGAAAAAAAAACTACACAGAGCCAGGGGTGAAAACTGACCAAACATAGCACTTTTTTAAGCTTTCTGTCTGGACATTAAAACTCTCTCTCGACAGGGAAAAGTTTCTGTAGTGTCAACCTTCGATTGAACTGTTTCCTCATCGGTGAAAGCGGCGGCGTGGAGCTCCCGTATCGTTCTACTTCCTCTTACCTCACCTCCTGTTTTTGGCACTGATGAGTTTGGTAAGGTACATGCGTGGAACCCCAGTGTGTGTGTGTGTGTGTGTGTGTGTGTGTGTGTGTGTGTGTTGAAAGGTCATGGCTGTACGTTCTTGTGTCTCGCTCACACTTTTTTTTTTTTTACACTTTTGTTTTTTCATTTGCCCTAAACTAAACCAAAATAATACAGTCTTCAAGGTGGGGAGGGGACATCTGAGGAACGTTGTGAAAATGCACGTGACCTCTCCCCCTTCTGACAATAATTCTCTCTCTCTCTTTCTTTCTCTCAACAAATCTGCCCTCCCCCTCCTCACTCTTCTCCTCCAGCCGTGTTCTAGCGGATGGCCTTGACGGGGCTCTTGAAGCTGGAGGCGGCCTGCAGCTGCAGCTGGTAGGCCATGGGGTGGATCTTGAACCCGTACAGCCTGGAGAGAGGAGACACCGACAAACACATGAGCAACTCGGGGAAGAAATAACAGCGTTCCGAATACATGCCGTCACAATAAAGCCTGAAAACGCTGTGGATCAGTGTTCTGCATGATCTGAACTTCTCACGGTTTCCTTTCCACCCCTCATGTGATTTTTCTGCAAACAGTCTAAAGTTGCAGATATAAGAGATAAATACATTCCATTTATAGTTTTCAGCTATATTTTTCTTGTCACATTGTGTTAATCACCACAGATGGAAGGTGGGGAACATCACTAATTTCATCACACTTTGCTTTTCTTCCTCTCTCTCTCTCTTTGCCACTTGGAGCCTTCCATAAAAGCAGGTGCCAAAGTGTGGGTTTAAAAACTATTTCCCAGACGCTTAAATATGACTCACTGTTCAGACAGTTAATTATGAGACTTGTTAAAGTGTGATTTTCAACATATCCAAATGTGACTTTTTTATAGACTTTGTGGGCACGCCTGAGGTTTGACCTGTGCCGCTCACCTTGGGACAAACTGATTGGCGGGCCTCTTGGGCCTGTACTCAGGGTGAACCATGAAGAGCATGTGGGGGAAGCCGGTGCCGAAGTAGGCTCCGTCCGTGTGGTGGTGCCTCGAGGACTTGGGTGTGTAGACGTCCATGCACTTGGGGCAGTAGAGCTTCACCATGGCCTCTCCTGGAATGTCTGACAGGCCTATGGAGGAAGGAGAAGGGAAGAAACTGTAATATCACAATACACCGGGACAATGTCTTAATTATTCTTTCTATCATAGTTATTTGCATTTAGACAGAAACAAAAGGCAAAGATTTGGTTCTTGTCAAAAACATTAACATACTGCCATGGAAAATTATTATTCTTATTCTGTAACTTGCTATATAAATGTAAGCAACTGAGGAAATAGTTTTTAACATAAATGTATATTTAACCAATCTTTTCACTCACCAATGGGAAGCATAGGCTGATTCTCACAATAAACCCGGGGGCAATAGCCGAAGTCTCCCTGCTGATACTTCTCCAACTAAAAAGGGAAGGAAAACAGATTCAAAGAGTTAATAGAAAATACTAATTTAGGCCAGGTCAAAACATTTTCTCACTTTTCTGCTTGCTCCCATGAACATGTGTTTTAAAATGGGATTTCAATCTTGAAATTAGTGGAAGTTTATGCAATGTACACTAATAAATTTAGATTGATGAATCGAATTGATCTGGTGGTTAATTGAAAATCAACTAATATTTTGATAATTGTCAGTATTCTTCCTGCTAGACTATTAGAATTCAACTGAGGTTTTTAGACTTGCAGCCATCTTCTCACACTCCGTACAGAATTTTCCACCTTGTGAGGCTAAAAAATACAAAGGTGATGGAAAAGCAGCTTGTCTACTGCAGACTGCTGACGCGGCAGGTGCCTACCATCTGTGCGATGCCTCGGTTGGTGAGGATGTAGCGTGCGTGGATGAGGCCGTACAGCATCTCAGCCGCCTGCTCTATCAGGTCGCTCTGGTTGGGGTTGTCCTCCAGCTCCTCGTCTGAAAGGCAGAGAACAGACGGTCGAGGGGATGAATGAAAGGAGATTTTCATGACGACAGGGGAACACCAGATGCACAACAGAGAGAATGTTTTTATTCATTCAAGAACAGGAACAAACAATAGTTTTCAAAGTGAGACACATCAATAAATCTTTGAAAAGGGCACAAAAAATTGTAAAGCAGACTGAGGAAAAAAAAAAGTGTGCCGTTATCTGTTGTCTGTGATGATCTAAGAAAAGACCTAGGAACTTTTAGTTATTTGTCATGTGCAAAAGTGCGTAAAACGACAGATCCAAAGAACAGCAGGCAGTGGAGTCAGGAACACTAATGATGACGCCTGCTGCTGTTTTCATCTTATCTCTTGATCTGTGCCGCAGATCAGTGTTTAGTCTCAGCCTGTGTTTGTTATATAGTTGCTCTCTACTGGTGTGCGTCTCTCTCTCTCTCAGGATTTCAGACGGTGAATGTGAGAATGTGGAGGCATGAATGTAACATACAGACCTGGTTCAAGGTCCAGGATCATGTCTAGGGCCTGGCGGTAGTGGGGAACCTGTTCATTAAGCCCTGTTAGGTTGAACTTGTCTTGGATATAGTCTTCATCCACCTGATAGAAGGGAAATGAGATGAGGGGGGATTATTTGTTTAGAATATTATAAAGACAGGTTTACATTTTTATTAGGGTATTGGTAGCCAAAAAAAAAATCAAGGACGCCGCAACACGGCTACCTGACTTAAATGTGCTGTCTTTGATTTTACATATTTATAATTCAATTTTATTGAAGGAACCTTCCTTTATCAAAGTGAATCATTGATTTATTTTACAGATACCTGATGTTAATTTTTTTAAGATTTCTTATTCTAGAGTGAAGCATTTATGAAGCATCTGCTTTAAAATGTCTGAGTTGCTGGACCATGAATCATAATATATAGCAGGAACTTATTTTGACATGAGCCATTGTTTAAAAATAAAAAAGGGTCAAATCTCTGGATCAAGTTTCTCAAATGTGCATATTTTAGAGGTTTAGATTTGGGTGGCAACGAATGACCATTTTGCAAACTGAATGTCTTGTTTTGTCCTGATCTACAGTCCACAAGCCCAAAAATAATCTGTTTACTTTTATAAAAGATTGAAGATAGGAAATAATCAGAGTTCAGAAAGTGGAACCAGAACAATTAGACATGTACTTATTAGAATGTCTAGAACCCATTAATCTCTTATTTAAAAAAAAAGGTAATTACTAATGGATTCTTCAACAAACATTTTTATCTCTGGTCACAAGACAGAGGAAAGTCCAAGAAAACGAGGCAGCTCACCTCACAAAAGAACTCGTTCCCCCTCAGGCCACAGAACCAGGAGATCCATGACACTTCCTCTGAGCTGCTCATGTCTGGACACTTTGAGAATAAAGACCGAAACATGAAGATACAGGAAGTAATAAAACCAGAAACACAAGTCTGAGAAACAACTTCGCAGCCTCATATTCAACGTTAATTCACGCACGCCGATTACATTTTCCAAGAATATTAATAATTTAGTCTTATACATTTTTTAAATATATTAGAAACTACAGTCCAAAAAAGATGCCGTGTCAGCACAATACTTTAACACATGAGTAACTAGGCTAATGTTATAAAGAAATAGTAAAACCTGAAGGATGCTAGGCTAACTAGCTAATGTTAGCAGCGTTACCTTCTCAACGGTGTTAGTTTTATAACGCGTGTCGCTGATTTACTGAATATAACTTTCAAAACTATAACGTGGTATTTGTAGTGACTCTAACTTTATAATTGGGTTTCGACCAGCCGATAGTGTACGTCGGCTAACGATAGCTCGCTAAGCTACAATATGCTAACGGGTGTTAGCACCCGAACTGAAATCCAATATGGCGCCTCGTTAGAAACCAGGCCTCAATGAAGAAGACCAGGGTTCTGTGGAACTCTTGAGCATCTGCGTTTACACCTGCGATACGGAAAGGCGAGTATTGCTGCCAACTTACCCGTTTTTTTTCAACTTTTACGCTGCTGTAAAATCCCACAGGTCAAATGTTTAGCGATCTCACGGGTGTAAATAAGATGGACACCACCTCCCAGTTCACCCGCTCAGTTTCCTGCTTCCTCCGCTGTCCCGTCGGCCTGATGCGGCGCGGCTCGCGCTCTGCTGCCGCCAAACGGCCAAACTGGGTATTACACGTTATTTGAAAAATAATTCACTTGTAAAAAAAAAAATACAAATAGAAGTCCTGAATTCAAAATGGTACTTAAATAAAAGTATTATGAATACCAAACATACTTCCTGTATGTTATATTATTATATTATTTGTTTTTATCACAAATAACTACATGTAAGAGGTCAATGTGGAGCCAATATCAGGTAATTTGGGAAGATAACTAGTACTAGTACTAGATATTAATAGTAATAGTACTGCATCATGATAAATGTGTTTTTTTATACTAATACTAATGCTTTGTATTTATGTAGCATGTTTTTATGCATAGTGCATAACAATTAAACAAAAGAAAAAGCAACAAATAATCAATAAAATATTAAATTATTTTATGTGAAATCGTCATCTGAAAGCTAACCAGTAATTATAAGTGGCAAATAAATTATTGAAGTACAGAATAATTAGTCCCTCTGAAATGTAGTATAACAGAAGTATAAAGTACCTCAAAGTTAAGGTAAATGTACAATTGTAAAAGTTAGAGTCACTTTCTACCACTACCATGTTATTGTTTTACTTTGAAGGTACTTGTAAATTCACATTCTACCTCTTAAGAAGTATGCTTCATGAAATGAAGTTCAGGACATTTTGTCAAACATAGGTGTAACTAATAACATCAATTATGGCTGCATTTAATTTCTTTTCTTTTCTTTTTTTAAACCGGTCTGGTTCCCTGGTACACCTACAGTCATAATTCATCATGAATGTTATTGGTTACACCCGTGTAACAGATTTTTCTGTTTCTTATGGCACATCAAAATGTCTAGAGTGAAAACATGGTACAAGTGAAAGCTGCAAAAAAAAAATCCCACTCAGAACCTCAGAAGAATGAGACAATGAAATTGCATTTTCCATTAAATCAAAAGTAGTTTATTTAACTTTGCCTTCTCTGTATAATTTTATTATAATAAGACACTTCTCTGCTTGTACATTGCTCCCTTGAACTAAAAATGGCAACATTTGTTTGTGGGAATGTAAGTTGGGGTAGACAAAACTTAGATACATACCAATATACATACATGTGTGTATATTACGGTTCCATTAATAAAACCATAAATGCTAAAAAACTGTTTGAACCACTCCAGGTACCTTGGTAATGCTGGAAACGTAGTACAATCTTTGAGTAATTTTCTGGAATACACTACTTTTGTTTTCTTTTAACATGGGTAAATACAATAATGCGCACATCAACAGTAAGAGTTAAGGAGGGATGGAGGACTCTTTGAGCCAGTGTTAAGTGTACAGCTATCGATGTATAAACCAGTAACAGGCAAGGCAAGCTGCACGCACGGGTGTGTTCATGTGTAGAAGTCATCGTGAAAAATAATAATATCCAGCTTCACTTGCCTGCTTAAGAATGTATGCTTAAATTACACAAAAAATGGTGAAGTTCTCCACTGCATGTCCTTCACTTAGGAGGATGAACATATACACACGGCTGAATGTATCTATGTGGATGTATTTAAGAAACAGTAGAATTGTCTTAATAATATTGGTTAAATCAAGTGTGGGCAAACAAGGCAGAAAGTGCTTGCCATTCATGTTACCTTCTGGTCCCCACCCCTTCCCCGAGTTATAACACAGACACCAGAAAACGCACACATGCCACACACACACATACACACAAAAAAATATCAAATGCCCTACTCACAACATCCCAGAGACGATCTTCAAACTGTTGTCAGTAAACAAACAAACCCCAACTTACAGCAGTGACAGAATTGATGCAGATGAGTATATATATTGATTTTAGTTCACCCTTTGGATGTTGTCTCCGGCCATTTTCCTCAAGCTGTGTGCCATTTCGTGTCTTTTAATGTGTGATACAAACTATGATTACAAGTGTTATCTTACATCAATCCAAATACTTCCTGCACACTCCAGGTCAGCATTATTTGTTGCGAGTGACTTCTTGGAAACCGTATGGTGAACTGTAGATAGGGGACTCACGTGACACTTTTTTTTCTCTTTTTTTCGGTCGCCCTTTCAGCATAGTCCTGAATTCAGTTCAATTTGGGCTTCTGGTGTTGCCACCGTGTACTGAAACAGCCATCCCGAGAGCACACGCTTTTGAAAATACTTCCTCGAGACAAGGAGCTCTTGGTAGTCCTTCTCGGTGGGAGGAGTCTCCACAGAGCGCATGGCGGCGTGCACGACAGCAGAGGCGGTGTAATAGTACAATACTTAGCCTAACTCTGTACTCTGGGCCCAGACAGAGTACCTGTCCTGTTGCATCACATGTAACTTGCCCAAAAACAAACAAAGGAAAAGAAGAAAAAGAAAGAAAAAAAACAGCAACCATGGATTTTTTTTATACTACAAGGAGTGCTTATTAGAACATATTCAATTACCTATTGAAGCATAAACAATTTTATGAAAGTCAAACATCTTGTCGTTTTATCATGACCTACATTTTCATTAAACTTATTTTCCCTATACAAGATAGAAAGGTATTTCACCTTGAGGGGGAGAAGGAAAAAAGTTTACATAAAAATGGATGCCACTGAGGAAATAATGGTTGTTAAAATAAAGCCATCAATCTAGCAATACAGTCATCATAGGGTAAACAAAACTCATGAGTTTCAAGAGAATAAAACTATTGTCCATGGGAAACTTTTTGCAGCGTGCAGAAATTTTACTGCATATTAAGAGGATGCTACGATGAGGCTGAAAAAGCCTTTATTTTCTAAAAAGGACCAACCAATAGCAAGTCAACAACTGGGGAGGGAATGGGATAGAAAAAAAAAAAATCACACTATCTGCACAAGCAGCAGAAACATTGATATTAAAGACAAATCAATGCAAGTGTAGGTAAGTACTGAGCAGTCGTACTTGAATGGGTCTTCTCACAGTAATCAGACTTTCTTTTGATGGAGACCAAAAAGTCAGCGAAGGAGTAAATGGGAAATTTAGTAAAAAGGTATTTTTAATGACCTGCTTTGTAGAAGAAAAAAAAAAACACACACATACCCCTAACATTTCTCAGAGGCTGAGACTGAGTTGACACAAGGCCCAAAAAAAGAAAAGAAAAAAAAACTGAACATTTAATGGTACATTGTTCTTGTTAAAAGATGAAGCTGCACACTTTCCCTTTGTGAGGGAAGCATTACAGAACTGCACTGAATACCACCAAAGGCCAAAGTGTGGTAGAAATACACACAGGTACATAAATATAAAAATTAGCCCGATCCAAACATTTTGCCAATTTAATCCCACGTTCATTTTACACCCACACGACTGCATGTGTTCCGTGTTAAAAGATGTCGTATTGTGCTTGTTTATGCGAGTGTGTGTGTAGCTCTGTGTGAATGTCTTCTGTCAAAACGACGTGCACCTCCATTGCAGAACCACATGCTTGTCAAATCCAACTGGGAGTAAGATTCTCGAGAGGGGGAAAAGGAGGGAAGGGGGGGGGGGGCACAACTGAACGGAGAGCAAGACGGAACAAACAGAGAAATTTACAATAACGGACGGTAGATAGTAGATTGATGCAAAGGAGGGGAGGGGGTGACCGGGGTGGGGGCAGCTAAAGTGAATGTGAATACCATCTCCATATACTGTACAATGCACTAATATGTTTAGGGATGCAAACATGAAATAAAGCCATGAAATAATGATCAAAAGGGATTAAAATGTAAGAGGTGTTTTTTTTGTTTTAAGATGGTTGGGGTTCATCTGAAATGTTTTGAAATATTCCATCACTTTCTATTTTTCGGAGAGGGCCAGTTGCCCCGCTTCTCTCCTCGGTTACCACCTCCGTTGCCGGGCCCGCCAGAGCCCCCACCACCGGGGGGCCCACGTGGGCCTCTTCCTCCCCCTCCTGCCCCTCCAGTGTTGACCCTCCGGTTCTGTCGCTCCATGCCAGGACGCTGGCTTGAAAAGCTCCTTTTATTCGCCAACGGCTCTTTTCCCGCCATCTCTCGCTCGACCACACCTCCTCCTCCTCCTCCTCCTCCCCCGCCTCCTCCTCCTCCACTTCCCCCTCCTCCCCTTCCCAGGTGGTGGTGGTGGTGAGAAGAATACGACTTCCCTCCTGCCTCCCTGTCTCTGAACTCCGTGAAGTCGCTGCTCTCGGAGGCGGTCTCCCACTCCTCGTTGGCCTGGTCTGAGTTCTGATTGGTGAAGTCAGGGGATTTCGCTCCGTGGCTGTGGTGGTGCTGGGAGTGCGTTTGCCCCGCGCTGCCCTGGGTGTAGTGGTGATGGTGGTGGCTGTTTGCGTTGCCAAGATGCCCGCTGTTGCTGTTGGCGGTGAGCGTGGCGTTGTGGTTAGCATTCGGGGTGTTGCCGGGGATGGGAGTAGAGATGGGGGCTCCGTTACTGTCCTGAACCGAATTCAGGGAAGGGGAGGAGGGTCTCCCCCCTCCGATGACCCCCACTCCTCCGTTGATGCGGGCAGCGTTCTCTCGCTCCTTCAGCCTCCGGAAGCGGGGTGGCTTGTCCTGCTGATGCTGGGATCGCCCGTGACGCCGACGTCTGGGGGGGCGCTCAAACCCACCTGGAGGGAACCCGCGATTAGCAGGAAGAGGGACTGAATTTGGCCCTCCGGAGTTTGACGTAGGGTTGGTGGAAGCTTGCTGGGTCACAACCCCTCCATTTTCGGTGGAAACGATAGTGGCAGGAGTTACTGCAGACAGAGACAGCTGAGGGGGATTGGACCCCTGGCTTTGAGCTTGACTTCCGTCAGCCATCTTGTCCTTCTTCTCGCCACTGTTTCCTCCCCGGCTCAAGTCTTTGGGCCCAGAGGTTTGTGCCGGGGCTTGCTGCTTCCGCATCGAGGCCGACGGCTTGGAGGACCCACCGTGAGAGGCCGAGCTGGGTCCAACCCTGTGTCCCCCAGCGGTTCCTCCAACATTGCCGCTGCCCCTGTACATATTTCCTCCTCCGCTACCTCCACCCCTGCCCCTCCTCGATGGCACACCCCTGGGGGTGAAAACCCGGGCCTGGGAACCTCTGGGTGGTGCTGACGAAGCGTTACCGCTGCCCGTGGTGTTGGCGTTACTTGAGCCGTTCTTGGTGTTGGGTTTCTGGTGCTCTTCCTTGTCTGAGTGACCCAGGTCACTTGCACCACTCTCGCTGCCAGTCTCTGAACCTCTCTCCCGCCTTCTTTTGGGGATTTCTTCATACTCTGAACCCTCGCTGCGGGTTTCACTTCGATTCCTGGCTCTAGCTGGGTTGTGCTGGGACCGGTCTTGACCATGCCTGCCGCCGGCCCCCTCGCCTTTGGACTCCTGGTGATGACCACCGGCGACATTTGAGCGGTAGTCTCTGCCACTCCGGCCGCCCATTCTGCCCCGACTGCCACCACTGGGCCCGGTGCTGGCCGTGTAGGTGCCTCGGTACCCACGCCCGCGCCCGTAGAACTCCCCGCCTCGTCCACGACTACCTCTGCCCCCTTTGGTGGAGACTCCATGGTGGTGGGCAGGGCCGCCTCCACCGCCTCCTCTCTCAAAGGAGCGGTCTCTGTCCCTTCTGGACCCTGAAAATCCTGAAGAAGTGGTGTCTACATCTTTGGGCCCTCTACCCGACCCTCCTCCACCTCCTCCGGAGGATCGTTCTTTTCCTCCATTCCTGGATTTGGACAACTGGGCAGACTCTTCTTTACCAGAGGGAGCTGCAGTGTTCTGGGAGATGGAGGAGGCATCCTGCTTCATGGAGCCACTGTCATGCTCTTTATCTTTCCCAAAGCCTTGGCCCGTTTTTTCTCCTCCATCAACTTCTGCCTCCTTCTTTATCTCTTTCAGCACTGGTTTCTTGATGGGACCGGCCCTCTTGTTGGCATTGCCACCTCCTGTCTGGGCGGAGGGTTTGTGGTCCGACTGCGTGTTGGAAGCGTCATCCCCTCCACGGGAACTGTTCCCACCTCCTGCATGGTTGGTCCTCCGACCATGAGAGCCTCCACCCGTATTGCTGCTGCCAGGCCTCGGGCCCCACTGGGTCTCCGTCTTGTGCTCCCGCCCTCCTCTTTGGTTTGACTTTGGATGGGGATGATGATGCTGCTGCGGTTGGGTATGACCACCATGTTGAGTGGGAGGTGGGCTTGAAGCCATGGAGGAATGGGGGGCATAAGCAGGGCCGCTTTTCTCCTGTTTCACATGACCGCCACTGCCAGCGCTGCCGCTGTTGCCTCGTTCCCCAAGACCATGCCCGGCTTCGCTCTCTCTGTGAGACGGGTGATGATGCAGGGCGACTTTGACGTTCCCGTCTTCTCTGGCAGAAGTAGAGGAGGCCGAGGAGGAGCATGAAGAAGAGAGAGAAGGTTGGTTGAGCGGGGGAGAGGAATCCGTCTTCTTGGTGGCGGCCTCAACAACCCTGTCGCGGCTGTTCTCCTGCTTGTGGGGGTGGTGGGGGAAGTGAGGCTGCTGGGGGTGGTGGCCGTGATGGTGGTGGAGGTGGGAGTTGCTCTCGGCAGGGGGGTGGTCTGCACGGCCGTTGCGATCGTAGTGAGGGTGTGGGGCTCCCCATATCTGGCCCTGCTGGGATCCTCGCCCACCTTCATCCTGATGGGTGAAGCTGTGCGGGTGGTTTCCTCTCTCGCTGGCCCTTTGTTGCTGCTGATGGGGAGGCATCCTCCCACCCTGGTCAGGGAAGTTGCTGTAATTGCCCCTCCCACCCATGTAGTGATGAGGGTGGTGGCCACCACCACCCTGGGAGCCGACTTGAGTGCCGACTGGTGGCGGAGTCTGATTGGACGTCCCAGAGCTAGAGCTGGACTGCTGGATGGGTCCCAATCCACCATCTCGCATGCGGTGTGGAGGAGTGTCACTCCTAAAACAAAGAACATTATAAGAATACTAAATACTACATCAACTAAACATGAATATAATTTTCTCCAAGTAATAACAAAAGTATGTAAAAGCAGGTATAAAGTGATTAAACACAATTTAAGTAATAAAACTGTTATTATGCTCAGTAAATGTAGAAAATAACCAAGATTTTGAGCACCATGATTTATGCATCATTCAATTAGGTTGTGTTTAAAAAGGAAGTGATAAGCTTAAATCTTTCCCCAAACTAACTTGTATTCATACCTGGGCCCCTTGGCCACATCGTCATCATCCAACACCTGCTTCTGCCTCAGTGGGGAGGTCAGCCCACGACCCTCCCCTCCGCCAGGGAACACCTCCGGCCCCCAGGCCAGTTTAGGATCCATAGGGGGCGTTCCACGGTGAGGATGCCCTGGATGCTGCTGCTGTTGCCTGTCAAAGGGGTCTGAACCAGATCCCCCTGAGTCAGACCGCTCACGCCCAATAAGCCCTGTGACACAGAAGGATGTTTTAAATGACTAACATTGCAATGTTTGGGTTAAAATTATTACAGTAAGAAACTACACAAGTACTTTAATATTTAAAGCTGCGATGCAAGACTTCTGTCTCACTACTCTGGCACCGAAATAGTTAAGTACACACAAACACACGCTTATACATATAAAAGTTATAGTTGCTGTAACATGGTGAATAAGTTGTTTATAGCATCACAAAACCTTCTGCAAAATGGGGGACACACTCACTTGGCATAATTTAGAATTTTAAAAAAGTCAGTCTACTGTAAAGTAAAAAATACAGAGATTAACCTGATGTTAATAGTCCTAATCAACATTGTGTTAACTCATTTGCTTGAATGGACAGGATTAATTTCTGAGGTAAAAGCTCCACTCGGCTGCTTTAAATACTTAACCATTCAACCACCATATATATTTAAAGCATTTAATCAGATCTGAGTGGTAATGTCACATCAACTCACCAGATGGATGCATGCCGGCTGAGTAATAGTCCATAGGTGGAGGGCGGCCCTGCATCATGCGGGGGTCCATGTAGGACATCATCATCCAGCGAGGGTCGAAATTCATTGGCAGAGGTGGGGGTCGAACCATATTGCTAGGCTGGTACAGTGGTCCTCCCTGCTTGGGTCCAGACCCTGGCTGGGGTGTGGAACCTGGGGATGGACCTTGCGGAGGCTGGGGGGACAGCTGGCTCTGGGACGCCTGGCTGTGCTGCTGTTGCTGCTGCTGCTGCTGCTGCTGCTGCCACTGCTGTTGCTGCTTTAGGAGCTGCTCCTGAAGGGAATTTATGTAAAAAAAAAATGCATGTTGTTCAGGATGTCAAAGAAATGCATCATCAAAAGAACTGCCTAAGGGCATGCCAGCATTAGTACCTATAATGTGTTATTTTTTTCCTAATGTCCTTGGGCCATTTGAGCTTTTGTCTATTAGTTACCTATATTTAGTGTGAGCCTGACTGTACCTAAATTCAAAGAAATGGAATTTCAGAGTTCTGTTTGCAAATAAATCTGCTTTCAGTGTGGAGCTATGGTTTAACATAATTTTATCAGTATTTTGAATATATTAATATCCATAACAAACAGAATTCCTTGTGGAAGGCTTGCCAGATTAAAATGCTTATATCAGGGTGAAACGTAAAAGAGAGCCAAGCACGTTTAGGATTTAATGAGGAAGCACTTGTAATTATGACAGAATGCTAACCTGCTGTTGCCTTTGAAAGCGAGGTGGAAGAGACTTCTGGTACTTCGAGTAGCCCTGGCCAGGGGGACCACCGGCTTGACGACCTGCTCCTCCTCCTCCTCCTCCCCCTCCAATATTTTCAATCTTCACTGGGTCGACTCCTCTTTCGCCTCCGCTCCCTGCGCGTATGCGCGGACTGCCAACGGCTTCCTCCTTGTTCTCTCCTGGTAAAGGTACCTCCAGCGTGGGCTGCTGTGGCTGTGGCACAGCAGGCTGGGGACATTGTTGGGTATCTGAACCAGGAAAGAAGGTTAAAGCTCTATTTGAACTCCATAATTAACACATTAAGTGTTGGGAAAACTGATTATTTGTGAACTTACCTGCACTGGAGTCATAGCTGCTGTTGCTGCTGGCCCGCTGTCTGTCATTGACTGCAGGAGCCGTCCCAGGCTGCACAGCCAGCGCTGGAGGCTCCTCAGTGTCTACACATGGGGAGGAGGGCTGGCTGATGTTGGGGGACGAAGCAGAGGCAGACATAGATGGACTCGGGCTGGCTGCAGCTGCAGCCGGGGGGTTTCCATCGAGGATGGGGGACTTGCTGTTGCCACCGGCGCCCCCCGCGTTTGCTTCCTGCTGCTGTTGCTGTTTTTCGTCAAGCCTCTTCAGCTTCTCAGCGCAGGCGGCACGTCTCTCCTCCTCCATCCTCCGTTCCTCTTCCTCGCGGCGTCGACGGGCTCGCTCCACGGCGGCAGAGATCTCGGTGGATGACTGCTTCCTGCGCTGACGCCAGGTCTCGTCCTCATCTTCCCCCTGGGCCCCGTGGACCAGCAGGCCAGGCTGGGAGGGAGGGCTCGGGCCTCCTGCTGCTGGTGGATGCTGGGCGGAGCTGGGTTTCCCTGTGCCTAGCTGGGCACTCTGGTTGTGGGGCCGGTCCTGAACAAAGTGTGAAAAAATCCTAAGCTTATTACACAGTCTTAACTATAGAGATGACATAATTGAAAACTTGAGAAAGATGTCCTACCGATGATTACATCCAACTGTGATAAAACTAAAGATGAATTATAACGGTTATATGAGACACGATCTGCGGGCGGTGGATGAGATCATGATAGAAATGACTATGAGGCCCTATTCAGATGTCTACCTGTCGGTAAAAGGAGTAGGGCCCTTGTCCGAGGAGTGGCCCAGGTGGGGGGGAGGGCTGCTCCCGGGAACCACCCAATCCAGGCCTACGCCCCTGTATACAGGCAGACACATTTAGCCATGTTCCACCGCAATAAGCTACACTGTAGAATTTGGACTTCATTTTTTCACAGCTGGATTACGGCCCGTCCGGGCAGCCCCTTTTTTCCCCACTTTTCAGGACACTACCTGGTAGTTGGGTGGTGCTCCTTGGCCGGCCCAGCCACTGCCTCCCTCCTCGGCCCATCCTGGCTTGCTGGAGGGGGGTTGTGGGCCGTTGTCAGCATTGGCAGGAGGCGTCCGACGGGTTTCTCCACCACTGTCTGAGGCTCGAGAGCGGGAGGTTGCAGGGGGGGCATCCTCACTAAAGCAGAGGGAGTTTTTTTTTTTAAATTTTAGCAAAATATAGCACTGCTGAAATGTATATTTAAACAAACAAAGCATCTTATGAATTATTTAATACACAATGAATGTGGCCACATACCACAAGTCATTCTGGCTCTCCGTTCTCTCCTCTTCTCCCTCCTCATCTCCTTCATCATCACTGAACTTCAACTTGGCAGAGTAGTCGATCTCCTCATGAGCCCCTATTAGACCAAAAAATAAAGACATAGCAATGCATCAGAACCATATTTGTAGCAACCAGCACATTATTTATCATCCTCTACTGTAATAAACCCAGCCGTCCTTCCCCCTCCGTCCTGTGAGCTGGTAGACAAATGCAGTGACTGGAACCCCTCTGCTTGAATCAGCAGTAAATATATGCAGACACAACAGCAAGACTAAAAAGCATCCATCTCATTTACTTTCACTGTGTCATCAACTCCTCAATCATTTAATAGCATAAGCACTAAATCATGCCATACATTAGAATACTTTATTGTCAAAGTAAAGGGACTGGACAACAAAAACTACAAAAATGAACGTCTCATCCGAATGCACTATAAATTAACAATTGGAGTTAGCATACCATATATATATTAGAAATAATGATTTCAAAATTTATCATGTTGTTGCAACAAGTTTATTAATTGATTTCTTACATAACCAGTACTTGGAGAAAAAAAACAATTGAAGAGTTACTATTTTGGCAATTTCTACATTCTTCAAGTTTTACATAACTAGAGATTTGATTTTTTTGGTTTTTCTGCAATGTGAGATGGAATGCAGTCTGGCTAAATTAGGAACAGCTGTTTTTCTACATTTGAAACAGTTTCCAAATCAGAATAGGTTCTCCATAGCCCTCTTCATTTACCGATCAGAAATTTGTATATCTCTTAATTATTTACGGGTTAGTGATTTTAATAGTGGTCTATGAATAAGCATCTTTTTACCTGCCCAACCCTCATCCCCATCATGGTCCAGCTCATCTAGCTCCTTCAGGTCATCCTGCTTTAGGATAGAGGGTCGCTTCACCACCTCCCCACCTAAATCGCGCGGGCCGCCCTGAGGCTGACCTTGCCCACGACCGAACCTAGAAGAGAAAAATAGATTGTTTGTCACTGATATAATAAAAGACACATCAAATATAAGCATGGCCTGAAATTGCTCTTTTCATTATTTTCAAACATACCTTGGAGTAGGCCCTTCCCCAGGTGGCGGGTACCTGTAGGGTGCCTGAGGGCCATAAGGGGCTGGAAAGGGCAGATATGGAGGATACATCTAGAAGGGAAGAACAGACCCAGCATTATATATCCTTAATTTATACAGAATTACTTCAAAATTATATCACTGCCGAGAGCAGAGAAACAACTCTTAACTATGTAGAAATATTACATTATTCAACTGATCTCTAAAGAGGAGTTGTGTAGTGATAAAACAAATATATAGATATGTATACAAAACAAGTAAGAGGAAACCTACGAATGGAGGCATGATCCCTCGGTATTGGGGGAACCCGGGCCCAACGGGTGGCTGGGGCAGGGGCAAGGCGGGGCTGCCCGCGGGAGGGTTTCTAGGTGGCCCGTGGGGCTGGGAGTTCTGAGGCGGGATCCCAGCGGCCCCATCCATCACCAGAGCCCCACCACTGCCACCCTCCATTGCCCCCTCCCCAGACAGGGTGGGTGCCAGGGCTCGGCCCCCACCGTCCCGCCAGCTTGTAACGTCTGAGAAAAGGGAACACAATGCGGTTAGAATTTTTCAGGTTTAGAAAGCCACTACTTTAGAGCACCACATCCTTTTTAACTTAACACCAAAGTGAGTACCTAATGATATGAATAGATTAAAGTTTATATAAACGCACACTTGGAAATTCTTGCATAAGCCTGACATTATACAAACTAAGTAAAAGAAGCTATCTCACTACCAGTGACTGGAGATCACTTATTGGATATTAAGTAGAAAGCACTCACTCTGGGGGCGGAGGCTTGGTCCGGGCCCATACCACTGATCTGCAGTGCCCTGTTCTCTGCCAGCTTTGTCCTGGTCGCCAGCCGCCTGCAGGGTGGGAAATTCCTCGCGAGAGAATGGCGACGGTAGGTTTGATCCCTTTCCACCTGCCCAAAAAAAAGACGAGACAATTATTTTGTAGTTGAGTTTGTCTTATGTGTAACAAAATGCTTATTCAAGAGAAATGTGTGGGATACAAACAGAAAGACTCACCATCCCCTTGTGTTCCATGTGTAACACTGGCCTGTGCCCAGGACCTTGCCCCTACGGCCTGGATTGGAGCTGGGGCCAGAGCCTGAGGAGGGGGAACACACACACAAAATACATGTCAACTGTGGCTGCCATAAATCTGCAAGTGCATAATAAACTGAGAATATGAAGTAGTATTTTTCTTACTGTGTTTGTCGGTACCTCTGAAGCCGGCGGGGTTCTCGGGCGGGTCGGTGCAGGTATCTGTGAAGCCACAGGCTGCTGCGGTTCCGGCTGCGGTGCTGACAATGCATCGGTACTGAGAGAAAGAAAACGGTCATTGGAGACAGATATATCCACAAGGTGATTGATAGAGGCAACAGCACGTGGCAACAGAGAAATACAACAAACAACAGTATGATAAAATATCTCAGTCTGGTGTCTGGATAATTAACAGAAATGCGATTCTTGCAGTAACATTTCATTTTTTTTTTCTTATGTCGAGTTTTATATTTGTTTGGGGAGATGGGAGCTATTCACCTCTTTGGGTCTGCTGGTTCCGGTTTGCTTGCCCATCCTGTGCCGTCTTTGGGAACGAGCGAGACGTTGGGATCGTTGCCTTTGTTCTCTGCCTTCAGACTGGGCAGGTTGGCAGGGGGTGGCATACGCCGCGCGGAGGCAACTTTACCAAGAGACTGCAGGCCATGGCGGGGGGGAACTGATATGAGGAAAGAGAAAGGAGGTCATTAGCAGATGGACCACGGGAACCTGACACCAATTAAATCCACAGGATGTAAAGAGAAGCCTGATGATAGGTTTGCTACGAGTAGGATTCTGAGCCACCAACAAAGCTAGGGTCTTAGTAGCTTCAGTCTGATGATTTTGATCATTATGCATTCAGAAGGGAAAAAAGTTAACATTATTATTCACTTCACTTTCAGTTTATAGAGAAACATAACAATGTTGATGTTCACAGAAGCATGGAAAAGCCTTCCGATCACATTAAAAGCAAAGCTGCCCTGAATATGAATCCCTCATTTGTTTCCTAGAGCCTGAGAGAGACCACAGCAGTGCATGGCTTCACTATGTAGGAGGGGGAAGTATGTAGTTTGGAAAACGGGGACAGCTGCTTAGATCTAATGGGGAACTTCTGAATAAAACATAGACTGGGGACTCGGCACAGAAGTCAAACGGCGTCCACAAGTAAGCCTCTGTCTCAGGTCAGGCTCAATGGCTTCGAAGCTCAGCTGACGCGACAAGGCTCAGGGGCCATTCACCCTCCAGGCCAATGCTGAATTTCTGTCTGAACAGCTGTAGTTGTGACCCTTTTCTCTACAAGACCGGTGTAAATGCCTATAAATAATAATCGCAAACATCACATTTTCCTGAATATTTTCAGCAACACAGGTTGGCAGGGTGCTGAGAGATGAAGCATATCATCCACTCACTTCCTCTATTGGAAATCAGTAGCACCACAGTCAATAGGGAGACAATAGGCTTACGCATCAAATTTTAAGGACTTGGTGAGTGTAAGCAACGCAGGACAGCAGAGTCCACTTAATCACAACACCAATTGGTAAATACAACTGTGACCAAGAGTGTATGTATACTTAGCATGCGTCTGAAAAATCATTACAGGTAGCAGCAAAACAAAAACCTTGTCGCAGAATTTAACGCTCGAGCGATTTTAAAAAGCAAAAGATAATCCATTACACGGCAAGTTGCGACACACACAACAAAAGCAAAAAATACTCACCAACAGGCTTTTGTGTTTCAAGGCTCTTTCCTTTGTATGTATCAAACAGGTTGAGAGACGCATACTTGGTTTTGCCTTCCTTCCCCTTTGCAGTTTGCCCAGAGCGCTCTGACATTGCGCTGTCCGCTCATTGAGTATGGTGAGCCCTGAGACTGGTGGGAAGACAGACACGAGAGAGAGAGAGATTTGAGACCACGCACATGTGAAAGTGAGAGTAAATGGATGGCCTTCATAACAACTGACCCGAACAAAAAAAATACCCTCTAAATATCCAAATGTGCCTTGGTCCAACATTTTAAAATGTGAGATTTGACTGCAACAGTGATTCAGCTGGATGTTTTATGTATTATGGTATGAGGTACTTTTTATAGTACATTAAAACACAACATTGAGAGCTAATTATGTGAATTTACAAGTTAAATAGATGGAAACTTTTTAAAACAGGATTAAAATAATCATATATAGCTACAACAATATTTTCAACAATAGCCAATATGATGAGGACATGTTTGCTTGCTGCAGGCTTTCTGTGATTCTAAGAAAAGGTTATTAGGAAGCTGATTAACAATTCTACCAGTAAGCAGAATCTACACTAAAGCAAAGTGAGCAATTTGGCTACAGTGAGTACCAAGGTTTTTTTTTTTTTTTTTTTTTTTTTTTTTAAATAATCAGGCGCCCCATGAATATAAGAAAAAAAGAATTGCATGCTTGGGATCCCATGGATCTGACTCCTTAGGTGAACTGGTCAATATTTCCAAAACACCAGCAGTCACGTGTTGCATAAGAAATTGCATTGCAGGCGTTGGATGATTTTGAGTTTGTTTGGCTGCCCTGAGATCAGAATATATTTAAAGTGACTCAACAGGGGGCTTTCCCCCCCACAGGGCTTTGTCACATGATTTTTTTTTAAATTTCCACTACACAGAGATGAAAGTGGCTAGATGATAATAATGATGGAGCATGTTAAACTAAAACGAATACATAATCAAAGATATATGGAGAAATGTGGAATGATTTTAAAGCCAGTCAGCAGCTCCCTAAAGGCCAGGTGTCATTTGAGGATAATCTGTTGTTACACACCCATTTTCTTTCCCCAGTCATACTGGTTTCACTCTTTTATTTACCTACTGCTGAACTGCCTAGAGCTGCATCAATTAGCCAATTAGTGGCCAACTGTTACATTTATCACCAGCTATTATGCATATTTATTTATTTTTTTAAAGAAATTGAACAATACATGTCAATGCACATATAAAGGGGAGATTATAGCTGTAGCTAATTTCAATTTCTAGTCCCATTGGCAGGTTGATAATCAATTCATTAATTTGAGTCTTTTTTTTTTAAGAAAAAATTGCCCAAGTTCTCTGGTTCCAGCTTCTCATATCTGATTATTTTCTAGTTATTTTACTTGTTCATAACAGTAAACTGATGATTTCTGGGTCATGTCACAAAATAGTGTAAATAATAGATTAAATAACTATAAAAATTAGTTATTAGGTGCAACTCCAGTCAATAGAGAGAAACTTAATCACCAGTTATTTTGATTATTACCAAATAATTTGAAATAACTAATATCACCTAATAAATCAGGCCATAAATTCCTTCCATAGGTACAAATCTCTTGCTCAGCAAAACTGAAAACATATGATAATTTACTCAAATTATTTGATTAAAACATATATAATTACCATATATCTTACATTAAAAAAAGTCAGATTACAGAACTGTAGTTAAACACCTCACAGCTGCTTCTCCCCAAGTTTTCCTCTACCTTTTTTAGGACAAAAAGTTTTAATCCCACGTTGTACTTTCATTTGTTTTTGTCACTGCAGCAGAGCCACAGGGGTTGACAATTAGGCAATATGGTAGTTGTCAAAATATACATATGCACCACTTGTTTAAAGGGGAAATTAATTAGTTAATTGAAACTCTGCTATTTTTTGTTAACTCATTTTGAGCAAGCTTTTAAGAAAAATGCTTTCTTGCAAGACATTTGAGGAACACATTGGGCTTTGGGGATAATTTGACATTTTTGGAACAAACAACTCATTGCTGCACTGATAAAATAATCAACAGCTTATTTGATTAAGATATATTGGTACTTTTATTATTTTTATATCTGACCTGTTTTCATCCAAGGTGAAATGTACAAAAATGGAAATAAATTAAAATCATTTCATTAATCAATAGAACAATAGACCATCAAAAGTTGTCAGGAGCTTTTTATGCAGTGGACAGGTGGTTTGACATATCTTAAAGGTATGTTATCGTTACACGGTTTTTCTTCAGGCATATTCGGCATCATGCCAGTGTACATTGTACTCAGAGCAGACCTAATACAGTAAATGACTACATACCTTATCATAGGAAAACTGTACAAAAGAATAGGGGGGGGGCAGAAGCAGTGTTTCTATGGAAACGTATTATAAATTATATTCTTCTTTGCTTTTGCCGTGAGAGTAGGTTGGCTCCATAGCAACTGCTTAGGCCTTTAGCTTGAACTCATTTACTGCACATCAATAAAACACGGGGCTGACATATGTCCAATTTAGAATGAGTTGGCTCTATCCTGCAGGTTAAACTGCTGCCCCCCCCCACATCCCACCGGCTCCCCATTAGGCACAATTAGTGAGGAGGGATGGATCCTCCTGGAGATTATTGTGCGAGTGCAAAATAACATTAGTCATTACATTCACTGGCTCTGGACGAATTAGTGAAATGATGCGACCACAAGGACAATTTTAGAGCCCCCTCACCCCCCCCAAAAAAAACAATTTCAACAGCTCGTTGTTACACCGGTGTATCTCAATGACTCCAGCTCCATCAGTTTAGTGGAATAGATGTCTGCAGCAAGGTGGTGTAATCTTTGTTCAAAACAAGGGATTAATACACAACCTCCAACAAACAAAATGTGAAGCCAGTGGCCTTCTACATCCACGATGTATGCAACAAACACACCACACTGCAGAAAATAAATAGCTATACAAACCGAGCCGGTGAGACGCGGCCGGGCAGCGGCGGCAGCAGTAGCGGTCTAAGCCTGCGCCGCGTCTCGATAGCCAGATGAGATTAGAAAATGAGGTCGTGGGGACGGCTGGTTAACTACATGTTGTATGGGGGGATTAACCGGGGCCAGCACTGCTTCTCTACCGAGCCATAAATGCAGCAACGTATACCACTTAAAAAAAAGGGGCCTTGTAATGCTCCGGGTAGCGATAACAGCAGCGAGCACGTATACGGCTTCTTATCCGGGGCAACGTCGGACCGGCAGAGACGACCGTAGCAGAAGCAGAAAGGAGACGTTATAAATAAAAAAAATATATTTAATGAGACTGAAGTCATGTTTCTTGTGGAGTTGATGCTAGCTGGCTAACACAGGGCCTCTGTGTGTGTTCACGTTGGGAGGGGGACTGCGTTGATGTTTCATAATGCATTTAACCGTCGGTAACGTCAGGCTGGGGGCTCCTTCAAACCGGGACCGGCCGCCAAGCTCTGAACACGGCAAAAAAAACGGCTCCTTACGGGTGGAACCGTCCAAACGTCTGCCACCCCAGAAAGGTGCAGGAAAAAACGCAAAGAGGGGGGGATATTTTATTATAGAGAACAAAACAAAATGGCGGTGGAGACAGGCCCGGTGCATATTAACGTGAACACAAACCGGTCGAGAAACACGTCGTTTGACGTCCACGAGACAGACGATCATCAGACAAAGCAGGGCGAATTGTGCCCCGTAACAATTTAAATAAATACTCTGTTGAACTAAAGCTAAACGGTCGCTTATATTAGCCGAAGTTACCAATTAGCGTCATAACCTGCGCTAACCTTAGCTGCAAATCGTTAGCAACTAACCAAACCTGACGAGTTATATCAATAATAAAAAGAAATTCGTAGTCAAAAACACTGAATAAATATACATGTGTGTGAGCGATAAGTCATCTCAAAGCGATAATACATCACCTAACCAGTTGTAGTGATAGCTCACCGTTAGCCGAGCTATGCTACCAAGCTAACCAGCCTTTCAAATATACACAATAAGACTTGCTCCTCTACAAAATACTCCCAAGGCGCTGCTAATGCGGTGTCCGCTGCTCGTATTTTTTTAGTTTTCCCCCCCTTCCTCCTTATATTGTAAATAAAAAAACTGAACGGTGTTTGCATTAAAAAACAAGACAACATGTTCCGGCCACTGACCTGGTCTTGTCCCGACTTGTCTCGAGGTTGTATCGCAGAATGAGGTTAGCTGCTATCGCGTAGCTTTCTAGCAGTGACCCGGCTAACGGCTAAGCGGCGTTCTGATCCCGCATCGTCAAAAAAAAAACCTAAACACATGAGGGCTTCGGTAACTTAGACGCGACTACGTAAAAAGACTAAAAAATAATAATAATAAAAAAAAAGATATGCGGCTTACTTGCACTACTTTTCTTTTTTTAGTTTCTAAAAAATAAATAAATAAATAAATGAAAAAAAAGGAGGAGGAAGAAAAGTGTAATAATGCGCTCGATCCGTCACCTAAAGAGCCGTCAACGGCTACTGGTGATTTCATGAGATGGAAGCGGTTTGGAACTAAGTGTAAAATAATAATAATAATAATAATAAAAACTCTTATAGAACAAAAAAGTACCCACGATGTAACAGCGTCTATTAGTTTGCGGATTAATTATGGATTTATGTGGATTATCAGCGCCTAATCTTCTTCTGATAAGCGATAATTGGTTCTTTTTACTTATTCTAATTAACATATTTTTTTTAAATCTTCAATTTTAAAGTAATATAAGCCGCATTCCTTTTCGAAATTATCATTTATAAAAATTAAAAAAAAAGTGATTTAATTCCTTTTTTTTTTTTAATACACCAGTTTCTGGTTTCTATTGTCTTAAAACAACCGTAAAGAGCCAAAATAAATATTGAAATATTATTTCACACTGGCTATTGGTAGGACATTTAAGGGGATCAAAATCCCTAAGCCCTCTTCTGTGCAAAAGTAGATATATAGTAATAATATGAAGCTTCATTAATCCAAATTTAGTAGATTTTTTTTAACTTCATTATTTTTAGTGCCACATTTGCACAGTAACAGAGTGTGTTAACACAAGGAGGAAATTGGATGTAAAAACAAAAAAAGAAAAATGTAAATGTGGCAGATAGCCACTTGGAATGAGCAACTCAGGCCGCATTTTTTGAAGTGGGTGGGGGGCAAAAAAATACAGAAAGGCTGCAGAGATTCATCAAGAAAGAGCATTGTTGTTCATGACAAAGGGAATCCCAAGCCTGCTTTTCCATTAGACATTTCTGTATGCTGATGTTCAGGACAAATGACGCTTACTATGTCAAAATAATAATGTATTACTTTCATCCTCACTACTGTTTTTATCAGAAATTAAATTTTAAAACAAGTCTTTCAGCATTAAGAAAATATTATTACAGGATACATTTTAGTGGGCAATTTATGGCATTCTGCAACAAACAAAAAAAGTACAAATAGTGTACAGACATATTTCCACAATTCCACATTTCTTGTTTCGCAGTGATTGACACAAAGAGCCAGCATCTCCCTCATTAATGGAACAGAAACACAGGCACATTGACCTGTTAAAACAGGTGCACGTCTTCTAAAACATGGATAACAATGCATATGTGCCCGACTGCACTCTCACACCAAAAAATGTGTTCTCAATCATCAGTTTATTCTACAGAACAGATAAAGGTCTGGATGGAAAAAAATATAACCTGATTTACATTACTCATAATACAGAGTTTAATTTGACACTTGATTTAAAAATGAAATATCCAAATTTGTCCAAGAGGGCGGGGGTAATATTTTTTCATATTATTATTAATATTGAGAACTTACTTCTTCACTCTCACATTCATTCACACAAACTCATTTTTTGTAAAACTTCTCACACCGGATAGGAAATAGCAGAGATCATTCAAGCGCTATCAACATTGTGTTTTACTCACATGTTCTGGGTTTACAGAGACAATTTCATATCAGCATGAATTCATGGCGCACACACACTCATTGTAATAAAAACTACAACAAAAAAATCCTCATTCAGCAAGCACAGACAAATACAATTTAAATATAGGCCACTTCCGTATGAAACCATATCACCCAAACAACTTTAGTCAATCTAACAGTTTGTGAGGTTAATAAGAAGGTAGATGAACTGACCAGAGATGAGTTAACACCATATTTCATTCTAAGTGATCTCAAAGATATCGCTGTCCTACTGTATGGAAGACTGATGTGAAACTTTGGTATAATTCCGTATTCACTGTATAAATGAGGAGTGGTCTGCTTCACAAACAGATGAAATGTACATGACGGTACAGTTTAATGTGCTTTGTAACTGCTGTACTTTTGTTTTAATCCAATACCTGCTAGAAAAATAGGCATATCTCAGACAAATGGACATGCAGCGTGTGATTCCATTAGAGGAAATCAAGGAATTACAGAGAGCAGAGAACGTCAAACAAGAAGAAAAATCAAATTACTTCATTAGAGGCCACACACACACACACACACACACACACACACACACACACACACACACACACACACACACACACACACACACACACACACACACACACACACACACACACACACACACACACACACACACACACACACACACACACACACACACACACACAAAAAGCTGGCCGTTCATGGTGCCAAGCATCATATTTTCCCCATATTTTTTTTGTCATAAAGTGAGCTTTAAAAGTCTCTTTTTTTTCTTCCTGAGAAAGTCGAGGGATTGAACAACCTCGTCCTGGTTTCCTTTTTATTTCCAGTGGATGAATCTTGGAGACAGACACAATGGGAAATCAAAAACAGGAGTGGTGTTCACACACTTTTTTTTTTTTTTAAACCAAAAATGTGATGTTTTTTCAGAATAAAAGCATAAAATACAATGAATGTCCTTGTATTTTTCCAAATATTAAGACTACTGATCTTCATGACCACTTCCCTCTTACCTCTGTGCTCTACTGGCCGCCATACAGGTGGATTTTGGCGAATGAGATTGTCTCATAATAGTCCTTGTGCCCCTTCTCGTAGATGACAAAGATGTACTTCCTGTCCTCGGCTGAACCGCTGTCCAGAGACGTGATGCAGGAGTAGCCGCTCGGCCCCGCCCAAATCTGGACGGCTTTACTGTCCCAAGAGCTGCCATTGGTCAGCGACCACCGTAAAGTCAGGTTAACTCCTGCGTGGGAATAAAGGAGAGATTACTTGTCTCGTCTCTTTCTGTATTTTCCTGATAGGAAACGGCTCTTACTGTGCTGCTCGTTGGAAGGGTTGGTGAAGTAGAGCACGCCCTCCTTCTGCAGGGCGCCCGCCGCCACCGCCGGGTCCACCAGCTCGTAGTCGAAGAACAGGTCGTCGATGGGCAGCGACAGGCCGCCGTCGCCACTCCGCAGCACCACGCGGCACCTGCAGTGGTAGTTGTTCTGGTTCCGCACGTTGATGACGATGCTGCCGTCCGGCATCTCCACCGGCTGTGGGGGGGGGCGAGGGAAGAGTTTAATGAGGATGTTTCAGATCCTTGAAACGCAGGGTAGTCGTTAGATGTTCTATGTTCAATGTCTTTCTATTGCATTTTTATTCAATGTGTAATGTCTTTCAATTGCATTTTTGTCCTTGTGAATATGTATATGCAGAAACTGTCCTGTCTCCAAGGCAAATTTCTTCCAAGGAAGACAAATAAAGAAAATGTCAAACCTTGTATGAGGTTCATTATGTCTTTTTTCATAGTATGACTTGTTATAGACATGTTACACGTTTCAACGATAACTTCAGTTTCCCATTCATACATTCAAGTCAAATCAACTATGACACCCATGTGCATAAAGCACTGGTTGGGATATATGAATAAATCCTAAAAGTTAGAGCTCCATGTGGCCACTAGAGGGCAGGAGAGCTCTGCGACAGCAGCCCTAACATGAATATTTTTTTTTCCTTGATTTATTTATTCAACAACATATAATCTCCATCTTTTAAGCTGTTAGATATTCAACTTTTTTTTTTTCCAGATCCAGTTGCTAATTTGCTAATTTGAGTTGCAGAGTACTTAAGAATGAAACTGAAATTTGCAAAGGGGAGAGGAAAAAAAAGTAAAGACTCCAAAAGTCGGCTGATCATTCTCCAGGGGTTTCATATTATGCATATCCGTTGTTAATATAAAAACGCTGATGAGTGGAGCTTTAAAAAAAATCTCCCATATTGTGCATTTTTCCTGGGTTATATTAGAATATTTATATACCCGGAACCAGATCTAGTTGTGGTTTGTACAGTGTAAGTCCGTGTACCTGGCACTCGTCAGGGTTGAAGTCCTGCGCTCTCTTCTTCTGGTTGTAAGGGATGCTCTTCAGCGCCGCGCCGTTGTACCAGTTCTTCCCGTGGTCGTCGCTCAGGATGCAGAAAACGCCGTCGCCCTCCAGCGTCCCGTGGCCGCACACCACCAGCCTGCCCTTGGCCGGGGGGTAGTGCTTCTGTAGCGCGAAGACACAAAATGATGAAGGATCAGTGCACGATAAAGGAAAAATGCAAGCAGAAAATGGGGAAAAAAAGGCATTAAAAATCCACAATAAAACTAAGCTGCCCAATGAGGTTTCCAGATGAAATTTACTAGTCGTATAATACACATATTTGCACTGTGTATTGTTTTAGCCCCATAAATCTGTGGATTTTTGGATACATCAATGTGAGGGAAAAGCAGCTCATTTTCACAGTTATTACCATTCCTATTGTAGTATTCAGAATAACGGCCCTGTTGCTGCACACAATTTATATGGACCATTTTCTCTATTGCATGCATCAAATGTCAAGGTTAGAAAGTTAAAATAAATGACTACTAAAAATCATTATTATTTAGACTTTTCTACTGTTTTTAAATGTATTTTTGTTCAAATGAAAAAAGTTTTTGAAGCTGAACGTTTTTACCTCATTTGTCAAACATCAGCATAAACACAGAAATAGAATCACATGAGCTGAACCACCTACGTCGTCATGCGCAGCCACTGCTGATGAGTGTGTTTGTGTGTGGGTGTGTGTGGGTGTGTGTGGGTGTGTGTGGGTGTGTGTGTTTACAGATAGAATTTAGAAATATTACACAGGAGGGTGTGCTTTACCATCATTACTTACTCAAACCCTCATGTATGATGCAAGTGAAATTATACCAATTCACTCTCAACACAACTCATTTGTGCTATTTTTACCTCCATTTTCCTGGAAATATATTTGGGATCTGACTAATACCTGAAAAATACTTAGTGTCAAATTATATTAATGGTAAATAGACTGGAACATTCTCCACCCAAAATCATCACTGTGGTGGTTAAAATACCAAATGTCAAATTAGTCCAACGTTGATTAGAATGAACTTATCCCATAAACGTAAGGAAAAAAACTCAAAATAATTGTAACAGAAGACATTTTCACTTGTTAAGATTCAATTTTTTGCACTCTACTGTAGCTAAGTCGTAATAAAAGCCCTACAACAAACCTCTCACTTCTCACTTTTTATTTTACTCATTTCCTCTTTCGGTGAAGAAGCCAAGTTTGTTTTCTTGTAATGACGCGAATGCGAATGACTACAGGTAGAAAGTTGTAAAAGCAACATGACAGGAAGGTCATTTAGCCTCATGTTGCAGCGGTAAAATCACCCCTGTCCTGTCTCCTCTCACCTGGATGCCAAAGCCCGGCCCAGCGACGAAGGTCTTGATGCCGAGCTGGACCGAGAGGTTCCTGGGGGGGCTCCAGCTGAGGCCGTCGTCCCTGCTCTCCACCAGCATGGTGCTGGCCGGGCTGCACAGGTACAGGTGGAAGCAGATGGAGTAGATGAGGATCACGGAGCCCACCTCCTCGTCCACCACCACCGAGCCCAGGTTCAGGCCGTCCGGCTTGGACCCGTCGTCCACGATGAAGCTGGTCGGGGACCAGGTGGCTCCTGGGGGGGGGCAAAAAAATGTGGAGATTTTTTTAAAAATGTCTCTCTTGTACGCAACATAAAATGTTTCTGTTCCTGCTTTTGCTGTATTCCAACAGTGGTTGATTCACACAATAAAAAGGAAGCGATCTTATCTTTTGTTCTGGAGGAAGCAGAGAAAACTTAACATTTGCGTCCTCAGACCTTCACCAGGTAAAATTAAAACAAGATCTGAAGTCAATTTCACCTCGACTAAGGCTAATAGTGTGTACAAGATTTTCTGAGGTGCAACAACTTAATCGTTTTAGCAATGTGACTGAAACTGGAATAGTCTGGACTGGAAATGTGCCTGTACCACAAAGTCAAATACTGAAATCTCGCTCACATCTTCAGTTGTTATTTGTTTAGACACTTTCAGATGGAACTTTCTGCCAAATGTTTGCCTGTATCTATACAAAGTTATTTTAGAGTTACTGTTTAAACTACATTTATATTGTATTAAAAAGGTTGAACGTTCCCTATTATCTAAAGTTTGAGCTGATGCACACCACTGTTTGTTATTTCTATACTTTTCTGGTTATTATTATTATATTATATCACATATCCAAGTATTAACAAAATAGGACATGTAACACTATAACAGACAAAAGCTAGAACTGATTAATGATGCCTATTGTACACTATTGACATTTTAGTGATGGTTGACTTCTGTTTTTAATTTTTCTGCCTGATTATTGGTGTGTGTGTGTGTGTGTGTGTGGTGGTGGGGTCGTCCTGCCTTTGTCCGTGGACCGCCGCATGGCGATGAACTTGGCTCCCGTGTCGCTGTACGACCCCTTCCTGCCCTCGGAGAAGGCCAGCAGGCTTCCCTGGGGGGTGAAGGTGAGCAGCGGGATCCGGTAGGTGTTCACCTCCCCCTGGCCCTGCACCCACAGCAGCTGCTCCTCGTACAGGAGGGGGTTGATCTGGACGGGGGGGGGGAAACAAGGGAAAGTGTTTACTCATCAAAACTTGTTGAGTAATGATAATAAATTCAGCTTGCACCAGGTGTCAGGTCACAGTCAGGTGATACTTAAAGATCCCCACAAGATACGTTTGTGTTGTATGTTTATGTATATCCATCTCATTGTATGGGGCACCAACCTCTCCCAGTCCAAATCACTCCCTTTAAAAACTTTCTCTTAAAATAACTTTTAATAATTAATCTGGACAGAGAGGTCAAGAAAATGCGGATATGGAGTGGAGGAACAAGGGAAAGTGTTTACTCATCAAAACTCGCTGAGTAATGAGAATGTGTTGTAATATGAACTCGCATCAGGTGTCGGGTCACACGGTCAGGTGATGATCAACTTTAAGGCTGCAAAATATAAACTTTTGATGCCTAAAAGTATGTTTTAAGATGCATATAAAATGTTGTATGGTTCTGATATGGTTTTTCCATAAAAACTCAAATTATCTCGTTAGAATAATGCCTCACCAAAACCCAGCTTTTTAAAATAGTTTTTAAAATTCTGTCTTTTTTAATGTTTAATTATAAATACTATACTCAAATAAGAAGCGTGTTTATTCTCAATTTAGTTTTAAATTATTTTGGTGTGGTTGAAACTTATCAAACAATATCAAAAAAGAAAAACCTTACTTAATACATACAAAATATATGTAAGGTTGAGAGATAGAATGACTTACAAAAAAACATGATTATCTATCATATAATATTATATAAATTATATATACGTAGTGGTTGTATATTTTGTGTAAAGTAATTTTGAGTACCTCAAAAAACCCTTATAAATTATTGTATTATTATGTATTATTAAAATTCTTGAAATAATATCCACCTCATTTAATTCATTAGAACCCAGAGTCTGTGAACCTATATAGTCTGGAAAAATGTATATCCTGTATTACAATTTATTCTCCTTATTATAACCTTTTAATAGTCTGTATACACTGCACTATAAGTATCTATTATTGTTATACGGTATTATATTATTAGTTATATCTATATATTTATGATAAAGTCTGTATATGTTCTATATATTACATGTACATAACGTATCATAGATATTTAAAGTACTACTGAAGCATCTCTGGCTAATATTTTGTTGCTTGCTACTTGTGACATATGCAATGACAATAAAGTTTAATCTAAAGACTTAAAATTAGATTTTAGATTAACTTTCCACTTTCATTAGATAAATATGTAGCTTACATCCACTATTCTGCACAATGAGGCTGAATCATCTTTTTTTGAGCGGAGGAGAACTTTAAGAAAATGTCTAGAAACGTCGCCTAATTGCATTAAAACAACAAACCGCTGGATTCACCACGTCTGCTCTGGCAGCCTGAAATAAAACAGCAGGAGCTTCGCTCAGTTTTCTCTCCGGGTTCTAACGTGTGCTGTGATTCTGCTTGTTACCTGACCAGAGCCGCCAACACACGGAGAAACGGCGGCGGAGAGCAGCAACCACAGCGCGGCGAAGCGGCTTCCGGGTTCCATGTTCGATGCGGGAAACGACGTCTTTACCGACGGAGAATTTACATCAAAACACGTGAAGAGAAAAGATAAAAAAAAAAGAACTACAGGGATTTGGGAACCTGGAGAAAACCGGGAGAGAGCGACAGAAACGGAAATACTATCCTCAGCTCTTCAATACAAATCGTCAACATCTGTCTGGTCATATGACCCGACCGGGAGGTCACGTGACTGACGTCATCGACCAAAATAAAAGACGTAACTGAAGCATTATATTATAATATTTTTTATATATATATTTTTTTTATTTGAATAGACCTTGAATCTTTTTATATTCAATTTACACATTTCTAAACTATTTATTTTTTATAAAATACTTATTTTGAAAATACATAAAATAAACTAATAATACTAACATCTATTAATTTTTCATAATATTGAATGATGTTCGAACATACTAATGCGTCTTGTATTAAGCTGAATGTTTGTTTGTTTTTTTAATTTTAATAAAACTACATTTTTAGGACGTTTCTCCTTGTTGAATGATAGCAGAAACTCGAAAAATACATTTCAATGTTGATTTTTATAGCAGGTCTCGATTATTAATGTCACAATTTAATTTACACTTTGCGTAATAAATGTCATTTTAATTCACCCATTTCATTTTCTCTTTTCAAAAAATATAACTCTTTTTATCCACATGGGGGCAGCATTTTCCTAAAACGACATAGGTCAAGTATTACATATCAGAACTGTCTATTATAGGCTACTGTACTGTGATTGGAATCCACCAAGGTGTGATTCAGATCAAATAACAAAAAATTGAGTTGAAACATGTTACCTAATACACCACCTTGGTTGTAGATTACTTATTATATCCAAATGTACAATATTACTCCAAACAAGTAAAGTTCTTAACTAATTAAAATTTCATTTTTGACCCGTTGCATCGTGCCTGTGCTGATACATACTATATATCTATACATCTATGAAGATATAGTGTATGTATAGATCCACCAAACGTGAGTGTTTTAATCATTTCAGTGCCGACATGATGGAAGAGTTGAGATCTCAGTCCAGGAACAAACCTGTCCTCGAAGAAAAGGAAAAAATCTCCAGGAGTCAAAGTTCTGAGCAGAGCATCTAAGTATATTCTAATTCCAGGAAATTCTACTTGAAGGAGGCCAACAGGTCAACCAAAAGATGTCACAAGTTTTAGGAGCTTTTATATTGTTGTACATATATACTGTATGTTCATACTTCACACCTTTTATCCATCCTTCTATATATTAACCAATTACATCAGTATAATCACTGTCGTCTTAATTAACACTGGGTTAAGACAATAAGTCTTGGCTGTGATTATTTTTTTAAAGGTTTTTTACTTCAACTACTACTAAATCAAATAAAGGCGACAATAAAAAAGACAGTATATATGCAAAACTACAATATTCACCAGCATTGTCAGTAAATGCTTTGCCCCCAGATTCTGAATGAACTCTAGGAATTTACAGAACTCGGCCAATCCACTAAACACATCTGGTCTGTGTGTGTTTGTATTTTATTGACTTAAAGGTCCCATGTTTGTGTGAGTATAATCTTTATTTTATTTTAATTGCGTATTTGCTGACCCAATATAGGTCTGAATAGGCATGTCATTCACCATCTTTCACCTCATTCAGTGCTGAGCCGGGGGAACCACAAACCACATTCCAACAGTCATGAGGCCAAGCTGATCCGAGTCACACGCTGAGAGAGACAGAAAGTGAGACAGAGCGAGAGAGAGAGACAGAGAGAGAGAGAGAGAGAGAGAAACGAGAAGTAAGAAACTCACATTGTGTAAGTAACACACGACACAGTCTGAACCAGGATGCTCCCAAGGTGTGTGGACATGTTCTCTGCTGGGTAATGACAAGATGAAATAAAGGACTAAAACCCTCACAGCAGCTTTGTTCAACGTGATGGAAACGTGTCTGAAGAGCAGGTAGGACCTGGTTTTAACTGTGTAGAAAGCAGAAACTCTCAATCTATTGGTTTTCGGTTCAAGGTTTCACTTCACAAAGGCGAGCCACTGAAAGGAAACAAGCAGGGCAGCTGCTGAAAAATTTAATTAAAAGAACTTTTGTGTTCAGATAACTTCCAAAATACTTGAATTTGCATTTAGCGTGACTCCAGTTTAACTTGAGATCCTGTGAAACACACACAACCTGACACACATAAAAAGTGACAAGGAAATAAGAGGCCTCACACATGAAAATAGCCATTCTAAGTGTCAGTGAGTTCAGTTTTTTTACCTGATAAGATCAAATTCCTCTTTCTTGCTGTGAAACAGTTCAGATGCTGCTCGTGTGAAGGGTGCAGACTTCCACTTTGCGCGCGTGGGCAATATGTCTTCTCCTTTCTCAAGCAGGTGCAATGTAAGCAGGCAGTAATTAAATTGGCTCGGAAGTCTTGTGCGACTTTATTTAGAGGCGCGGAAGTGAAAAGGGAAGGAGCGAGCGAATGAGCCGAGGCCTGCAAGGGCAGCGGGAGCAAAGAGCGAATTTTCACACTTCAGCGCTGAAATGTGGCTCCGTCACAGGCAGACAGGCGAGAGAGAGAATCCGCAGAGAGCTGGTTTCATCTGCATGCAGACTTTCCTTATTTTCACCCCTTTCGGCGGTTGAAATGATCAGAAAACAGTGCTCTGAGCTGAGGAGGGTCCCTGTTAAGGTGCAGCTGGTGGAGATATGAACGCCTTATCCTCTAACGCCAGACACAGCTACGCTGCCACAATAAAAACATCATATTTGCAGATTTTTGGCAACTCCGAAAGCCAAATTCACTTCAAGACAGTTTGTCGGCAGATAACATCTGGAGGGAAGCGATGTGTTTTCCTGCATGTTCCTGTGTCAATAGAACAGGTTTATCTGATAGAAAAGCTGCTGTTTACTTGGAAGAGTTGCTGCTGGCCTACATGAATGTTCCTGAAAATCTCTACAAATACACTAGTTATGTACTTTAACCTGGTATCGCAATGCACCAAATTGAATTGTGTTACTGTATCAGGGGGTGTGGGGATTTTAAAAGTTTCCCAATCACATTCCTGTATTTGTATCATTTGGATCTGACCAAATGAATGATGATGCATGAATTCTGTCACATAGATCTGCTGAAATCCCCTTTCTGTTGCAGCGACTGCTGCCACAATCATTCATCATGTGCAATTTATGTGCAATAATCCATCCTACACAATGTAGTGTATCCATCTGGTATACATGTATGCATCCACCCTATATTATATTCTGTTATATTCTGTTATCTTATCCTTTGCTCTTGCTTATATTAAAGGTTTGTAGGAGACTTCTCAGTTTCTCGGTTTATCACTTTCCTCATGTTTTATGTGTTTTTTTCCTTTCTTCAGCTTGTTTCATGACAGCGTTTTCTTCTTCAGGTTCTGGTTTCCTCTTCCGCGGTGATGGAGAACGCGAGCGGCGTTGGTCACGTGACGGAGGAGAGTGAGGTGGAAGTTCACGTCCCACAGGAGAGGGTTCAGCCGCAGGCCAGCGGCAGCAGAGCCTCATGGTTAAATGGTAAAAATCCATCGCTTTACTTGATGTTTGTTCAAAAATACTGAAAATCAAGTCTTTCTGTGGCATAATCTTGGATTGAACTTCAACATGTGGCAGAATATTACACATTTTCTCTTGCACTGTCATTACATTTGTCACTAAATGATGCTGATAACACTTTTTACTGCCTCTGCTTTTGTCTGATTCCTCCATTTCTGATGTCTGGCATTTACAATAAAACACCTAATGCCTTAATTAACATTAATAATGCTATTATAGTGTTATATGCTAATGACCTCTGTGAGTTAATAAAAAGCGTGATGAACCAACACCCTGGTGTAACAAAGCTAATTATTTATTCTAATATTTATTCTGAAATCAAACCGAGATAAGAATATTTGTGAAACATCTGGACACAAATGGGAGTAAATAGTGGCCTGTTCCAGCCACAGTTAAACACACATCAGATGTGACAATATTTGTAGCTCAGTGCCGTGTTGCTTATGGTTTTTTTTTTTTGAGCTCCGTGGCTCAGAGGAATAAAATCCACAAAACGTATTAGTCGAGTCCATGTTGATTTTTTTTTTGACATAAAATAAAATTTAAATGGAACTGGAAAATTCCTCATCCATCCTTAACTTAATCCTCACCTAACGAAGGCCTGAGGTGACATACTGAACAATCTGGTGTGGTCATGTGACGTCATTACTTAAGATGAGGGTGTACCTGGTGGACAGGTGTGAGGGACTAATTTATAATAGTGTGATATTTGGGACAAAACTGTCATGTGGTGTAACACTAAAAATGTGTTTAACTAATTTAATTTAAGAAACACATGCTATCAATTAGTTTTATATTATAAGTGGATTACATATTTATAATTTATATATTATTTTACATCATTTGATATTTTGTGTCAAAAAATTGCACAAAATCAATTTATTTTAAATAAATAGTACAAATGATTTGTCACTGATTCATTTATTATTTAAAAATTGCAATGATTGGACATCCTATATTACATTTAACCTGTTCTGACCAAAATTTATATAAAAAAAGTTAGCATAGTATAGAGCTTTTTACCTTTAAATAGCCATGGAAACCCCTATGTGAGGTATATGTCACAGTAAGAATAATTTGTTGTTTAAACTTAGTCATAAAATGTGTTTCTATGTGGTCTATTTGGTCTGTTTCAAATCCCCCACAATTTTCATTTAAGGACAAATGTGTCTGGGTTTTTATGGGTTAATATACATTATTCTAAGTAGCTTTTAACAATGAAATGTTTGACTGACTATAAAACTCTGGGTGGTTTGCATGTTGGAGCTGTGAGCCTACAATCTTTTTATATATTGTCATCATACATCATTTATCACACTTCCTGTTTGAGTATTTATCGTATTGTTTGTATTCTCTCTCTCTCTGGATCAGGTCAGTGTGTTCTGGCAGCGCCGAGCTGCTCGCTGTTGCACCCCGGCTTCGACCTTTCTCTGTGCCGCGCCAAACTGGAGCGGGACGGCTTCCAGGTCATCACACAAATCATCCAACAGCGGCACAGCAAAATGCAGATGTGCACTGTGTATGTATTGCAGGATTGTGTTTATCGGTTTCTTTACTTTTTTTTCTTGTTTCCCTATTTCAGATCCCGGCCGTGGACATGGAGGCTCCTCTGAAGACGGCTCTGGACGTTCCCGCCGTCAGGAGATACATCGCCTTCAACTCGGCCCTCTTCCATTTCATCATGGCTCCGGTAGGATGACCAACAACAGAAAAAACACATCTTTCAAACCTTGTTAATGTTAAATACATCAGCATCAGTAAGGGTTATTTTCTCACATGTTAGAAACTATGTTAGAACAATACAAAAACAATGCACCGAATTACAGAAGCATGATAATGTATGTAATGTTGTATATAGTAACGATTAGGCCTTTCCTGTAATATACATGTTTCTGCCTAAAGTTAAAATTGTATAAAATACAATCCCAAGTTTTGCAGTGCCAAATTCAAGATTCTATATGCACATGCTACAGTCATTGTGTTCACACAATTTGAGCGGACATTATTCAGCTGTTCTCGATGTGATCCTGATGCATGAAATCTCACGTTCTGCACAGTGTGAACAGTGCTCGTATTAAGAGTGCACCGAAATTGCTCAGATTCCAGGACTCAAAGATGACACATGTATATAATCACATGTTTATGTGAATCTCTGGATACTACAGGCTGCTTTATCCTTTTCTATCTTACACAAAATTTTATTTTTATTTTTTGTGTATACTGGAGGGAGGGCGACACGGTGGTGCGGTGGGTAGCACTGTTGCCTCACAGCAAGAAGGTCGCAGGTTCAAGACCCGCCTTGGGGCCTGGGTCTGGGACCTTTCTGTGTGGAGTTTGCATGTTCTCCCCGTGTCTGCGTGGGTTTTCCCCGGGTACTCCGGTTTCCTCCCACAATACAAAAAACATGCTCAGGTTAATTGGTAAACTCTAAATTGCCCATAGGTGTGAGTGTGAGAGTGAATGGTGTGTGAATGGTGTGTGTGCCCCACGATTGGCTGGCGACCATCTGGGGTGTATCCCTGCCTCTCGCCTTAACGCGCTGGGATAGGCTCCAGCAGACCCCTGCGACCCCGAAAGGGAATAAGCGGGATAGACAATGGATGGATGGATGGATGTATACTGGAGGTTGGAGAATAGAAGCTGCAGAACATCTGCAAATTTTACATTATATTTTATGTACTGCAATCAGTTCAATGGATTTTTTATTTTGTATATTCATGCTAGCTGTTGAGTTTTACCTCTTAACAAAATCCTTGTGAACATTATTCCAGATAATGCATAGCGATCGCACAGTTAGCTGCTGCTGAGTCATTTCCCCTGGTGAACAGCATTTTATAGACACTTGACATATTTCTGATAATTTGGTATCTTAGGAAACTTTGGGCTCTCTTGTTAAATTTATAATGCACAACAGTACAACATCACTGCAAAAACTAGTAAAAATATGTTGTTTTCTGTACAATCAGTCCAATATTGAGTAGAATTATCTTATTCAACTGGCAGATAATTTAAGCTTATTTCAATTATTTTTAAGAAAAAAAGGTTAAATCCATGTGAACATTATTCCAGAGGCTATAATGAAATTACAGATGGACATTCTCCGCTCTCTGGCCACCAGGTGCTGTATATCGTGGTGTGGTGCGCCGTGTTCTCCACCCTCCACCTCTACATCACCGTCAGTGACTACTGGGTCCTCTGCCTCTCCGTCAGCCTCGTCTCCATCCTCCTCACCACCGCCGTCATCTGGGTCCTCCACCGCAGCAACAAACAAGTAGGAGCTACGGTTATCCCCCAAAAGGCCGACTGTAAAGGTCATGATGTAGAAATAATGTTATAGGGTCCATTTATTGCACAGTGGTGCCATATGGCAACAATTAATTTGGCTCGATATTACTAAAAAGCAGTAATATAAAATATGTTACTGTTTAGATGTAAAAAAAAAAAAAGTATTTTACTTTGAAGGACAAACATTACATCACATTATATGATGAGGAAAAAAAATAAGTCTTTTACTTGAAGGACAAACATGACATCACATTATATGATAAGGAAAAAAAATAAGTCTTTTACTTTGAGAACAAACACTACATCACATTATATGATAGGGAAAAAAAATAAGTCTTTTACTTTGAAGGACAAACATTACATCACATTATATGATAAGGAAAAAAAATAAGTCTTTTACTTTGAAGGACAAACATTACATCACATTAATATGATGTGGAAAAAAAATAAGTCGTTTACTTTGAAGGACAAACATTACATCACATATTATGACCAGGAAATATGGCTGAGATACTGCTTTCACTCCTTTTACATAGGAATGACCTCAAGGGAGCATATGTTGCAGTAAAACCCAAATATCGCAGTGCATTCTGGGCCAAAATTAAAACAGCCCTATTTAACAAAATTTGAATAGTGTTATGCTATGCAATAAAGGGCTATAAATGCTGCAGAAAAAATCATCACAGAGATTTGGAGACTCAATAATATACAAGAATATAATAATAATTACTGCTATTAACAATTTCATTTCATTTATTTTACAGTTTTTTTCATAGATTGGAACCTGTGGTTTTGTGTGGTTGTGCTGATTATTAAAGACACTGCAGGGGGGAAAAAAGGAAGTAACGACAGATGTGGTTCCACAAAAATATATATGGAAAAAAAATGTTAACCAGGTGCACCTGAATGCACCTTGAAGACATGACCAGCTTGCTCTGTTAAATTTAAACATTTATTGGCTATTTCCATCTCTCAATAAATCATGCAAAGCTCTTGAGGGGCCACAAAGAAAAAATACCGAGCCAAGATTAAGCCTTGAATTTTGAATTCAGGCTAATCTGAGGGGACGTTTTCCTCCATTTTAATAAGTGGTTCTTAAACGTGTTTCTGTGTCTGTTCCCGTGTCAGATCAGCATGAACTTAGACGTCCGGCTAATCCAGGTGAACGAGAGGATGGTGAAACACAAGCTGCTGGTGGCCGTGGCCGACTGGGTGCAAAACTGCACCGGAAACATGCAGGTTGTCTTCTCTCTAAAGTTGACGCATTTGCACTAAAATATCTCTTTTTACAGTTAGCTCTGCTGCTGTGTCAATGTGCCCCAGTGAACAATGTGTGATGTTGATGCACCATTTTATAGACACTTCCCCAAATGTCATGACCTATTTCATGACAGTTTAGTATCTTATCAACTTGGAACTCACTTATCAAATTTGTCCTTTTTTTAAGAAAAAAAGACTCAAATTCTCTTAAAAGAAAGGTTAAATTGACTAAAAACTTCATCTGAACTTGAAATTACAAGTAGAATAAGACAATTCAACTCAATATTGTACAAGATATTTTCACCTAATAAATCAGTTTTTGCAGCAAAGAGCCTATGAGTACAAACAAATCAGTAAATAGTAGTAGTAAAAAGTTCAATCTGATGTGTAACATGAATTAATATTAACAATATTTCAAAATACAGTTGATTCTTTTAAATGAGAAAGAACAGAGACTTATATATATACCACATACAAATAGAGAAGTAGATTCCCATGTGGACTGGTGCCCACCTCCTCCTCGTTGGAGTAAATTCATTTATGTGGAGTGATCAGCCCAATTTTTGTGGTTTTGTAAAACTTGCCAGAATGTGAGACGTGGGCAGCGATTCAGGCTCATAACGCACGTCGGAAATGAACGGCAAATCGAATGAATTTCTCCTGGCAGGTTTTGTAATGCCGATGCATTTGTGTGTGTGTGTGTGTGTGTGTGTGTGTGTGTGCAGCTGTACTTTGTGTATTGGGACATGACTCGATGTCTGAGGGCACTGACTGAAGCGTTGGAGGAGCGCTGCTTTGTGGCCAACAACACCCAGGTGAGTCCACCCACTGGACCAAGTCGTCATTTACATGCAATATTTCCTAAATCAATAGACGCTTATCTCATTCTCACTCTTATCTCATGCACAACTGCAAATTAATTTATTGATATTAGTGTATTTTTTGCACCATTAGTCACTTTACCTATACACTACAGGTCAAAGGTTTGGGGTCACCCAGACAATTTTGTGTTTTTCATGTAAGGTCATACTTATTATTTATCGAAGGAGTTGCAAAGTGAAAAGAAAAGAAAAAAAAACTTTAACAGGGGGAAAAAGGTTAGAAAAAAAGATTTTTATCTGATATAATAATTTTCTCTTTCCAAGTTTGCTTCTATCAAATAATGCTCCATCTAACAGGTTAAACTGTTTTCAGCTGTGTTAATATAATAACACTGGGGTTTTCTAATAATCCATTAGCATCTAATGCAATTATCAAACACAATGTACCATTAGAACACTGGAGAATTAGGCCTCTTTACACTATACTATGTAGATATTGCATTAAAAAAACAGACATTGGTATAAAAAAAAAGTCATTCACCACATTGATAATGTGTATTTGAGTGCTTTTTTGATATATCTCCAGTACCATATCATTATTTATTAACCAGTACCTTATTTTACATCTTCAGGACTTATTATTTTGCCCATCGCCTGGTTAAAGTTTGATTTGTTGTCATTGCATATTGTGTTCAGTGTTATATAATCTGTATATATAATCTGATCTAATCTATAGCAGCCTGGTTTGTCCTGGCTGTAACGACAGATGTGGTTCCACAAATAAATATATGGAGAAATGGAAACTTTTTTCTTATAACCAACATTCATGGCCAATCTAGAATGGTTTTCAAAGTTAACCAGGTGCACCTGAATGCACCATGAAGTCGTGACCAGCCAGGATTAAGCCTTGAATTCTGAATTCAGGCGAATCTGAGGGGACTTTGTTCTTCATATTATGCCTCAAGTGTGAAATAAGGGATTGTTTAACTTGTTTCTGTGTCTGTTCCTGTGTCAGATCAGCATTACCTAAAAAAACAACTGAACTAAATAGTCATTTACCACATTAACAATGTGCATTTGAGTGTATTTCTGATTAGTTTAATTCTATCTTCAAAAGAAGTGACCCCAAAATTATAAACAGTATTGTAAATACTTTATAATCTGGTAGTTTATTATAAATCTTCAGTACTTATTATTTTGCACATCGCCTGGTTGAAGGTTGCTTTGTTGTTACTGCATGTATTAGGTGTTATATAATCTGATCTAATCCATAGTAGCCTGGTTTGACCTCCTGCTGCCTCTATTGATTTCGATGTGTCCCCATGTCCCCATCACTCTGAATTATCAGGAACATAACACTGAGACGTAATCCTAGTGTAGACTTTGTAGGATAATAACTTCAGCCACTTCAACGTCACCAGAAAACACTGGAGGAGAAGATGTCTCACCTCGTCCTGGTGGCGGAGGTCACGACCCGGGACCCGGCAGAGCAGCAGCAGCAGGAGGAGGAGGAGGAGGAGCAGGGCGGGGGGGCGGACGCTGCCCGGGAGTCCGAGGAGCAGAGGCCGCTGCTGGGAAACGAGGACGAGGGCCAGCGGGGGGGCGCCAAGGTCACGGCCAGCTACAGCCTGGTGCCCGACGCCTCCTTACCAGCTCAGGTAGAACACAGGAGGCCTCAGGACTGCTGTTTATTACCAGGACACCAGGAATAGTGTGTGTGGGAACATTAACAATATTATTTCATCCATGTTCATGTTTGTGTATTTAGGGGGAAAATGCAGAAAAAAACAATTTATATAGATATACATTTATATCCTGATTTAAACATATTTTTTATTGTAGCCTGACTAACTTTGAGGATTTAGGATGCCAGTAGTAATAGTATATTTTCAATGAAATACATCAATATAAAGAATGCATCTGATTTTTTTTTATTATTCATTCATTCATTTTCTATACCCACTTATTGCCACAATGGGGTCTCCTGATTTTTTTTAAATTTATTCTGCATCTGCGGGGCTTTACCCATCAGATTCTTAAAGGAAAATTATGTGGGTTATACCTTAGACAAAAAATTTTTCCGAGTTTTTACTTATTAAGTTAATAGTAATATTATACTATGTTGATATCATCAATGATGGAAAACCACCTCCACCCCATGCAGGACACACTGTCTGGACTGACGAGCTCCCTCAGCAACAGACTAATCCATCCAAAGTGTCTGAGGGAGCGATATCGGAAGTCCTTCCTTCCTACAGCTGTCAGACTGTACAACAAGTACAGCTCTCAGTAACCCCCCCCCCCCCCAACAGAAAAAATGGACAGTGCAATACATTTATAATTCATATTTATATATACCTGTATATACCTGTATATATCTGTATATTGTTTTTTAATTTAATTTTTTTAATTTTTCTTTTCCTTTTTAAATTTTTAAAAACATTTTTGTAACTTTTCTAACTGCTGCTGTAGCACTGTAAATTTCCCCACTGTGGGACAATAAAGGAGCTATCTAATCTAATCTAATCTAATCTAATGTTAAGATATATGTCACTTTGGGACTTAATAAGTTAAGTTAAAACATAAAGCCTCATAAGGAAAAGTCTGGGGGAACCAACGTTCTTGTTACACCGGTGTAACAACACTGTTGGTCCTTATGGGTTAAATTGACATAAAATTTTGGCACCACAGCATAAAAACATGCACAGATGAGAGATTTTTCAGTAAGTGGGTGACATGCTCTTTTAAAAGCCAAAAAATCCATGTTAACCTACAGCAAAATTATTTTTTCCTTTTTTTACTGTTTAAGAAAATATTCAGTATTCATGCAAATGCAAATTCAATCTTAAACAGGCCATTTCCAAGAGTTAAAAACACCTCCCGTCACTTACCCTGTTTGTTTTTTGGGTTGTTTTTTTGCAGGCTAAGGCCTACCAGCTCCTGATGACCTACAGCTCCACCTATGTGAGGCTGCTGGTGTGTGAGAGGCTTAAAGGTCGGACGCGGCGCCCCCGGAGGAACCACTGCACCACCGCGCCGCTGTGCCTCTGCCAGTTCATCCAGAACAAGCTCCTCCTATGACACAACCGAAGGAAAAAAGGACTTCTGCTTCGTTTACAGCCTTTCGAACAAACCCAGCAAGATTTCATGTGATCGTGATTAAAGAAGAAGGCCTTATTCTCCAGTTTCCCTCTTTGTTCTCCAGCCTGAGGGCTCCTGTTCTCCTGCTGCTGTTTCCACGCCAGCTCCGTGTTTGCACCACCTGGATCCTCGGCCGCCGTGTGCCAACGTTTGCCAGACAACTGCCAGCTGTTGTAAAAACTATATTTGCACTCGTGTATACATGACAATCAAGGTCTTGGCTGTTTAAATTATTTGCACAAATACTGTAATAAATGTATATTCTTGTGATTTATGGCTGGCTCAGAAGAAGAGGTGCCTAAGTATTTCTATATTTCTATGCTCCTTTATCAGAGGTGTGCACAGGGTGTGGCCCAATTACTGAAAAAAAAGGCATGCTAAAGTGCCCTTATGGCAGCCAAAATATGTGCAAAAGGCCCACTAGGGACTAGAAGGTGTGCTAAACTGCACCTGGAGGCCAAAACATGTGGTAAGGAGCTAAAATGTAAGCTAACAGTGCCTTCTATGAATCTAAGAAGCATGTAAAGTGCCCTCCTGACAGTCAAAATATGTGCTAAACTGCACTCTTAGAGGCAAAAACATGTGGTAAGGGTTCTCTAGAAGCTAAAATGTGTGCTAAAGTTCCTCCTGCCCGTCACAAACTGTGCACGCCACTGTCTTTTATGCTTCAATTGCACTAATAATTCCAAGGATTTTTACGCTTCCTGCATTTAAAGCTTCTGTTAATATTGAACCAGCTGCACTTAACTACCAAATATAAAGTATTACAATGCAGTTCTATCTGTAAAAACAAATTAATCTTTTGCACAATTTTGGATGCATGATTTGAATTACGATGGAATATATTTTTTATCGTAACGTTGATATTTTTTTTACTGAAAACTAATGTTCCGAACACGTCTTCCCCCACCGCTCTGAGGAGGATTGATGGCTGATTTGTGGAAAAAGGCAGTGGAAGCATGAAGGGAAAGAAAAGACAATACCCTCGATGCGGGCGTCTAATGGTGCTGAACGGGGCTCTAACACGAATCATTGACTTTTGTTTTGCAGCCATCATCTCAAATGTCAGCAGTAACACAGCCGGAATGAGCGTGTGTGTGTGCGTGTGTGTGTGTGTGCGTGCCCGCTCACACCTATGGTTTTTATGTGTGCCGAGGGGCTTTAATTATGCAAAACTACATGTCTGTGTTTGCAGGAGGCCGGGATTATTTCCCAGCATCCATCGGTCCTGATGCTGCGGCCCCGGCGAGAAGCTGCAGGACGACACTAACACAAACAGCCAGAAAGGGGGGGGGGGAGGGGAGGGGGGGACGCCGCGGCCGTGTGATGGAGGGCGAGCGAGGGCGTGCGGCATCAGGCCAAGTTAAACGATCTCAGAGACACCGGCGCCTCCTCGGGAGGCTAAACGGCCATCTGTGATCCTGCACATGCCGGCTGGCCGCGCGCCCACCTTCAGCCTCCTCCATCAAATCCCCTTTCAGCATCGGCCTGATCACGATGGGCAGGTTTTAACTAAAGGAAAACCGCCACCATGCAGCAAAACGCAGGAAAACTAAATAAATGCTAACACGCTGGTTTAAGGTTTACTATGTTCCAATCAGCATGATGGCATTTACAAATTTCTGAACACAAAGTACATCAGTTTTGAGAGAATTCAAATCAAAAAACAGTCGTGACTGAATGCAATGATTTCCATCTGTAGATAGTAAATATTGCTGTGACATGAAAACATTGGAATATCACCTGTAGAAGAGTGAAGTATTACTACTCTATTATTACTTAATACTCACTACATGGTGCAATTTCCTTAAAAAATTGTAGCCTAATGCATTTAGCTATTCTACCGCTGCCTATAGGGAAAGTCAGTGAGCGAAATTCATAGGATTCATTTTCATTTTCATGGTAATCTGTAGCCTTATTAGCATTTGTGATATTTTGGTGGAGAGTCATACACAAAAGAAGATGCCAGTGATGGTCTGATTTAAAATGTTAAAGGATGTTTAAATTGGAGTTTTCTGTAATTAAGAGCCGCCTAGACGGGATGGCACAATCGTTTTAACGTGACATTTGAGATGCTTTAAAGCAGAAACCTCGTGCGATTACGTACATGATAGTGAGAGATACTGTAGCTCATGTTCTGACGGGAAAAGAGAGAAAACGAGAGAGACGGGGAGGGAGAAAACCGGGGCAACTAAAAATAGACGCTTCGCGATGAGGAGAGAGGAAAGGCCGCAGAGACACGGAGAGGATGGAGACAGAAGGAGAGAGAGAGGCGGAAAAAAAGGTGAAGAAGCAGACCTGAAGAAAAAAAAGAGGCGGCGTGGTGCAGCAGCTCAAAACGACTCTTTTTATTCATTACTCAAACAACCGATGCATGTGCAACACGTCCATGGACATAGTAAAACCCTTAAGAGATTCAATCACATGTACAACGGTACATTTTTTTTTTGTTTTTTAATCTCGAGACAAACAACCCGTCGCATTTTACAAGCTCGAAAAAGAAAGAAAAATAAATGAATTGGAAAGGAGGTACGTGTGTGTTGAGCGAGGAGTCTTATAATAAAACATACAGGGGGATGAAGCCCAGCTATCACCATGTAAAGTAGAGATAAGGAGTAGAAACTCACTGCCTGCATTTACTCTTTTAACACTGAAATATCACAGGGCCTGTAATTATCAAACTGCTGAAGCGGACTTGGCTCAAAGTTTTAATTCTACACACGAATGAATCTGCGAATAGTTCTAATTGTTGTATTTATTTGCTTTCTTAGAGCTCAGATGTTACTTGCATGCATATCTACAATTTTGCAAAATCCACCCCACAAGCATCTCTAAAACGCTCTAAAAAAGGTACAGACCTTTGAGCTTCATTTACAGGTGCAGATAGGTGGATTTTGTCTGAACACATTGCATTAAATAATGCATGAAAAAAAATAGTGTATAGGCCTGTTACTCAAAATATTGCTTTAAGAATAAGCTTTAATTCAACTTTGTTTGGACTTAAAGGTAAATGTGCAGTTTCTGTGGCTTCATCTAGTGGGAAAGAGGGCAAACTGAAACCAACCAAATAACCTGTAATAAGTGTGCAGGAGAAGCTACGGAAAGCTGCAAAAAAAAAATGGAAAATGCAAAATTGTTGTTGGGTTTGTTCGTTCTGGGATACTGTAGAAATATGGCGATGCAACATGAGTTTTTTCCTGTGCACATAAATAACACATTTCTTATTTTGACTCAGTTACATACTGATTAAAACTTACAGACATACTATATTCCAGCTGCAGCTGAATCCTGAACCCTGTACCTTTAAAGAAAAATAAGGCTTTTACATTTAAGAAAAGCTCCAGATGTGCATGAAGACAGGTCAGCACATACCTCCAGAGACGTGTTTTTTTTAAAGCGATTGTACATAACCTACATAGTTATGACAAATGCTATCAGCAGCTTCCTTAGTTTTTATTTATGCAGCCAATCGATTATTGATAATTGTTCACATGTAAGGATTTTAAAGTTTGATAAATACTGACCCAGATGTGTTCAACGTCTATAATATCATACATTAATGCTTATAATAATAATAATAATAGGTACATAATAACATTTATATACAGCTGTATAAACTGTAGTTATACTTTTTTTTCCAAACATAATGTCCATATTTTCTTTTTTTTATATCTCTGTATAATTCTTTTAAAAATATAGTAACCAACAGAGGAATAGGGGAGGCAGAAGAGATATGTCGATAGGTCCAATAACTCATGTGGACGGGAGAAAGACAGAAAGAGAGAAAAATGGGCGAAACAGTAGAGGCATGGATTTCTCTCTCTCTCTATCTCTCTTCTATTGGAAACATTCATTTTCAGTTTTTTACGCTGTGACGTCCAGCATTATGAAGACTGAAGGAATACTGGAAGAAACCCAGGAAAAAAAAAGTGAAACTCACCGATATTCAAGACAAATGGAAAACAAACCGAGGATGACATGCCTGGCAAGCCTAACGTCGCGCTAAAGTTCCACATACAGTGTCTGAGATTAAATAGCAACAACGAAATAGCCCAGGACACCTTTTGTTTTAAATACTTGCTATAACAATAATTGCAAACCTATTATACGCAAAAATTCTAATACTTATCTTAAGTGTCTCCTTGTCTCATTTTGCCATTTTTGAAAAAGAAAAAAAAAATCACTGTAGCGCACACTTCTAGAAATCTTAGGGAGACAAGCTACTTTCTGCACTAAAAGCCCATTAGCTTCAAAAAACGAATTCATCATGCACTATAGGAACTATGAATAGAAGCAGCTGTTTAGTACAAAGTGCATCTTCATCATCATCATCATCATAAATTTAAGCCAATTTCAGCCTCTCAACCTTGTGATATACCGTAACTCAAAGCAGAAAAAGTCAGTACACGGGCAGATATTGAATAAATCAATAAATAACAGCTTTTTTTTAAATAAATAAAGGAAACGTGTCACACATAAATCATGATAGATACAACCAATCCTAAATAAATACTCCATGTTTGGTTATGTCGGACAGTCGGTCCAGTCTCTGTTTGGTGTGTTAAATGTGAATCGATCACCCCCCCCCCCCCCCCCTTTAACACTTAGAAAACGTGTTTGACAGTCTCTTATGCAAGCGAACCAGCGATAACACTATTCTGTGAATCAATAGTAGCACACAATTTCAACATGGCACGTTTTTTTTTAAAAGAGGGAAACGTGTACACTTTTACGGACTAAAATGTGCATCTCACTACCCTAGAAAAACCTCCTAAAGACCAACCGCGTGCCTGTAGTGGTCCGTCTGGTTGTCGAACTACGGCCCCCCGTGAATTTATCGGAATCTTTTTGGACAATCAGCTGTGATTGGTTGTTTTTTGGTGTGTGTGTGTGTGTGTGTGTACTGTACACAGAGGGCCCAGTGTGTAGCAGCAAGCGGCAGCAGTTTTGATGCATCTATTCTCCCCTCCACCCGGGTTCCAGGAGTATTCTCTATTCGCTAATTTATTTTTCACGCCGTCAGTTTTCCCCCCTGTTTCCCGTCGCCGCCCCGTCGCTACGGCTCCCAGTCGTCGTCGTGGTGCTGCGAGGCGATGATGACCACCACGGTGAGGATGGTGCAGAGCACGATGGCGGCGATGCCCACGGCCAGGCTGATGAAGGAGAAGTTGCGCGCCTCGCGGGAGGCGATCTCCGCCGTCACCATGTCCCCCCGGGCTATCGCCATGCGCACCTACGACAGTGAACGACAGAGATCTCGATGAGTTATGTAAGCAGGAGGAGGAGGAGAGGTCCTGGGTAACGGCTAAAAAAACACCATGAATGGATCGATGTGCAGAAAGAGGCCACTCGCCACAGCAAACACACACACACACACTCACACACACACACAGCTCAGGCCGCTGGGTCCAGGCCTTGTCAGCTCGGCTCAGCTCAGAGTCAGCCGAGCGAGGCCCGGGGGGGTGGGGGGGTGGGGGGGAGAAAAAAATCCATTCTATCCTGTTGTTGCCGCTGACGACGGCGCCTGTTACGTAACGTTGGTCCAGCGCGGCCCGTCGCCACAGAGCCACCAGACTGAGCTCTCACATTTCTAACGCCGCAGTAAAGATCTGCGATGTTAGAAATGAAAAAGAATTGAAAAAGAAATGAAAAAGAAAAAGAAACCTCCAAGCAACTGCTTGTGGCAGCCAATAATGCTTATAATGTAATAGCCCAATAATGTAATAATGGCTTATAACACAATGAAATGTAACAGTCCAGTATTGTAATAAGGGCTTATAACATGATAAAATGTAATAGTCCTATAATGTAATAATGGTTTATAATGTAATAAAATGTAATAGTCCAATAATGTAATAAGGGATTATATCGTGATAAAATGTAATATTCTCAAATTGTAATAATGGCTTATAACATTATAAAATGTAATAGTCCAATAATGTAATAATGGCTTATAACACAATAAAATGTAATAGGCCTATAATGTAATAATGGCTTATAACACAATAAAATGTAATAGGCCTATAATGTAATAATGGCTTATAACATGATAAAATGTAACAGTCCAATAATGTTATAATGGCTTATAACACAATAAAATGTAATAGGCCTATAATGTAATAATGGCTTATAACACAATAAAATGTAATAGGCCTATAAAGTAATAATGGCTTATAACACAATGAAATGTAACAGTCCAATAATGTAATAATGGCTTATAACACAATAAAATGTAATATGCCTATAATGTAATAATGGCTTATAACGCAATAAAATGTAATAGGCCTATAAAGTAATAATGGCTTATAACACAATAAAATGTAATAGGCCTATAATGTAATAATGGCTTATAACGCAATAAAATGTAATATGCCTATAATGTAATAATGGGTTATAACGTAATAAAATGTAATAGGCCTATAATGTAATAATGGCTTATAACACAATAAAATGTAATAGGCCTATAATGTAATAATGGCTTATAACGCGATAAAATGTAATAGGCCTATAATGTAATAATTGGCTTATAATGTAATAAAATGTAATAGTCCAGTATTGTAATAATGGCTTATAACATGATAAAATGTAATAGGCCTATAATGTAATAATGGCTTATAACACAATAAAATGTAATAGGCCTATAATGTAATAATGGCTTATAACGTAATAAAATGTAATAGGCCTATAATGTAATAATGGCTTATAACATGATACAATGTAATAGGCCTATAATGTAATAATTGGCTTATAATGTAATAAAATGTAATAGTCCAATAATGTAATAATGGCTTATAACATGATAAAATGTAATAGGCCTATAATGTAATAATTGGCTTATAACACAATAAAATGTAATAGGCCTATAATGTAATAATGGCTTATAACATGATAAAATGTAATAGGCCTATAATGTAATAATTGGCTTATAACACAATAAAATGTAATAGGCCTATAATGTAATAATGGCTTATAACGTAATAAAATGTAATAGGCCTATAATGTAATAATGGCTTATAACATGATAAAATGTAATAGGCCTATAATGTAATAATTGGCTTATAATGTAATAAAATGTAATAGTCCAATAATGTAATAATGGCTTATAACATGATAAAATGTAATAGGCCTATAGTGTAATAATGGCTTATAACGCGATAAAATGTAATAGGCCTATAATGTAATAATTGGCTTATAATGTAATAAAATGTAATATTCCAGTATTGTAATAATGGCTTATAACATTATAAAATGTAATAGTACAATAATGTAATAAGCGATTATATTGTGATAAAATGAAATAGTCCATTATTGTAATAATGGCTTATAACGTGATAAAATGCAATAATACAATAATTTAATAAAGGCTTATTACATTATAAAATGTAATAGTACAATAGTGTAATAATGGCTCATAACATGATAAACTGTACTAGTACAATAATGTAATGATGGCTTATAATGTGATAAAATGTAACAGTCCAATAATGTAATGATGGCTTATAACGTGATAAAATATAATAGTGGAATAATGTAATAAAAGTCCTGAACTGATAAGATGATAATGTAATAACTTATTACGTTATCGGCTCAGTTTTTACTTTTATTAAAAGTATTAATTATTATTATTAAACCAGGCCAAAAGTTATTACGTTATTTTTTTCAGCGCTTTTATTACATTATTGGACAGTTATTACATGATTGGCCTATCATTACATCTTACATTTTAAAGAGGGGTAATTTATTACTTCTCAGTTTCCACACTGTGCACATGGCAGTAAATGCTTTGTATAGAAGCCTGAAGAAGAAGCCTGACTCGGTGAAATGAATAAAAATGAGTGATCAGTGAAATGTGGCTTAAAGTGCAGTGCAACTATTATTTAATGATGCGTGTTTTCCTGCAACGGTGAGTTAATTAATGCTAAGGTCAGGCAGAGTGGTTTTTGTTTTTACCTGCACCGCCTTGAAAATGGCGAAGATGCCCGTGGGCCAGAAGCAGCAGACGGTGGTGAGCACGGCGATGGGCAGGTAGTCGTGTGGCGGCCGGCGGTCCATCAGGGTGATGCTGGGCGGCATCTGCATGGGGTGGATCTGCCCCTGGGGGAGGCCCGGGTGGCCCCCCGCCGCCGGCATGTAGGGCTGACCCTGAGAGGGAGAGGAGAGCGTAAGTGCATGAGTTAGGATGCAGTTCTGAAAGCAGTCTGTGGCATCAGAGGCGAGGTAATCACAGCACACAGCTTCTGAAGATTATCTTTCAAAGCCGTCCGGACAAATTCTAGCAGGTTTTTCCTTATTAAAGAAAACACCTGCCAGAGCCCAGACGTGCTGACTCTTAACGTCCCACATGCGTCTTCTGTGCATTCGTATCCTCCTCCTGTAAAAAACGTTAGCGGAGATACCCGGGTGCACCGATAATTTAACGCTTCTAACAAATCAAGGTTGTAAATTGCTGTTCTGTTGTGTGTCATAATTGTTCGAAAACTGCTCCGTGCTTTATTGATTTGTGGCCTCTGAGATGATATTACACACACACACACACACACACACACACACACACACTGGAGATTTGTGGAATTCTGTTCAATCCAATGACATAGGTGATATATTACTCGGCTTTTTCCAAAGGTTTTTATGATTGGAAGAGGCAGATGAGGGCCAGGCACCAGAGTCCACTCACAGCTCAGCTCTAAAAAAACCGGAAAAAAAGCTTAATGCTGAGAAAGCTGTTGCAGCGCGAGTCTCCGATGACTCACGGTCACATTTAGAGTTTCCCCACTCAGAGTTTAGGTCTGATTGATGATTTCATCCACTCGCGTGTCAACGTGCGCTTGTGAGGACGAAGGTTATTGATGTTTCAGTGTCTTATGGGAAGCATGGTTTTACATAAATAGTATTTATTAGTAGCATCAAAGTACTCAACAGGTTTCTCTTTCTAAGTGGAATTTTCATTTTTTCGACAGCTTCCCGCTTTCTGCTGTAGCAACAATCTAAGGGGTTCTGTTGCGTGTTTTTTTTGTCCTCATACACATATTTAATGTTGCTGTGTGTACAAACGCTCGTCTGAGCGTGAATAACGCTGATGTGACCAGCAAGTATCGCACCAGATGCTTAACAGTTGGGGTGTTTTGAGGACAAATACCATACGAGGCACATAAACAAGAGAACAAATAGGTGGAAATGTGCAATTCATTTCAGGAAACACTCATTTATCAAGAGAAACTTATCACAAATTATGGGACTTTTGGCGTATTGTACATCAGACAACGCTGAGAATCACAGGTTTAGATTGATTTAAGAGCCTTCTATTGCGTTTGCGTATGTTTTTTTTTTTAATGAAAGAGCAAACCAGTGCCAAATACACAAATCTATTAAATCAAAGCTCCCTTTAATTCTATTTGTGATGTTTCAGCTTAGCACAGTTCTAAATATATCACAAAACGACCAGGCCCATCATCATCATCTAATCACATTATGTGTCATTAGTCTTTTCTGTGTCCATTCTGTGCATGATGTTATCTGTAATCTAAACCCAATCAACGCTTAGTGGTTTAAAACGTCGCTGTAAACATGTTCAGCCCGTGTTTGGATAATTCTTAAAACTATATGCACACGGCCTATGTAAAATAACAAGAAAACATGTGAGATCAACGAAGGATGTATTAATAATCATAGTTCAATTTATTGAAATACACCCCCTGCAGTGCCCTTTTAAATGCCTACATGCATTAACATGCATTTCTATGAATTTTATACATAGTGTTGTGTATTTTTATTTTTTATAGCTTTTCTTTTCTTTTCTTTTCTTTTTTCTTTATTCTGTATGCTGCAGTAACAAGCAAATTTCCCCGTTGTGGTATCAATAAAGTCTTATCTTATCTTATCTTTTCTTAAAGTGCCCACTTTAATGCATGAAAACACACAAACTCCAGATTTCACTGGAACTAAGAAATGCTATGAAACATCACTACTTCAATTACTTCGGAAGAAAATATATATATTTTGATCCAAAACTGCATCTCACAGTAAAAAAATTTAGATCATCTGTTGCTGACATGGTGTTAAAATGAAAAAAAAAAAATTAAATTGCATCCACGTGTCTGAGTGTTCTTCAATGTTCACAAGTTGAATCTACACAAATCTGATCACTGATCCTCACTAATCACTAATTTGAATAGTCCAGTTATAATAAGTTGAGTTTTTAATAAAGCACAATTTGCCCCCCCCCCCTTATTAAGGATATAAATAGATATATATATATAAAAATGCTGTCATGTGACCTCCACTCACCGAGGGCATGGGGTACACGGGGACGTAGGCCGTGCAGGGCTGCAGCTGGAGGGGGTAGCCCGGGTGGAGGTACCCCACGGGGGGGTGGGCCATGGCGCCCCCGGGGCCCTGGGTCTGGACCGTGTAGCCCTGCTGGGCCCCCGGGGCCCCCAGCGGGTTGCAGTGGAACTGCGTCTCCTGGAAGTAGCCGTCGGAGCCCGGGGGCGGGGGCGGCGGGGGGTAGCCGGGCTGGGTGCCCGGGCCGGGGGGGGCCACGCCGGGGTCCTGGGACACGGGGATGTAGGGGGGGGGCTGCATGATCTGACGGCCCCCCTCATCCAGACCTGGACCAGGAAGAACAGGACGAAGAGTTGGGTTAAAGAGTGATGGAAATTATTCATTTAAAGTTATTTTTAAGAATGATGGAAATGATCTGTTTAAAGTTGGGTTAAAGAATGATGGAAATGACATAATAAGAGTTTGATAAATAATAATAGAAACTATCTATTTATAGTTAGTTTAAAGAATGATGGAAGTTATGTGTTTAGTTGGTTTAAACAACTATGGAAATGTCATAATAAAAGTTTGGTTAAAAATAATAGAAATGATGTATTGTGCGTTTGGTTAAATGAGGATAAAAGAATGATGGAAATTGTGTTTTAGAGTTAGGTTAAAGAACGATTGAAAAATATGTTTGGTTAGTTTGGTTAAGGAAGATAGAAATAATCTATTTAGAAGATGATGGAAATTATGTATTCTGAGTTTGGTTAAAGATAATTGAATTATCTATATTATAGTTAGGTTAAAGAACAGTGGATATGATAAATTATAGTTTGCATAGAGAAAGATGAAAATGATCTATTTAAGGTTAGGTTAAAGAACAATTCTATTTCCCTATTTTAAATAGGGAAACAGAGGCGGGACATAGATCAGCTGATGCTGACCATGTGCTTTTGGCCCATGTGCTCGTACTGTAAAACTGAAGCTGTGTGATGTCTGATTACATGAATAAATAAAGAGAGAACAGGATCAGTAGGGGAACAGTCATGTCTGCTGAGAGGCGTGAGGCCACGTTATCTCAGCCTTTTCCTGCGGCTCGTCCTCGTGTTGAACGCACTGCGTCTTATCTGCAAAAAAAAGACAATCACACACACACCACACAGACACAAAGACACGCCGACGTCTCGCCTAATGAGGACGGTGATGGAGGTATTTATTAACATCTGAGCTTCACACGGTGAACACCTCTGCTGCTGCCTCGCTGTTTGTTTAACACGGCGGAATCAGGAGTCAGGACGGAGGAAGGAGAGCAGGAGGCAGCCGAGACACGACGGATGACGACTGGTGCTCGAGGGGGGAAACACAAGCTTTTCTTTACGTAACAGCGACCGTCTCTTGTCAAAAAGCAGCAGCAGCTGGACCAGAATCAGGCGGAGGGAAAGGATGATATCATCACCTTGTTAAAATAAATAATAATAACTAACAGACGTGAGTTTTGGGCCTAAATCAACTCTTGATGATGCTGCCATGTCTGGTGAAGTCAAGTCAAAGTCAAAGCTTTTTTTATTCTGACTTGAGTTTAACAAGCTTCAATATTGGCGGCTGCTTCAAGAAGAAGAAGAAGAAGCTCAGAACATGATTCCTGAATCAATTTCTACTGGTGTTAATAAAGTTATACTTTATTATTATTAATAAGTTCATATAAAGTGCTGTGCATGTCAAGAAAGTCAACAAATATGCAGCCAAACATAAAGAAATAAAGGTTTTTTCCACATCTCAGTCATCAAGTCATAAAAACTGGATGTTGATGAGTTACGTTGAATAAAAAACAGGCGACCTGACATTAGTTTAATTCAACTCCAGTAAATGTTTTCACTATGGAATGAAAGGACAGTTTAATCCAGGTTTAAAGTAGAATAAAGTCTCACTAGAATGTTCAGAAAAACTCACTTTATTCTATAATATTACACATAATATTCTACGCTGTATGACCAGCCATCCACTGTGCAGTCCTTTTTAATTGTTATTAAACGTTTTGTAAATAGAATATTCTCTTTATTTGATGAAGTCTTTTGTGATTTCCCAAAAACTTGACTTTATTATCATCATATCATATTATCATGTTTAGTGTCTTCCAGGAAGTGATGGATTTTCCTAATTAGAACACACAACCTAACGGGGGCTCAGGTTCTGACCCAGATAAGTGGAGTAAAATGGACGAATGGCAGTTTTGGGCCTAAATGAATCACTAGCAACTCACCATCTCATTAATCAATAAACGAGGCGTTTATTTACTCATTTTCTCGAATCATTGCACTCGTAACTGATTCATTTTTCTTTTATTGATCCCATGTTCTGAAATGTAAAATAGTGATTGAAGCTCTTTAAAGTTAAACTTTCACTCTTATTACCTATAATTTAACTATTAGGAATGAATTGCTATTATTGACTGATCAAATCATCAAATTGTCATCGCTATTCATTTTGTTTTAAACATCAGTTCCAAATCAAGATATAAGATAAATTGACATTTACATTTCTATCAACCTACAGACAAATGATATATATATATATATATATATATATATATATATATAGTGACGTTATATATAGTGATGACGTAACAGGCTTTTAGCTGCCTTTTAAGGAACAGAAGCATGAAAACTGGCCACCAGCTGCAAAAACTGGTTGACGAGTCAATTGCTAGGTAATTTATAGGGAAAGATAGAGATAACTGGTGGTAATTTTAGTCATTACAGCACGAGGTTCTGTGGTTTGGAATCTTTACTGTGTCAGATGTTATCTTAACTTCATGAGCTATTCCCTGAGATTTTATAGACAACACAGTAGATTGAACGATGACGTAATAATTGTTGGTTGCAGCCCTAAAAAAAGAGATTTTCACATTTTCTAAGCCATCAGATCTGCAGTTATGTTAAATATTAGATTAAATACGCCATTAATGGAAATAATTAAAGTCTGCGGTTGTTTTGGAATTGTCCTGTTCAAAAATGTAAATGGGTGAACATCGGATGCATCTTCTCTAGAGAATTAGACAAAGCAAACGTTAGACGTGGAGCTATTGATAGGAGGGATGTTTCACAACCTGGCAACCCCCAAACTGATCCATTAGACATTAAACAATGCGTGTGAGTCTTTTTTTTTCTATGATGGATGAGTTGTCAGAGCATGGGGCAGCAGCAGCTGCTGGATTAATGCTGGTCAGTGGGATAAACAGGTTCTAACACATGTTTACAGATGTTGCACATCTGCAGGAACTTTACAGGTAATTATCAGCAGTATTAGTGATTATGCTGCTGCAGAGCCGCCTGATCTGCATCAGCTTTTTAAACACAGGAGGAGCAGTCCAAACGTGTCTCATTGTTCCATCCATGCAGCAGCCTGTGTGTTATTATTAAACCGTGTTAAACACGCCCACACGATGGAGACAGCTGAGTCTCCTGGAGAGATGGAACACGCATATGGCGCTTCTCAATGCACTGGTCCAACAGAGGAAAAGACTCAACATGAGAGCTGAAGTCTGATCCTGTCATTAAACTGGCTTTTGTGTAATTTCAGGCCCTATTTTGACCCCCACCACCACCCCCCACCATGCTGCACCCACAAAGCGGTGCATCATCTACAGAAACAGCGCTGTGCAGATAGCGGATGGAGATGTTGACTGAGGGGGGGGGGGGGGTTGAAAAAAAAATGCAGATGAACAACTAAAAATAAAAAAAGAGATGTGTTTAGCCTGGAATTAGACGCTAGACCGACAAAAAGCCACATGAGCCGCGTTCTCAGCGGCTCAATTAAACCAATTAAACCCAAAAATGCGCAGAAACAGCAAAGCAGCCGCTCACCGTGTTTCTCCGACATGCCTGCTCCTCCTCCTGGGTCTGGGTCTTTTTCTTTTACTCCAGCTACTGGTGGAGGAAATAAAGATGATAAACGCCTCCTGTTGGCGCGCGGTGATGCTGACTTTTTCTTTTTTATTCTTTAATTAATTATGTTTTATTCCGAGCGAGCCAGCCTCAGGACGCCTTCATGGTGCTGTTCCTCTCTCCGCTCGTCTGACCAGGTTCCTCCACCAACATGGAATTAAGCACACAAAGCTATCGTTGTCTTAAAGCGACAGCCCGGACTAGGGGAAATAAATAAATAAAATAAAATAAAAAAACGCACAGCACTGTGCTGGAAGATCCTATTACAGCTCCACAAACAGGCAGCTCCTGAATTACACGATTTCATCCTTTTGTGCATTAACAGATGCATCTGCACATTATCCTGACTCTGATGCATGATGCATGAACCACCACACATTTTTACACTTTTAATTTCTATAAATAGAAGAAAAATAAAAGGACATCAGATGTATATATATATTTTTGGTTTTGGAATACAGATTTTTTTATTACTGTACAATAAATTACATTCCAGGTCTCAATCCTACAGTCTCTACTTTGGTCTGTTGATTTAAAAAAAAAAAAAAACGATGGTTTCTTGTAAACATGAACGTGTGTGGTAGGCACAGTGCAGCGTCTCTCAGTGGGTGTAGAGCGACGCCGTGAAGACGATGTCCCTGCGGATGGCCAGCGAGGCCTTCTCCATCTTGCTCCCCAGGACCGAGTCCCCCACGATGCGGGCGGCCTGCCGCACCTCCTTCAGCACCTCGTCCAGCCGCTGGATGCAGCGCACCACCGTGCCCTCCTGGACGTCCGTCAGCTGGGCGATCTCAGCGAAGGGCTGCAGGAGGAGCAGGGTGGGGAAAAGGGTGAAAGGATGACGAGGCGGGTGCAGGAAATGTAAGCACGAGCGAGTAGGAAGAGTTCAGTAGAAGAGAAGTTTTCACACATGATGCACGATGCAATGATCTGGATTCATTCAGCTTCCTGTGCTGCAGAATGTGGGAGAAACCAGACCTGAAAACCACCAGTGAAACCACCTGACACATTCATTAAAGACTGATTGACAGAAAAAAATTGTCTCAAGTGGTTTCTAAAACAGTTTTGCAAATATTCCACTATTTTCTGACTTTTTATAAGATCTGGAGAGTGAGCATCTTCCTGGACTTAAGGGATAAAATATGTAAAGTTTTGATTTGTAAATGCACGAGACAATTTCACTTGCTGCTTAAAAAAACTAAATATTGTGCAGTAACAAAATGTTCTCAATTTAAATGCAACAGTAAACGGACTGATTATAAATATAATCAGACATCATATAGTTAAAATTTTATTTATTGGTCTGATGCATTTGTGATCAAATTGCACTGAATGTGATTCTGACAATCATTGTCAGATTAACAACATAAATTGTTTTTTTTTTACCTTTACTGCATTGTTGTGGTTACTCGCTTATATTTTCTAATGAGAAATGATAACGAACTTGAACTTAATACAATCACTAGTTCTTGTTTTATACTCTTATATTAATAAACATGCTCAGTCTCTGTATTATGTCGACACTGTGATCAGATTTAAAAAGGGACATAAGGAGTAATAAAGTGGACCTAGGTGACCTATAAACTTCAAGACATCCAGATGTGGTTTTCTGAGAGAGCTACGACGTGTGTTTGTGTGTTGTTGCATGTTTCAGGAATCCCCACACTCCAGCACACCTGGTTATAATCATTAACTCATCAGGATGAGATGCTTCGGCTGCTCGATATCAAGTGGATAATTATGGTCCTCCTTTCCAAAAAAACAGCACGTTAGCACCCTGAGGCGAAACGAAGGGGTTAAAGCTCACCATGCCTCTGGCCCAGCAGTACACCACCTCCGTCAGGCCGAACTTGAACTGACCCACGAACTCCTCCGCCGTCTGGGGTATCCCACACTCCCTCTGCAGCTCTCCGATACGCTTGGCTGCCGACAGCACCCGATCGATTCCCTGAAAGAGGGGGGAAAAAAAGAAAAGGGAGAACTGAGGTGGAAACGATGCCTCCTTGTACAACGTTTTTTTTTCAATCTGTGTTTTCATAGAAACCCGAGTCTCGCAAAACAGCTCAGATACAGACCTCGGGTCATGACTAATTCAAAGCCTCATAAAGCATTTCCATGTATCGCAGGCCCGTTCACAAAACACGGCGACACGGCAAAAGGCGTGTCGGACAAAGACGGGTGGAGTTAACAAGTGGCCGGGGCTCCTCCTCACCTCCTGCAGCGTGTTGGTGATGTGCGGCTCCACCTGCGTGTTCTGCGTGAACACCAGGCAGGACAGCAGCGCGGCGCTCTCCTCGGGCGCCAGCGGGCTCAGGACGTTCTCGAACAGCAGCTCGGTGAGCAGCAGCTCGTGGCTGCTGATCTGGCACGCCACGCGGCCCTTCAGCTGCACCGCGCCGCCGCCGTCCACGTACTGGAGGGACTGCAGCACCTGAGGCAGAGAGACCCACAAACCTCCAGGTTAGGGTTTAGGACGAGTGAGCAGAAAAGTCAACATACAAAGGTTGGACGCTTCACGTCTCTCAAACCTGACTGAGTCATAATCCTGCTGCAACGTTCATTCAAACACAGTGGCGTGCATGAACGATCAACCACCCGTGGACCAGTTGTTGAAAAATGCACGCTAAAGCCAAAACATGTACTAAGGTGCCTTCTAGATGATAATATATGCACGAAAGTGCCTTCTAGATGCCCAAATATGTGCTAAAGTGCCCTCAGGGAAGCCAAAATGTGTGTTAAAGTGCCTTCTAGATAATAATATATGTGTTAAAGTGCCTTCTAGATGATAATATATGTGTTAAAGTGCCTTCTAGATGCCCAAATATGTGCTAAGGTGCTCTCTTAGAGCCAAACATGTGCTAATGTGCCCTCAAGGAGCTACAACATGTGTAAAAGTGTCCTGTTGGGAGCTAAAAGGCATGTCTTTTCGTTTCCAAAATATGTGCTGAAGTGCCTTCCAGGAACTAAACATGTGCTAGTGTGCCCTCATGGAAGCCAAAACTTGTGCTGAAGTGTCTTCTAGAATCTAAAGCGTGTGCTGCAGTGCAATTTTGGAACTAAACATGTGCTGAAGTTCCCTCAAGGAGCTACAAAGTGTGTTAAAAGTGCCCTTTTGGGAGCTAAAAAGTGTGCTGAATATGTGCCCTTTTCTGATTTTCGCCACTACCCTCCAACAAGTTTTTCCATGCCACACAAGTATACGGCTAAAAATTAAAAAAATAATGTATAAAAGCAAACAGCACTGGTGTGAGATCTGTGTGCTGAAAGGATAATTAGCAGCATCTCAAAGAAAGGACTCAAGGACTAAAATTAGCTTGGTAGAGCTGGAAAGTGACCTTATTCTGAAAAAGTAAAAAAAGAGAGAGAGAGAAGCGGGTCATGGCGGCGGGTCGAACCTTGATCCTCTGGTGGTATTCAGGCAGCAGAGACAGAGACTGGTCCGACACCAGGAAGAGGAGCGTGTCCAGCTCCTCCTGGACTGTCATCCTCTCCTTAACCCGGGCGAACTGTAACACACACACACACACACACACACACACACACACACACACACACACACACACACACACACACACACACACACACACACACACACACACACACACACACACACACACACACACACACACACACACACACACACACAGGTTACACAACTATAGTAAACACCAGCAATACTGAAGCAAAGCTGCATTGTAGAGGAGAGGAAAAGCCTTCTCGATTCCCTGAAATCCTCCAGGTGTCAAACCTTTTGAGGCCAATTACTGTACAACTAACGGTTTTATTGTTGAGCCTACAGCGCTATAACCTACCACCGCTTCTATTCTGATAAAAAAAAAAAAAAAAAAGACAGCGACGGGAGGAGACAATGATACAGCAAGCACGAGGCGCTGCCGGAACAACACAACAGCAGAAGTGTTGTGGCGGCGTTTGATGTCATCGTAGCGAAACATGAGGACGGGCGGATTAAAGGAATCCGATACGGGAACAGGACAGACGGGAGAGAAGAGGCATCGGCTGGTGGTGAAAAACAAAACGAGCCGCACGCACCTGCTCGGCAAACGTGGGCGAGTGGACGCAGGTGAAATCGCGGAGGCCTTCTCGCAGCACGCGGAGCCGCATGGAGCCCTCCACCACGTCCACGCTCTTCAGCTGCAGGTCGTTGACGGGGTCAAGGGTCACCACGCCGCCGGGGTTGGCCTCTGCCAATCGCAGGAGCTCCTGGGTCGCCGTGGAGATGGCTTGGCCCGGGGGGTCGTCCCTGGAGGACGGACACACACACACACACACACAAACACACACACACACACACACACACACACACACACACACACACACACACACACACACACACACACACACACACACACACACACACACACACACACACAATCCCTTTAAAAAAGCCTTTATGTGCTGGAAAAAAAAACAATAATTTGCATCAAAACCAAAGTTCTTGTTACACCGGTGTAACAACACTGTTGGTTATTATGGGTTGAAAATGATGAAGTCTTCATGTTTCCCAATCAGTTCTTGTGTGTTTTTGCTCCTGTCAGCTGCATTTTCTCCAGCGTGAACACTGTGATGATCAGTACAAACAGGCCTAAATGTCCCTACCTGAACTTGAAGATGATTAAAAACATATATTTTGATTGTGAGTTGCTGCTTCCTGCTGAACACACCTGAACCGCGGCTGTTGCCTCTTGTTGTAGTTGTCGATGATCCTGTCAGGAATCACCTTGAGGGTTTTTACTGTGATGGCAGTGATGTCCTGGAGCTTCAGCTTCTGCACCGTGTGGCTGCAAGGACCTGATGGAGGAAAAAAAAAAAAAAAACCATCAAGAAAACGACAAAAATACACACACAGGTTCCATCAAGTTAAATTCAAGTTATTTTTAATACTATTTATATAAAACTTGACACCTTTATTTTTTCAATAAAACCTCACCTGTAGCAGTTAAAGCATATTACATTGATGCATATGATGAATTACAGCATATAATTCTTATTTTTTGTGAACATTTTCTCATCAATTCATTCTGAAACATGGAACATGCAGACAGGAGGAACGTTGACAGTAATATTAAAGTATGTCAGAGCGTAATGATGTTTCTATATTATTTATTTAGCTTAGCCTCTGATTAAAAGCACAGATTGAACTAAAATGTCAAGAAAACATCTCACAACGCGCCAAATTCACCTCTAAGATTGTGGAATAACAGTAGAAGTTCTTGACAGCGCGTTACCTTCAGGTACGAACAGAGCCGTGTTGAACAGGTGGGGGAAGGAAACGCCCTCGTTGCCGTTTCCCTCCTCGTTTCCCTTCTCACAGATGATGAGCGCCGTGAAGGTGCGGTTCACGGCGTCATTAGACACCTGGAACGGGGAAAGGAAAACCATATGACAGCTGTAGGAGCAGGGGGGGGGGCTGCATCCATTCTAAACCCAACCTGTCCTCTCTGTGTGGAGTCTGCATGCTGGGTTCTGTTCAGGTGTTCCACTTTCCCTCCTGCAGGTGTGAATGACCTGTCTGTGTGTGTGTGTGTGTGTGTGTGTTAGCCCTGGAACACACTGCCCTGCTGTCTGTTGGCCAAGTGCATGCTGGGAACAAGGCTGTGACCCAAGCACTGAGTGTCTGATGAAGCAATTAACATGATTGCATTCGACTACTTGTTTTTTTTTTACTGATTTATGCATGGCAAAAACTGAAAATTTAGGGGAAAATATCTAGTTTTTTGTACAGTATTGAGTAGAATTATCTTATTGCACTAGCAGATCATTTAGCTTATTTTAAGTTTTTATGGATATTAGTCAATTTAAATCATTAAAAACAAGACCGATTTGACCCAAATCAGGAAAAAAAAACCTTGAAACAAGCTAAATTATCTGCCAGTGGAATAGATAATTCTTTTCAGTATTTGGCTAATTGTACTAAAAAACATATTTTCACTTGAGATTTCAGTTTTCTCAGTGCAGCCTCAGTTTCAGAATTACGGTAGACTTATACTGAAAATGATAATAATTGAACTGCAAGATCCCTATTAAATACAAGACAGACTACACACTGTCGATCACTAGCATTGAATTAAATGACATTTCGATATCAACTTCATCAGGTTATACGGAATTTCACAATACTACTGAGAACCAACATGCTGTTTAATTAAATCTATGCTTTTGCTAATGCAGGAGAAGTGTGCAGGAGTTGTTTTGTCCTTCCTTTCATTGCACATCAGGCAGCAAAGCGACGCCGTGCAGGACTTCAGGAAGCCGTTCAGGAGTTTATTTATCTTTATCTTATTGATATGCACGCAGTTCCGTACCTGCAGGATGACCCCCAGCGCGTTGAAGTGCTGCTTGTTGTTGACCACCACCACCCGCCCCACGGACAGAGCCTTCAGCCCATTCACGGACTCCAGGATGGCGCGCTGAAGAAAAAAAAAAAAAAAAAAGTAAGTGAATGTGGGACGGCGTGGAAGCGGTAAAAAAGCTCGACGGGTCAGCGCCGCGTGTCCCGGTACCTGCAGGGCGTCCGTGGTGGTCCGGAGCTCCGTCACGGTGCGGTAGTAAAGCATCAGGTCAGACAGCTGGCCATCCGTGTCCAGGGGAGGGAGGGAGGACAGCGTCTGCTTCAGGAGGCCGATCCGCTTCTCCTGGGCCTGGAAAGAGGAGAAAAAGCAACAAGCATGTACTTTTTTATTGAACAGAAGTAGGAATATCCTGCTGATTGGGAGTAATTGGCACAGTTTTAGGTCTTTCAAGTATAAAGTATATTTCCCATTCCTCTCTCCATCTATGAATAGGACTTGTGACCCTTTGCAGCTACAACAGCTTTACCTCTTCTTTGGAGGATATCCACAAGGTTAAGGGTGTGTTCAGGGGGATTTTTTTGTGAGATTTTTGCACTGGATGGTGGATGTGGATGGTGTGAATGAATGAGCCAATACTTCAGATAATTCAGTTGAATTTTCTCTGAGTTTTCCACGCGTGAAGCCAATGTGCAGGTGTATATGCGTGTACCTGGGTGTCCCTGTGGCACTCGGAGAAGCTGCGCCTCATCATGTCGGTCACACGCAGAGCCTCCACCCGCAGCAGGTTGAGGATCATGGTGTAGGTCAGTCTGAACTGGGACTGGAGGATGGTGGGTTTACCCTGCAGCAAAGCAAAATAAAATAAAAAAAGTTATAGGATAGGTTATGGGATAGTTGCACCATATATTTGGTTTTTAGCAGTTTTTGTTGTATGAAGCCTTTTTTATATATATATATATATATATATACACACACATGCACATACACACATATATAAATATATGTTACCAGCATCATGACGTGTAGATCTGACATGTCGTGGACACCAGCTTTACAGAGGATGATGACGGTGCCGGTGGGGTCCAGCCCTCTCCTGCCCGCTCTTCCTGCCATCTGGATGTATTCCCCTGAAAGAGCAGGTTCAGAACATTAAAAAGGCGATTACAGAAAAACTTCTCTACTCCAGGTAACTCAGACGTACCGGGCAGCAGGTTCCTGAAGCCGGTGCCGTCGTGTTTCCTGATGCTGTCGAACACCACGGTCCTGGCGGGCATGTTCACCCCCATCGCAAAAGTCTCGGTGGCAAACAGAACCTGGAGGAAGACGACAGGATGTAGAATAGCACAGGAAGTGCCTTTTGTCAGGCACAGTGATTTCTTGATTGAGAACAGGGGTGGCAGTAGATAGAGAAGTTGAACTTGGGTGTAATAAAATACAGTTAAATTCAGTTTTAGAAAGGGGGAATCACTTTTTTACACCATGCCACAACGTGCAACAAAAATAAGAAGAAATCAGGAGGGAGGCAAACACGTTTCTCCTGCTTTGTACCTTCACGAGACCTCGTGAGAAGAGCATCTCTATGACCTCCTTCAGGATGGGCAGGATGCCGCTGTGGTGGACGGCTATGCCTCTCTTCAACAGGTCCCTCATCAGCAGGATCTGAACAGGAGATTCAAAGGTGTAAATGTCACTGTGTACACTGCCCCTATCAGCTCTCAAATCTTTAATGTAATTCTATATTGAGAAAAAAATGTAATAAATAGTAGAACATCACAGTTGGAGAAGGAGTGATCTCGGTGATCTATATAAAAACAGATTATTATTTTTTTAATACATTAAATGGGCTTTTTTATTACATTTAATGAGCTTGTGCAGCTTCATTCTCACGACTCGAGTCAGTAGTTGGACTAAATAATAAAGGAACGAAAAAAAAGTCTTGGACCAGATATGCACGGGCTGCACCAAAGGTACAAAGATGTTCGAGCTTACCGAGCTATTATCTTATATTACGTGTAATATCTAGTGTTAGTTACCAACATATGAATGTGCAACGAATAACACTTTTTGTGATTTCTATGATTTTATGGACAAATAGTTAATTTTTTGAACTTTTTAATCATTGAATTATGCATTGCAGATGATTTAGCTTATTTAATTTCTTTCGCTAATTTGGGTCAGTTTGTTTATCTGTAGTAAAACAAATTCTATATTCATTATCACTTATAGCAGGATAATTGAAAAAACGTATTGGGCCTTAACAGTTAAATAGAGCAACAAAAAAAAAAAAATTAAAATACAGGCAGCATACATGTGTAAAAACAAAACCTGCCCAAAACCGGCCCAAATAATTAAGAATATGAATCTATTAACCTGCTCTATGAAGGGAGCGGTCATTACCGAGGATTAAATCAGGAAGCTCCGGTCAACCCGTTAGGAGGAGGCCGTTTACCTGCGGCAGCTGCCTGTCGGCCCCCCGCAGGCGACTCAGGCTCTTCTGGAAGAACGAGTGGATCTCGGCCTTCTCGATGGACGTGGTCATGTCCATGGAGTCCAGCGAGCGGGCGTTGTCGTCGCAGCGCGTCCGAGAGAAGGTGAAAGCGACCACGGGCGTCTGCTGCCGCGCAGACAGGAAGTGGAGCAGGGTGAGCCACACCGCTCGGTCCTGGGGGGAGGGGGGGGGGGGGGTCAAAGTTCAGATTGGTAGAGGGGCTGAATGGGCTTAAAAAGAAACACTGAATTGTGGCGTTTCTGGCAGAACCCAGACTCAGTTATCCTAAAAGGGAAATTATGTTGGTAAATTACACATTTCTAAAGTTTTATTCTGATGCATTTTGACATATATGTAACATTAGTGGTAAACATATTCCATATTAGGATGATTAGTATCTGTCACTTTGGGACTTAATGCGTTGAGTTCAGGATCTCTGTCTTAACTTAAACTGTTAAAATCCAAAACCTCCTGATACAGGGGCACAATTGAGCTTTATTTGTATAATGCATGAAAAAACCTTTAGCTGCAACAATAAATAAAGTAGTGAAAGTCAGGGAGGCTTCACACATGTAAAGTAGTTGAAAACAAAACCTGTGTGAGGAAAACAGAAAAGAAAAAAAGCAGATTCAAGATCTCAAGATTGTGTTTTTTTTGCTCTAAACTAAAAGAATATTAAAGCATTTTTCACGGCCAGGGCCAGATTTAGCAGCCGTCACTGATGGGAGGGAAGTACCTGACTGGCCGTGGTGTTGTGAGAAGTGTTTTTGGCTCCGAAGGACTGGGCGTGTTTGCTGGTTCGTTCCTTCTTGGCGTCGACGGCCGCGTAAAACCTGGACAAGAACAAACACAAGCAGCTTCAACAACAACAACCCAGTGAAGCAGCCGCTCCTTTTTTTTTTTTTTAACAAAGTCGTACCCTTTAGTGAGGAAGTTGCCCACGGCGTCCACCAGCAGGAACATCTCCTTCTGGGTCTTGGTGCTGTTTCCTGTGTACAGGAAATGCTCCAGAGGCACGGGTCTCTTCATCGTGCTGATCACGTAAATGTGCCTCTTCTTGATGCGCCTGCGGGGGGGGAAGGTTAGAGTAATTGGTGTTAAGTTTTGGGTTTTAGAAATGTTTAAAAAATTCCATATTTGCAGCCTGCAGAACCCACCCGATCCACTCGCTGAACTCCAGGGCGTTGGGCACCGTGGCGCTGAGGAGGATGATGCTGACGTGATCGGGAAGCATGATCAGAACCTCCTCCCACACCACGCCTCTCTGAGCAAACGGGAGGAAGCAGATGCGTTTTTTTTAATGGATTCAAACAGCAGATGTGATAAAGGAAAGATGCAGGCTGCGGCTTCCTGACCTCGGCGTCGTTGATGTAGTGAACCTCGTCGAAGATCACCCACTCCAGGTCCCTGATGACCTCCGAGCCGTTGTAAAGCATCGACCTGAGGGAGGGGAGCGAGACTTTTTCAGTCTAGATTACAATAAGTGAATAAATAAATCCAGAGACCTGGGCACAGAGGGCTGGAGTACCGGAGGATCTCTGTGGTCATGATGAGGCACGAGGATTCAGGACTGAGCTGGACGTCGCCAGTCAGGAGTCCGACGTCTCCGAACGTGGTCTTAAAGTCTCTGAACTTCTGATTGGACAAGGCCTTGATGGGGGAGGTGTAGATGGTCCTATCAGAAGACACAGTCACAGAGGAAATCAGAATATAATAATAATAATGCTTTTTATTTGTATAGAGAGCTTTCTTGGGTATCCAAAGCTCTTTAAAGTTGTGAATGTATGACTCTTAAGTGTTGTTTTTGTATTTAAAACATTAAAAAATATTTTTTTTTAAAGATAATTATTAAAAAATATATTTCTGAGGTTTGAATTCTATTTAGCATATAGTGATATAAATAAAGGTCACATTATTAAAAGTGATTTAAAGCCACTAATTGCAGGTTTTGAACAGTTCTGACTCTGCTGCCCCCTGGTGGTGGCGTCAAAAACTGAAAGCAACAGACACACAAAAACATAGTGGCTTTAACATACAATATTTTCTGCTGTCAATCAAGACAATAATAAAAGACGATTTGGATGATGTCATGAAGTAGTGTGGGATCATGGGAGTTTGTGTTTTTGATGTAAAACCACTCCTGGGTCCAACCCTTTTTAGAAATTTCAATGCACCTGGTCATGTGTTTCTGTGAGAGGGCGATGGCGTACTCGGCCACCACCGTTTTTCCGGCCGACGTGTGCGCGGCTACGAACACGGACTCGTGGGCCTCCAGCCTCAGCACGGCCTGCTTCTGGAAGACGTCCAGCTCAAACGGCCACTGGAGGGGAAGAGGAGAAACGGAGCAGGCGTTACCAGATGCTGGGCTGCTGTGGAAAGTGCCACGACTCATCACGTATACACGGGAGCACTGAGGAATATTTAGGTTTTGAGGAATCTGGACAAATGGAACACAGACAGGGGGAAAAAGACATCAGAAAACCTTGAAGGCTGGGTTGGGGATGCGTTTGTAGAAATCATCACAGGGTGAGGTTATGTCGACGGGGATGGCCCATTTCCTGTTTTCTGCCGGGGTCTCCTCTGGCTTTGGTTTCTCTGCTTTTCCTTTCTCTGGGCGAGTGGAGGATGACACAGCATCCTGAAAGTGGAAAAACAGAAACCACATTTCAATTCCGCTCATGTTCGCCTGGAGGCAACCAACTACTTAGAGTTTTGTTCTCTTTTTATATAAAGGTATGAGAGAACAGAGAGTGCACTATCTTCTGTGCTTTTAGTGGATTCTATTTTCATCATTTTTTTCTCCTTTTGGTAAATTTATCACTTTAATATTACATCAGAGTTAGCTTTACAAAAGATTTATACTGTAAATTGTGTTCTCATTCAAATTCTATTGCTACAACATCCTCATGTATCCTCAGATAATTTGCTTTATTTCTACAGTGGCACCATGTTGCAAAGGAAATGCACATATACAGTAATTCTATTACTAATAAACGTGGTACCTTGATGCCCAGGTCTTCGAGGCTGTTTGTTCTGGGCAGCTTAGAAGCCTCCTCACGTCCTTTCACCTCTTCCTTCCCCTCTGCCTCGGGTTGGAAGTCAGGGATGCCCTCGAACGTGGACAGGAGGGACATGAGGTTGACCTCCTCCTTCGCCATCTTGGCATCTTGAAAATGGGGAAAAAAAGGAAATAAAATAAATAATTATTTGTCATTTTAATCCCTGCAGTAAAAATGAGAACAGATGCAGACAAACCTTTGTCAGTGAAGTCCATCCCTACTTTAAGTCCAGGAGGAACCTGGAGTAAATCTGTCGGGGAAATTAACAACTTTAAAGAGCTGAAACAGCAGAAATCGTTTTATTATTATTATTATACAAAGCTGAGAAAAAAAAATCACCATTCTTAAAGTCTATATCCTTCTCCAACTCAGATTTCTTCTTGATTTGGTCCAGAGTAAGTTCCTCCATACCTCCTAAGAAGGGGCAGAGCAAAATAATATCACAACAAAACACTGCAAATAGGAATAGGAAAAATAAATCACGCAAGAGGAAAGTTCCCTGAATGGATCCACCTGACCTGGCTGGAAGGGGTAGTTGGTGTTGCTTCCTCTCAGGCTCTCTGAGGGAGGCCCGGGCTGTCGTTGCAATGACAGAGAGTTCTTTGCTGAGAGTCCAGTGTTCTCCAGTAACACCTGAAGGTCAAATGAAGAAGAAAAAGACATATATATAGTATATTAACTATGTATATATACATGAAACTTGCATTTAACATTTGTTTAAAACTGCAATATATTGTGTTTTTTTAATAGAAAATGATACTAATGGCAGTACAGTGGATGCTGTTTATACGCCTTTTACCTCTGTGAAATCCAGCAGCATCCCCGTGGTTGGATCTCTGATGACGGACAGGTCGGAGTGGAGGGCAGACGGAACACACTTGAGCAGCGAGTCGACATTAACGTCTCTCTGACTCACTCTGGAGGAGATGACAACACAACCGGGACGTCTTATTCAGATATGTGTAATATGTGTTATAAAGAAATTGAATGATTCTCAGCATTTTAAAATCTTAATCCCGACTACTAGTAATTAAATAATTAGTTGCTTTAACATTGTGATTAATAGAACATGTATGCAACTTGTACTCCCTCTCAAAGGAATAAAAAATACTCTTTACTATCTAAACCGTCAGTAAAATGAGAAATGTCTATAGAAATACACACTTGAGAAACTTCTGAAAGGCAAAGTCTGTGTCATGTATAGGAAGCCAGGCGGGGTCCCGTAAAAACTGTTTCTCCACTTCGGTCTCCAGGTTCAGGCTGGTGGGGGGCAGCCCGTGGGGGAGCTGCAGGGAGAAAGACGTGATTAGAGACATAGTGCTTCTCTTCTTCACCATTTCTATTAACCTGCTGCTGAATCCAGATAAACATGCACACTGCCCTGGACGTAGTGTATGTGTTCCTGCTTCGTACTGACCGTACTCTGTGGGGCTAAAGGCTGGCCGGGGAGGGGGTGCGTGATGAGCTCAAACCTGCCAGAGCATCCCATCTCCAGCAGGGACATGGGAAGGTCCATGGGGCCCGCAGGGGGCACATCTGCATAGAGGAACGAGCGTGAATGGACAAAAACACACAAAACAAGGCTCCACATTCATTGCAATGTAATGTCATCAGAGACTCAGAGCTACATCCGAAAAATGACATAAGGGTCCGTTACATTTTACCCTTCCTTGTTCTTAGATGAACCAATCATTTAAAAAATGCTTACCGTAAAACCACTATCGTTATCTGAAACTACGGTGTGTTAGTTTTTTTCATTATTGCTTATTTTTCGATTAAAGTGCGTTTCATCACACGTGTGATTCAGTTTCTTTGCTGCGGCTGTTCGGGTTTCAACTGCTCAACAGCGCCCCCACCTCCCGTTCACTGTGCACCAGGCGAAACACGGAATTACACACCGGAGCAGGATTTTGACTTTGACAATTGGTGACACACGCGAGACAAAACACACTTTTTAATAAAAGATACGCACTATTAAAATCAAAAGCGCCGTAGTACCCTAAAACAACAGTGGCTTTTATATAATTGTTTAATAATATATCTTTTTTTGGGGAGGTAGTCTAAATAGTCTATGAGGCTAGTTGTCACCAGGAAGATGCAAATCATGACTTAAGGTAGGCTTCTAATCATCTTATCTGTTCAAGAAAGACTCGTTAGACACTACTGAAGCATTGACAAATCAATAATCGGCTCAATATTCAATATATAAATGGTGAGGCTGCTGTATGCACCATTGAATGACAGCAAGCTCGCCCTTTATGCTTTTAGCCACATCATCATCATCATCTCATATTCATTTACACAAGTTGGGCATTAATTAAAATGTATAGACTTTTAAAAACAATCACGATTTAAGACACTGCCTTGACATTTAATAGACGGCAACTTACTAATTCTGTCCATGTCTCCCTTCTTGCAGCCGGGAGCTAAAAGCAAAAGTTGCCACAAACTCGTCGTCGCGCCGGAAGTTGCTAGGCGTGACAAGCGGAAATGTCTAAGCTGTGAAATCCGCGACTGGTTTTAATACAAATACCTGACGAAATATAATTTGTTGTTTGATTCGGGGATTGTCTGATTTCACGTGCTTAACGAAACGCTATTATTAAAACTTTGTTGGAAAAAAAAAAAACGACTAACCGCTGCAACGTCATTACGTCACATTAACGCGACGGTGTTATTGTTGTTGAGGTCGGTAAATCAGGTAAGGGAATAAATTAGATAATAACTATTCCATGTTGTGTACAGATATATAATTTAGTGTTGGTTTATTGTCCTACAGTCTCACGGAATTTACGTTATGTGTGGTAGAACGTAGATCCGACTGTTTGTCTTGGAAGAGTCTTGTGTTGTGGTTTCTGGTTAGCGAAGCAGCTAGCACTTAGCACGGAGGCTAGCGACTAAACGGGTTAATTCATTTGTCGGTGATTGTTGAGTGTCAGTAATCCTGTATTCGCTTGTCTGTAGCAGCTTGTATCGCCATGGTGGTGTTTCCCAGTTCTCTGACGGAGGAAGAAGAAGCTCTGCAAAAGAAATATGCCAAACTCAAGAAAAAGGTACTCATCGATTGTATAACTGTATTCTAAATGTTCATTGCCAGGAAAGACATATGTAGTGTAGTTAAAAGTTATGTGGTTAACAAACTAAATAATCACATGTCTTCAATCGATTTTAACTTTTTTTAAACTGTGTCCTCAGAAAAAGGCACTGCTCGCCCTGAAGAAGCAGAGTTCAACCAACCAGACAAACCAGAGTGGACTGAAAAGAAGTAAGTGTAAATGCCTGAAGAAAACACAACAATGAGGGTAAACTATTAATATCCTGGCTGTAAATAGGAATAAATGGACAGTAGTGCACGTAGTGATCCAATAAGTTAAATGGTCCCATTCAAATTAGATAATATTCAAAAGTAACATTTTTCCTGCAAAAAGTACAGTAATTCAGTGGATGATCACACAATAATCTACATTCTGCACTAAAAACATCCTATTAAATGGGATGTTTTTAAGTATAGTAGTAGTATAACTACTCCATACTGATTCACAAGATTAGGCAGAAGATATTAATCACCCATAATTTAATTGATACGTTTTCGTAAATGTGCTAATCTAATTCAACCTATTTATCTTATATTAACCTATATAATTTTATTTAGATTCAAAGTTATGAAAAAAAATGAATGTAACAAGAAAATGTATCTAGTTTACTTATTTTTTTTGACGTTTTCCCCTCATCTCAGCATTGTCGGACCAGCCTGTCGTCGACACGGCAACAGCCACAGAGCAGGCAAAGATGCTGATCAAGTCGGGCGCCATCAGCGCCATCAAATCTGAGAATAAGAACTCAGGATTTAAACGCTCTCGAATGCTGGAGATCAAACTCAAGGTGGGTATCGCAATTCAATATAGAATATGAGTCATTGGTTCTAGGTTATGTGCAGTAGTGGCAAGAAAGAAACATAGAGTTACATAGTGGAATCAAGTCCAGCAGCTGTGTATATCTAGCTATATTTTTGTAATCATATGTATGAAATATATTGAAAATTGTCTGTTAAACTGAAGACTTTGAAAAGTATTTATTATTAATAATATCATGTAAAAACCTTTTTATACACCTTTTGGTTCTCATTTTATTAACTTTATGTGTCACAGGACCCTGAGAAAGGCCCAATTCCTGCTTTCTTACCATTCCAAAGGAGTGTCTCTACAGATGAAGAGCAACCTGAGGTATACAGGATATACAGTGTGAAATATTTTAACTGCAGAACATGAACCACTTTGTTTATAGTAGGCTATAATGTCTATCTATATTTTGATATGAAGTTACGTCAACAGAAATGTTCTATGTTTCACTTGAGCCTGCAACCAAAGATGCAATTTATTATTTGACTTTTTTTCCAGTCTGCAAAGAGAGCCCACAGGAAATCTTTGTATGAGAGGTAATGTTGTTAAAAGCCACTAATGATAAGTAAAACTGCCCGTATGAACCTGTCTGCGACATCATTCCCTTGCGTCCCTCTGCAGCTTTGTCAGCTCCCGTGACCGCTACCGGGACGAGGACGACGCAGGAGGCATGCCGCCCAGCCGCGAGATGGACAGGGACAGAGAGAGAGACCGGGACCGCGAGTCAGACAGAGAGCGGGATAGAGACAGGGACAGGGACAGGGACAGGGAGAGAGACAGAGACCGGGACAGGGAGAGAGACAGAGACAGAGGTCGGGACAGAGACAGGGACCAGGACCGCGACAGAGACCGAGAACGAAGCAGAGAAAGGGATCGAGACCGCGACATGGACCGGGAGAGAGATCGAGACGGACCTTTCAGGCGTGAGCAACCGTTCTGTACTTGGCGCTTTACAGCAAACTACAGCTGGTGAAAATAACTGAAAGAATCAGGGAAAGTTAAATAATTTTTCTCTCTCCAGGCTCAGATTCTTACCCAGAGCGGAGAGGGGTGCGTAAGGGAAACACGGTTTACGTTTACGGGTCTGGGCTCATTGAGGACAGCCTGCGAACTGCTTTCGCTCAGCACGGCAACATCATCGACCTCTCCATGGACAACCCACGCAAGTATGGAACGGTTAAATCAAAAGGCTGTGTGCGCATACTGATCCTCCTCACAGACTGCTCTACAGTAAACCTCTACTGTGATTATGTCAATATCTTCTGCACAATCCCGTTTTATCGTGTGGTGCCAGCCTGATTTATGGTTCCTGTTTCTCTTTCTAGTTGCGCATTCATCACTTTTGAAAAGATGGAGTCTGCAGACCAGGCTGTAGCTGAGGTTGGTTGAACTAAAGTAAATGGTGTCTTCCAAAGAGATATTAAAAACAAAGGACTCCAAGTAGAAATAAGAGTATCAATACCATTAAAAAGTTACTTAGAAATGTCCTATATAACATTAAACTAAGATGAAATACAATTTATACATTGTTAATGTGGTAAATTACTATTTCAGCTGCTAATTGTCTGTTTTTTAATACAATATCTACATAGATGTATAAAGGCCCATCAACTGTAGTGAAAATTCAACAGGCTATTTTCTATTAATTATTAATACACATACATTATTTTTTTTTGGTGACCTAAACTTTTTTATCTTAAATAAAAATGTTTATATATATATATATATATATATATATATATATATATATATATATATATATATATATATATATATATATATATATATATATATTTTTTAATCTCACAGTTAAATGGAAGCACAGTGGGAGACGTCCACATCAAAGTCAGCATCGCCAGGAAGCAGCCGATGCTGGACGCTGCCACCGGCAAATCTGTCTGGGCTTCTCTGGGTAAACGCAGCACTTCCTGTTGTTTAGACATGGATCAGCCCTCCCCCCGTGTTTCTGCACAGCGTGAACTAACCTTCACCACCTTCTCCCTCTCATTCACAGCTGTGCAGAACAGCACTAAAGGCTCCTACAGGGACAAGAGGAACCAGGTTGTTTACAGCGAAGATTTCCTGCAATGAAGACAAAATGGACTATTCTTTTTTTTTTTGTATTTTGGCTTATAGCTTTTCATATTTTTCCTTTCAGTTATCCATTAGTCAGTGGCTGAATGTGTTCATGTAATACAAAACTTTCTGTTGTCTTTTTTTGAATATTAGATGATTGTATTTGACATATTGGCTGGTATGTGATGATGTGTTTCGGCTCTTAGAACTGCAGATCTCATTTTGTGGCGCTCAATAAATTGTTCTCATAGATTATTACTTTGAGAGTTTTACGCAGAGTAGGAATTTAATCCAGGATTGAATGAGAAGATGATAAACTTTAACCTTGATGATGGGTCAAGAGAGTGTGTAGTGTTAGTAGAATTCAACTACAAGTAATTTATTTTTATTGATCATTTTTACTGATAATACATTCATTCATCAGGTAATATCAATCCCTGGTGCAATAGCCAGCCATGTGTCACAAAAAAAAAATTCTAAAACTTCCTTACCAGACTTACTTTCACCAAGCTTGTGGAACAGGATTTCAGAAAAACTGAAATGGATCCAAATTTCCTCAGTATTGTAAAGAAATGCTTGACCAGACACCAAAAAAAGTTGGATTTATTTTAAGTTTTCCATTTTTTTTTAATACGGGCAGTGTTTCATCTTCATATCTTTATCTTCCCCCATAAAAAATACCAAAATCAGCTTAAAAAAAACTCCCCTTGTAATTGTGGAATGCCAAATTCCTAATTCCAGGAAATACAATGTCATGTCGTGTGTATTTAATAGGGAAAAAAAAAAGCGGATGGCCTGAGACTAATTTTCCAGCACAGTGGGAAAAACACAGATCACATCACTCCATTTACTACAATTTGCCAGGAATTATATGTCATCAAGAAACTATGCGCATTTATCTATGTGCTAATGAAAGCAGGATTTTTTTTGCCCTGCTCAAACAGGTTCAAACAGATCCAACAGGAGAGCGAGGGAAATGTCAATCTGACAATCGCTTTCCAACACAGCCCTGAAAAGGTCAGATCAGGTAATACGGGAGAAATGATCTGTGTGATTGGACAGCAGACGTGTCAAGGCTTTAATTTGTCTTGGTCCATTTGTTCAGGAAATCATACATCCGACTGATGATCACATTATTGTTACAGAGAAGACACTTCATTACTATTGTATTTACACTCGTTTACAAGTTTTCCGCCTTTTTTTTTTTTAAGTTATCGTACTGAACAGGTACGTTTTTTTAAATTCAAGATCACAGTAAAACCAGTTCTAAAAAGACATACAAGTCGAATGGCTTTCTTTTTTCACAGATGACATTTAGACATATCACAGTAGAAAAAAACAAAAACAATATAAAATGAATGACAGTTGAATTCCATTCAGCTGCTCGGGTTTCAGGATCCTGGCACGGAGCAGGTTTGCTCATTGTTTTCATCTCACTGGGACACTTGAATAGAACAAAGCTATCATTTATATTATTCTAACTTCCCCCCCTCCCCATTTATCACGTCAAAATGTCTGCTGTGAAAAAAAGGATTATTGTCGAAAGTGGAGAACTGTGCGGTCTCAGTCATCTTTTACCCACAAGATGCACAGTTTTCAATGCAAAATTTCTAAAGTTTCAAAGAAGGCCTCAGTCAGTTCCAGTGGAGCCGCTTCTCCACACGTTAAGACACAGTCTTTAATGCTTTGGCTTAGGACGCCTGCTCCGTGATGGGACATTCCTGCTCCTCCTCTCGCACCCGGCCGGCCGCCCGCTCCCTCTCCTCCTGCTCGTGGAGGGAGTTCTGGCCCGTGGTCTTCCCGTGCTGCTCCTTGAGGTGGCGCCGCAGCGCGGGCTTGTGGGCGAAGCGGGCGTGGCAGTACGAGCAGCGGTGCGGCCGCTCGCCGCTGTGGAGGTTCATGTGGTCTATGAGCGTGGACTTCTGCGTGAACGTCTTGTAGCACAGCGGGCACTGGTGGCTCTTGCCGGCGCCGCGGTGCACGGCCATGTGCCGCGTCAGGTTGGCCGAGTGCTGGAAGTGCTTGCCGCAGCAGGGGCAGGCGTACAGCATGTGCATGGCGCGCGTGTGCAAGGCCAGCGAGTGCGCCGAGGGGAACGTCATGCCGCAGTGCTCGCAGATGACGGGCCCCGTGGCGCTGGAGGTGGAGCCCACCACCGCCACCGACTCGTCGCCGCCCTCGTTCAGCGCGGAGCCGCCCTCGCCGGAGTCCTCCAGGCCGAACTGGCCCGCGTTGTTGGAGGCCTGTGTCGGTGGCGGGGACTTGTCGTCCTGGGCGTCGCCCGCGCTGAAGTCCAGCCGCGGGAACTCCACGGACAGGTAGCTGCCCGTCTTCAGCCCTTCCTGGCTGTAGTCCAGCCCGAAGCTCCCTCCCACCCCAGTATTCGCAAGGTACCACAAGTCCTGGTGGTGGGTCAGGCCCGGGGCTCTTTTCTCCTGAGAGGACATCCACCGTCTCCTCTTGAAGCCCCGCCCCCTGCCCCTGCCCCGGCTCCGGCCTATTTTAGCGTCGGGCAGCCTGCACCTGAAGGTGCGAAGCTCCTCCATCATCAGCTCCTCCCTCAGGAGGCTGCTCGTACCGAGATCTCCGTCCGCAGGGGTCAGGTCGAACTCGCCGCCGTCCCCCGCCATCGCCACGCTTTCAGTTTCTGGGTAGTACGCATCCCGAGGCCCGTCGGAGGGCGCGCTCCTCTCCTCCTCCCTGTCCTTTTCGTTCATCTGCTCCTCTTCAGAAACGTACACTTTGAACATGTCGTAGTCCTCCTGTCTGACCTCTTCCTCCTCGTCTGAGGCGTGAACCTGTGACAGAATCGAAGATTGAGTCAAAAACTCTAAAGATTTGTTTAGTTTGGAAATATATTAGAACCAAAATTCGTATAAAAGCACAGCTTTGGCTTTTCTTTTAAAAACTTCCATCTATTTCAGGGCTAAAGCTTATATACTGCATTGACAGTGTACTCTTGAGGAATTTTTATTATCCCTTTTATTATCTTCTTCATTTTTACATCCTGGTACCCTTCTCCCTGTAAAGCACATCACATTCAACAACTATTTATGACTATATAAAAAGTACACGCAGGAGGAGAAACCCCCTGTGTTCTACTTTATGGTTGAACATTCAGTATCCAATAGTCCTTTCATTTTTTTGTAGTATTATATAAGAAGTCAACACACCCCTGTTGGAATGCCAGGTTTTTCTGATGCTGAAAAAGACATAGTAGAAATTTTAGCTTTATTTTAGATTTTAAAAAGCTTCTATGGTTTCTATGGCTCTCTTTCACACACCTTAATACAGGACTCGTCCAGCAAAGGGCTGTCGCCGGGGCGTTGACCGCCGCCCTGGGTGGACGCAGCGTCGTCGTTCTCCTCCACCGAGGGAATCGTCGGGCTGTGCGGGGGGTTCTTGGGGGAGGGCCGGCCGGTGGGAGGCGACGCGACGGAATGAATGCTGCCACTTACGATCAGCGGCCGGGACTGACTGTCCTCTGTACTGACCTGGAGGAAGAAAGAACGGGGATGTGTGTTATGCAGAACATCATTGTTTTAACAACCCTGAAAATGGTAAAGAGACACGCTGATAAAGCACAGTTTAAACTGAAGGAAATCAGCTACACAGCTGAGTTTAAGACATAAGACAGGTGGTAAAGCTAGCAGAAGAAATGAAAATTGAACATTTCCGTCTTGGTGCCGTTTTTCCATCCAGACCAGGACTACGGTAGCGCAGCAACTTCCAGCGGATTATAACGCATCATTTAGAGGAAAGTCTGATGGTGAAGAAAGTGAAGCTGGCATGTTTGATGGAGATTTAGCTGCTGTTGGAATCAGAAACAGAGGATGAGGACTTTGATGGTTTGATTGATGACATCTATTCTTAAATACACACAGTTGTGTGCGTATTTGGTGAAACTCTGTGTGTTTTACAATGTCCATGATGTTAAAATGTTAGTACTTTGTAATCTATACTTAAATAAAGCACAAGCAAACTCTCCCCCCTGCTCTATATCTGTATATAAAACCTTCCTCTATAGTTAGGTGCTTTATGTGTGTGTTAAATATAGTAATGACACACAGAACTGAGACTGTGCCTTATGGTCATGAAAATACGGTAATTATTCTAAAAAGAATAGTCTATAGTAAAAAACTGACCTTTGCTGGAGTGGGGTTCTTCAGCTGTACATATTTCTTTAAGGCTCCTCTGCAGCGCTCCACGATGTGCTCCATCTGGAGGTAGCTGGCGGCCGTCAGGTAGTTGACGATCTCCTCTAGTTTAAACTGCAGCACGCCAGTGTAGCAGGACTGGAGCAGGTCACACACCACCGTGGAGCTGTACAGCATCGACACCTGGACGGAAACATAAAAAAAACTAGCATCGGACAAGCAAAAAAAAAAAGAGATGCTGGATGACAGCATGACACCAAGTGTGTCATCGTCCTCCTACCTGAAGCTTCGGGGACGGGCTGAGGAGGAACTGGTCCCTCAGGAAGGGCGAGCAGGCAGCCAGCACCACCTTGTGCCCCCTGAACGTCTGGTTGTCATTGGCCACGATCGTGATGTCGCAGAAGTGCTGGCGGGACCTCAGCGAGTTCATGTGCTTCAGGGTCGTGTCCCCGTGGCCCGGTAACCGGAAACACAGCGTCTCCATCGCGTCTTTTGAAGGCGATACGGAGACACGCGTGAGCGCTTGTAGGGATGAATCTCAGGAATCAACTATTCATCATTAAAATGACTACAAAAAGGGAGGATCAAAAGGCAAAAATTGGCTCAAACTGTGCCTCCGAATACCTGAGCTCAACAGAACCAGTACGGGCAGTTTAGAATCCTGTGAAGCCTTACATGAAGTCGAGATTGCGGCATTGCAAAGAATGCAGTCAGGCTGGTCAGTGGTTCTGTTTGGGCGGTTAGAGACTTGTAAAGCACTTGGGGGCGAGAATCAGGACAGTTTTTTGCTGTATTAATTTTTGATTTAAAAGCTCCTTTTTTTTAAAGTTATCTCTAGAGTTTCTTACATCTAAATCAGTAAGCCAACTGGTTGCCAACCCCCTGACTTGGAGCCAATTCTGTAGCTGCCTATCTCATTCAGTTGCAAATGCAAGCTCATACAACATCATTCTTTAACAGACTATAAGTATTTATTCATTTATTTAGCTAATTTCACTCTCTGGTCCATTGGCAGGTTAATGCAGAGTTTTTTTTTGCATTATTAATAAAACACAATAAAGTCAAGTTACAACATATACACCAAGGAACAAGGCATCATGCACTTTTTACCACTGTTGTAACACTATTAGCTATTGATGAAGCTTATTAAAATGCTGAGTGCACAATTATATTGCAAAAATATCATAAAGCATACTGCAATAAATCCAACAATACTCATATAAGACACTGTGAGTACCTAATTGTATATAACGTGGTTGTTGCATTGCATATTGCCCTCGTGTCTAATAATAATAATAATAAATGATGATAAAATTGCTCAATACTGCTCATTTACCACTATACTGCAGCTTTAAAATCCAAATATGTTTCTATGGGTTAGCTGCCTCAGACAAATCTATTTAACGTGGATATAATGGATAAACATATCATTTATGGTTATTTTTATTCAGCAGTAACGTCATATATAATGTGATTGAATGATTGATTGAATTATTTCTAAACCAGATCACGGATCTATTACTAACTCTTATGTTATGGTCGTGTTATCCTATCACACACATTCGCTATCGATCACTTTCATTTCATCGCCAGGTTGTAGCTGCCGGACGCCGGAAAGTTAACATGTGTGTGCTCGACAGGAGCTGGAAAGACGGGAGTAAATGTAAAAACACGAGGACTTCCTGTGTCTTTACTGATACGGGACCAACGTGGGTATTGTTTTAATAATAATTTAGCTCCTGGCCTAGCTCACCCACTTGTCTGGACGGGTAGCTAGCGTTAGCTACTAGTTAGCTTTGCTGGCATCTGGCAGTGACCAGCCACAAAAAAAACAAACAAAAGCTGCCCGTTACCGTGAAAACTTTAACATCACGCACCTTGTCTTTCCTTTCGTTGAGTGTTTGGAGCTTCTTTTTAATATTCTTGTAATCGTGGTTTTCGTTTCAGCACGACGGATGAGACTTGTCCCCGGCAGCTCTTCTCTACTGCCACTGGCTAAAACCACGATATCTGTTTACTTTTTAGCCTCTGTCTTTTTCTTTTTTTTTTTTAAGCGGAAACAAATACAAACCGCCAGTGTTCAAACTGACCTGGAGTCGGTTTTTTTGGGGACGCGCCTTTCAACGGTTTACGGTAATTCAGCGTACGCGCGCTGACTTCTGATCAGTTTTCCAATCAATGGACAATGTATCCGTATCATCAGCAATATTGATTACGTTTGATATATTTGTTTTTGGACACGGCGGTTGTTTGGAATAATAAAAAACTGAATTATCTGACTATTTTATTTGTTATATTTTTTTTCTGTGTGTCAAGGTAAGTTCCTTTCAAAGTCTAAATAACCCTTAAATCATTTATTACAATGTAAATACTACTAATAATAATATTACCACCACTACTAGTAATAACATTAAAAATAATAAACTACTTCTATATCATCTTTCGCGTTATAATAGACTGAACGACAGTTATAACATGTAAAGAAAAGCATTAGAAAGTGCATTAAAATAATTTATATATATATATATATATATATATATATATATATATATATATATATATATATATTTTTTTTTTTTTTCAGCACTTCAGCACTGACAACTATTTTTTAACGTAAATAAAAATGATATGTCAGGACGTGTACAGACTAATGTTAATAAAAGGAAAAATGATGAGCACAAACGTAGGTAAATTACGTTTATCTAAATAGTTGAATTATATTAATGGTATGTAAACACTTACATTTTTATACATAGTTCTAAAATTTGATTTCGGATACAGGAAAGAAACTCTGGGCGTTGCAATGAGAAGAATTAAATTAGCTTAGGTGGTATTGCATTTTTCATTCATTCATATTGTAACGACACATCATTACCTTATAAATTCATTGTAATGTTGGATTGGAATGATATATAGTTTTTCCACCCAAAAATGGGAAAATTAAGGTGCTTAAGTGTTCTCCCCAACATTACAAAATATACATTTGATGGTGTCAATAATTTCTATCTATATCAACCCTGATATGTATAAAATATATATTATTACTTGTTTTTTTTTAATTTGTTGGATATGTAGCAAATATATGTGGAATGGGCAATGTTGTTTTCCAATAAATACTATACAAAATGAAGAAAAAATGTCTTCAAGGTGTGATCTTACTTTTAGCGAAACAAATGATGCCTTATATGCCCCCTGAACTGTCCTTTTAAATAAACCAAATCGGTGGGGGGCGGGGTTAGGCGGTGACGCAAGCACGTTCATGTTACGTCGACGGGGAGGAAACATGTCGGCATCTGGGACAACGACAAAGGTAACACATCACAACACATGGTATTGTGATGATACGCCGGCTTTTTGCGCCGTTTCTGGACACAGCAACGTGCTCAGTAAAACACTGCACGGAAGCGACCGTCTGTCACTTTGCAAATAGCCGTCATTTGTCGCGTATAGGAGTAGTTTGCCCTGAAAGCTGTGCTAAACTGCTAGCAACGGTCAGTGTTAGCTTGTCTAACTCCAAAACTGCCCCAGTGACCAATATTCTTGCTGTGTCTTTTCTGATACTATCGATATTTGAGATTGTTACTTTACCTCCATCTTGTGTTGATTTTTGTATCCGTTTTAGATGTTTTTTTTCTGTTGTTTGCTCGTTCATGTCGTTTTTTTAAAGCTAATGTTTTCAGACAACATACAGCGTTACACTATGAAAAGCGGATTTTAACGTGTCACTGTATAAAATCTAGTCGTGTGATTCTTTTTCATTTGACTCCACTATTGTCGTAGGTTTGATTCCTGTTTTCATTTGAGTAAAAGCATGAATGGGTTGAATGACTGATGGCGGTATATGACGTATGCGCGGAGAAGGCCAGCCATTGGCTGAGTGGTTTATTTTGGCGAGATAAAGGCGGGGCTTGATTCCATAGATGCGCCACACATGTGTTGGCAGTATAAAACAGTAAATACACTTCCCATAATAATACTTAACTTACTTCACATTAAATACTTATGAAATATATTTGGTGATTTTTTTCTGCACGTATTATTATTAAGATAAAAAATCTCACATTTAATTTTCTATAATTTTTCATATGAGTTGTTGCACCTTGAGCAGTGGTGGGAAAAATATTATTCATATCTCTATACATGCAAAACTGATAGAGACATAAAATCGCAGGAAAAGATGGATCTACAAAATATAAACGCAGGGTGGCCGCATAATTTAGCATGCCCCACATTTCAGTTATCTATTTAAAAAAAATAAAATAAAAATTGTAAAATATGTAGTTTCACTTCACGATTGTGTCCTACTTGGTTTTAATCCTTTTACAAAAAATACAATTCAATATCTTTATGTTTGAACCATGAAATTTGGCAAAAGGTTCATCTCCAATAATCTGCAACCCTGAGCATCAGTTGCTTCTTCATGGGATTAATAAACAATTGTTGTGTGGTGTCTCTCAGGAGCCTCCTGAAGGAAATGACTCAGAAACAGAGTCATTGGCTGGACCCAGTCAAGTAAAGGAAGGTATGTCTACAGCTCATTCATGCAGAAGATGCATGAGGAGGATGTATGTTTGAAATCTGTGCATGCAAAGTAGGTAAATAAATGAATCAAGTTATTTTGGGATTTTGCCCTAGTGGCCTACTTTTAAAAAAAACTCATGGAGCAATTTATTCCTCAGATAATGCAGCCTTCACTACAGCTGCAGCCAAACAGACAGAGCCGGTGGGTGGTATACCGTCATTGTCGTCCTCTCAGCAGCCTGCGAAAGAAAGTTCCAGAGCTGAAGAAGAGTCACCCACCTCCTCGCCAACAAAGAAACCTGCTGCAGGTGAGATGGGTGATAGGCCTGTTTCTGATATTGACTGTGTCCCTTTTTAAAGACAAGCTTAATGGGACAGTGTGTAGTTTGACTACCTCAAGTGGCTCAATCTAGTAATAGAAACACATCAATTCTTATTTTGATTGAATTTGTACTAATTAACATACTAAATAAATGTATATTACATTTTTTTGCAAAGTCTGTAACTCAATGCTGTTAAATGACATTAAATCCTACATGCTGTGCCTTAAACAGAATTTCTTTATTAATCTCTGGTGATTTGAAAACTCCTCCCTCATTCAGGACATGCAGCCAAGTCCCTCCCATCGATGTCCTCCCCTTCGTCGTCGTCCTCTCCTTCTACGTCTGCAACGTTGTCCCCCGGCCGAGCCAAGATGAGCGTCTCAGGGCCCGGAAGCGGGAAATCCGTCCCGACGCCCGCTCCCCCCTCCTCCTCGTTCTCCCCCTCTTCCTCCTCCGCTTCCTCCTCCTCGTCCTCTTCCTCCTCCGCCACAGCTTCTCCGTCTCCTTCTGCCTCCCCTGCTCCGCCCAAGATCCACCGGGCCCGCAAGACCATGAACAGACCTCTGCCGACACAGGTCAGCGTCCGTAAAGTCTGGAAGTTTTGCCTCTGTTCCGACTGCGTATCCACAGTCTTGATTTTGTACATGCAGTTGATCAGTTCTTTTGTGCAGGCTTCTCACCATCATTTTAACCACTCTATTATTTCTGTTACACAGGTGAGCCGCATTGACGCACCTGTCGTACCTGTGCCTCCGTCTGGATCCCCTGCCTTGCTGTCCTGTGACATTGAAAGTGGTTGGTGGCTGTATTATACTTATTAATGCTACTAATAATACTACTAATCCAATGGTCATAGATAGAAACGCTATAATAGAGCTTGCTCTGTCATAGTTTGAGTTGCTTTGTCATTGTGAAAATAAATTGTGTCATTTCCCGACAGGTGCAAAGAAGAGAAAACTGGGCCATTTATCCGACAGCACACCCGAGAATTCAGAGAACATTCCAGACAAAGCTCAAGTTGTGGTAAGCAGGAAGAAAAACAGAATATGTATCATTGTCTTGGCTGGAAAATCATTTTATACCCAGAATTGCATGTCAATAAGTCACTTGGGTATTTGTCGGGGATGTTATTTATTCTTACTGTCAACTCACGTTTCTGATTTCCTTTGAAAAAACATAGGAAGAAACGTTATTCCATAAAAGGGTCGAGTCTGTTCCCAAGCCTGTACCAGCAAAGGGCAGCGACTCGGAGGGGGAAGCAGTTGAGAAAATAGTGATTTCCAGTCCGTCCGTGCAAGATTCAGACAAGGTGCAACAAGTTCTTTAAAACTTTGGTGTACCACATGTACTATGCTGCATGATTTTTTATATGAACGAAATATTTCATTTTTTTTAAAGAGGTCTCTTTTGTTTGGTAGTTTGAAGATGTTGGGAAAGAAGCAAGGCAGTGTGGTAAAGACACAGAGGGGTCGGATCATGTGAGTGATCCCATCTTCTTTAATAGCTTAATGAAAAACTTTGTAATATTTTTATAGCTTTTCTAACTTTTTAACTCTTCAGTTACTTACTGGGCTGACAGTGTTATAAATATTCAGCATGATTTCTTCATTTATTGTCTCTGGTTGCGCTCAATCAAATTCTGATGGATGTTTTCCAGACTCAGAATTGCACAATACAAACTGATCCTCTCAGATCGGTTTTGTAAGATTTATTTTTTGTTAGAGATACATGCATTTTAAATAGTTATTTAATGAGTGTTTTTTCTCTACATGATTTGGAAAAAAGTCATTAAGGCTGCTTATACAAGTAAAATTCTGAATACAATGTACACGTCCTAACAAAATGGAAAAAGTAAGGTAGCTTGTATTTACTTTAACATAATTTAAGTTTAATAACATCAAAACTGCAACTACAAAGAGCTCCTTTCATTGGTGTGAAATAAAATCACGCATGACTCTTGAAGCTGTTTATTTGTTAACTGAATGAACTTTATGAATAAGCCGAATAGTGTTTTTTTATTTGCATGTAGTAGTTTTGATTCAGGCAGGATTTCTTTCTTGCAGAGGGCTGTCCACAGCAGGAAAACAAGCGAGGAGTACCCGTGGCCTAAGTCGGACCAGGACAAAGAGAGGAAAGCTGCTGACGTGGTGGAGATGGTGGGAGGTGAGAGACAGGAACCTTATCTACTCTGATTTCCTAAAAAAAACTATGCCTGAAATCTCTTTTACATGAAGGGAAACTACTACAAATTGTCTGAATTAAATACAAGGGAAAGTTACTCGAGTGTGGACCCACCTCCTGTCACTGGTGCAGCCAATTACCCAGACTGAAGGAATACACCTGTGTGTAATTAAGTGATTAGAGCCACTGTCCAGCTGCCACTTCTGTTGAAAATCGACACCATGAAGACAAGGAAACACTCCCAACAAATACGTAACGAGATCATTGAGAAATATCGATCCGGAGATGGATACACGAAGATTTCCAAGGCGCTGAAGATCTCCCGTAGCACAGTGAGGGCGATCGTCAGTAACTGGAAGGAATACAGCACGGCTGTAGATGTAGCAGGGGCAAGGTGTGCCGAGAAACTGGACGTCTGCACGCGGAGAACACGCGTGAGGGAGGCCAACACGGCGGCCTCCACCCCGGTGGGAGCGAGCTGCTGGAGGTTCGAGGATGTGTGGAGCGAGTGGAGAGCGGCGGTTTGCTCGCCGTCTCTCTGCAGCCCGACAGGACTGGAACACGTTTGTCAGGAAAAATGTGGACAAAACGAAGCATTGAAACATGCAAAACTGGTACAGACCAAACCAAATAGGTTCAAGGCTGTAATTTACACCAGAGGTACCTCAACTAAATATTAATTTAAGGGGGTAAATGCTGATGCATTAAATCATTTCCTGTTTTTCTGTAATTGTGAAAAAGCCTTATCTATCTACTTAGTGGTTGGCACTTGAATGAATTGCATTCTTTTCCTTTTTCATAAGGGTGAGTGCTTATAGTTTGTCATGTGGCCTTTCCCTCAGCAGGAAGGGCCACTGAGTACACAGAGGTCCCCTTGGGTGCTCTGGACATCGCTGTTGCTGACAGTCTAACACTCTCACCTCATCATGGTAGGTCCATGGTAGATGTACAGTTTATCGCTGTAATCTGAGCTGCTGGACTCTCCTTTCCTGATCTTTATCTCCTGTGTCATCCTAATGGGAAAACAAGCAAATGGTGCTCTCAGACTAGAGGTTTTATGGTAATAAAGTTTGGTAAATGTCTAAAGTCTCATTTGAACATGCACACAATAACACAATTTAAACTGTGGGACAAAAATTGATTGCTAAAAATCACTTAATGAGTATAAAACGTAGATAGAAGTGTAGGAAGGTATATTAAGGACAGTAGTGATGTTGTTAATGATGGGTGGAGGTGGGTGGTGGTGCTGGTGCTATTGAGGTTTCAACAGCAAGCTTGTTCTCCTGGGTTTTTAAATTGTCATGTCATGGAGGAAGTGAATTTGCAAGTGGAATCTGCAAATTAAGGCGTTTTCTATATATTATAATTAACCTAAAATGATTTGTGAATGTTGCAGATTCACTACTGTTCAGAAGTTTGCGGTCACTTATAAATGTCCTTATTTTTTGTTAAAGAAACTGTTTGCAATAATGAAGATAACCTTAAACTAATCAGAAATACACTTTCTACATTGTTAATGTGGTAAAGGACTATTCTAGCTGCACATGTCTGCAGTGTTCTAATGGTACATTGTCTTTACTAATTCCCTTAGAAGCTTTCTTGACTATTCTATTCGTTTTGCAACCATTTCATAAGTAAACGTGTGACCTTTTTATGAAGAGTACAAAATTGTCTGGGTGACCAAATTGCATAAGAAGCTAATGGATGCTTAGAAATCCCTTGTGCAAATATTTTAACACAACTGAAAACAGCTGGAATAGCAAAGTTTGAAAGAGGGGAAAAAAAAATCTGTGTCAACATCATTCTCTTCATTTTGCAACTGGCCTTTCATGAAAAACACAAAGTTGTCTGGCCTAAACTTTAAAATAATAGTGAATATTTTCTGTTTTCAGCTCTGATATAAACACATTCAGCGCTGTCGATCCTTTTTTTTAAGTTCCCTCGTCCGTCTCCCTCAATGTTAAATATTCTATCATGCTTACATTTCATAAGTAGTCAGACATGTGTTCCCTGTGCAGAAGGAAGCGAGGCGGGCGACACAGAGCGGCTGGAGGAGCTCCCTCTGTGCAGCTGCAGGATGGAGGCCCCCCGCGTGGACAGCACCAGCCACCGCGTCAACAAACAGTGCATGGCCACGGAGAGCAACAACGGGGAGGTCAGTGTCGGCTTGAATCCAGCCCTAATGGGTCAAACATCTGGTGCTCAGAGTACGGGGATTTAGCTGTGTACTGCTGAATAGCAGAATTAAATGACTGTAATAGGAGTAAAGACCAAGAATTCCTTTCACCGAACCATCTATGGGGTTTAGTCCTGGATAAGTCACCCGTGTTTTCTCTCTCCAGCTGAGGGCCTGCACCAACCGGACCATGAAGGGGGAGACGATGCGTCCCTCCAGCCGTGTGGCCCTCATGGTTCTGTGTGAGGTCCACCGGTCTCACATGGTCAAACACCACTGCTGCCCCGGCTGTGGCTACTTCTGCATCGCGGTGAGGGCTCACGGCACCGGCTGTCAGCTTTGATAAAGGCTCAGTGTAGGATTTAATATTGTACAGTTTCTCAGGAGATAAAGTGGTGTAAGCTAACAAGGGGCGTCTCCTTTCAGGGCACGTTTCTGGAGTGCTGCCCTGACCAGCGCATCGCACACCGCTTCCACCGGGGTTGTGTGACGGTGCTGGGCGGCGGGCGCAGCAGGGCCAACGGGGGCGGGGGCGGCGGGGGGATGCTCTTCTGCCCGCACTGCGGCGAGGACGCCTCCGAGGCCCAGGAGGTCACCATCCCCTCCTTCAGCTCCGCCACGGCCTCCGCCACCACCGTCGTCACCATGTCGGCCTCCTCCACCACCACGCCGTCCCTGCCGCCGTCGGCCCCCACGGCGCCGTCCCTCACGGCCTCCACGGGGGGGATGAAGGACGGGAAGATGCCAGAAAGACCCGTCAGGTACAACTGAGTGATAGTTTTACTCCATATTGTACATATTTTATATATTTTATTCTGTAATTTCTCTGCTTTTAATGCAATTTCCCCACTGGGACAAATAAAGGGTTTTTAATTAATCAGTTAATTAGGTAAGGTGCGTCATATGGTGAAACCCGACAAACTTGGCACCAGATAAAATAGATCTTTAAATAGATTTTACAATTTAAAAAAAAAGGCATGCAAACTAATTTTATTTTTTAAGATGGATTAAATATTTAAACATTTTTTTCCAGTTGTGCCGTTTGACATTTTGTCTAAAAATTGCATAATTGTAATTATTAATAATTTTCAAATGACAAGAAACCAACACAAAATGTACATTTTTACATCTAATGGAGGCTTCTTTAAACCGTATTTAAAAATAATACAGCTTTTTCGTCTTGTAATTCAAAGTGCATTATATAAAACAATAGGAGTATTAAGAATTTAAAAACAGTTTAAGAGAGCGAAAAATCATCAAAAGGAGAAGAAATTAAAAATTAATGGCAATACCACGCTTCAGGCATTGGTTTGTAAGTGCAAAAAACAAAAACAATTATGGTCTCAAACTTGGTTGACACCATGCACGAGCCAATCAAAGCACAGCACAAATACCTGCTCAAAAGATGCGACTCACAACTTGGGCTTCCTGCTTTTATTTTCTGCCTCCTCCAGTGCTCGCATGCGTAGCCACGGCCTGGCGGCGCCTGCAGTGGAGCAGCAGCAGCAGCCTCCGCAGACCGTGGCCCCCCCGCCAGAAGAGGGGGTGGACAGCGTGGGGCCTTCGCTCTGCATGCCCAACGGGAAACCGGTCAGCCCTGGTGCTCTCCCACCGGGGCCCAGCAGGGCGGCGCTGCAGAAGGCCATCCTCACACAGGACTCTGAGAGGTTGGCTGTCAGCATTTCACTCTTTTATAATCACAGGTTTAAAACAGATGTTGTCTATGCATATGGGACAATGGCGTGATCTTAAAAAACGGATAGTTTTAACTTTAAACTTTAAAAAATGAACACATGCTATCAATGAGTTTTGTAATATGTGGGTTCAAAATTACCCTGATGATGCAGCTATCTTTTATTACATCCCACATTAAATTATATGTATATAATAGTACTTTAATTATACGGCTTTATGGAGTGTGCAGAGGAGGATCTCGTGCTATTTCGCGGTAGAAATTCGCAAAATTGCTGTTTTTGATTTTCTTCAGGAGGAAGAAACTGAGGTTCCACCCTCGCCAGCTCTACCCCGCCGCCAAGCAAGGGGAAGTGCAGCGAGTTCTGCTCATGCTGAGTGAGTGGGAGGAGAAAAACGGCACTTTTCATGTACACCAGAGCATTGTCTGCATAAAAATAGACTTTGGATGGAGCTGTTTCAACAACTATCATTAGATTATAGTTGTGAACACGTTTTCTTTTTTTAATGATCATGACAATTTTCTTACTTCTCTGTTGTAAATCTGTCTGGAATTGTATAATAACAGTGTGTATGTGTGTGTGTCCCAGTGGAGGGAATAGACCCTACGTACCAGCCCGACTCTCAGAACCGACGCTCTGCTCTCCACGCTGCAGCTCAGAGGGGTCTGCTGGAGGTCTGCTACATCCTGGTGCAGGTCGGCTCTCTGGTCTGATGTTTCTGAACTCCAATGCTTAAAGAATACACAAAGTCCAGGAACTAATGCAAAAGGAGGGTTTTTTGTTTTTTAGGGGGGTTCCAAATGATGGTGCCTGTTTAAAAGTCCATTTATCAATGGACAACAATAAAACACAAGTGATCCAGAAACCAGTTTCTTCCAGATCATTATTAAAATTTAAACATCCGTTTATAGTGCCGTTCCCAACATTTACTAGAAAATTACGCAAAAATCTTGCTAACAGACAAAAAAATAAGCAAGAATAAGCAAGAGGTTTTTATTATTATTATCATGAGAACCTGAATGGTAATATCTGTCCAGTAAAAACAAAAACTTGTAAGCAACTGGACTTAAGCTTTCAAGCTACAAGTTAAAATCTACACAGACATCTTGAATTTTTGTACTTTTAAATTTACAAATGCATCATCTTACATGTCTTATTGTATTCAAATAAAACCCAGAAACCTGTGGATTCGGCACCTCTTTTTTCAGGATGATTATCTGCTTGTGTCCTGACAGGCTGGGGCTCAGGTGGACGCCCAGGACAAGGACCGGAGGACCCCCCTGCTGGAGGCCATCATCAACAATCACATCGAGGTGGCCCGCTACCTCGTCCAGAACGGCGCCTGCGTCTATCACGTCGTGAGTGCCCGTCTGTGCCTTTTCAATAAATAAATAAATACGTAGAAATAAAGCAGACATAAATGTGCCTTTGCTCGTGCTGTGGCAGGAGGAGGATGGATATACCGGCCTCCACCACGCGGCCAAGCTGGGCAGCCTGGACATCGTCACCATGCTGATGGAGACGGGGCAGGTGGACGTCAACGCGCAGGTACAGGACACACGCGCTTTTATTAGTTGGTGCTGCCACTACAGACTTAAATAATCAGCGAGTAAATACTTTTCCTCCTGGTGGATCATTTCAGGACAGCGGAGGCTGGACGCCGATCATCTGGGCTGCAGAACACAAACACGTGGATGTGATTAAAGTCCTGCTCAACAGAGGAGCTGATGTTACTATTAACGATAAGGTAGGCTTGGGTAGAAGGTGGAAGCTTTTCCTGTTTGTTTGTTGGTGACTGATAATTCCTATATGTTGCCGTTTCAGGAGCTGAACGTGTGCCTCCACTGGGCGGCCTACGCGGGAAACGTGGACATAGCGGAGCTGGTGTTGAACGCCGGCTGCTCGCTGGCGTCCGTCAACGTGCACGGAGACACGCCGCTGCACATCGCCGCCAGGGAAGGCTTCTTGGAATGCGTCACGTGAGTCCACACCCCGAACTCATGGAGTTTCATTTCTAGGAATCTCGTGCATTTCTTATGAAATCCAATTTTTCCAGTGTGAGCTTCAAACTTCAGAACTGTCCCGCATGCACAACGAGCGCATAGATCCCTACAACAGTTTTTTACCTTTATTTAACTAGGCAGGTTGCTTGAGATCAAATTATCTTTTTCTCAAGCGAAGCCTGGCCTATATGACAGTTACAAAACAGAAAGACAGGAGAAACATGAGAACAGTGATTCAGAGAAGGAGTCTGAAAAGAAAGAGGGCTGGAATAGGGGCAGAGGAGGTGGGAAGTGGAGGTCCAACCTGAGGAGGGACTCATCATATTACAGCAAACTGAAAAGAACACTACTGAACTGATGATGGAATATTATACTGTAAAACAGTTTCACATTCCAAAATTAGACAATAAAAACGTTTTGAGTTTTGGAGGCGGGTAAAACGTCCAGCTGGTTGTGGCTTTTTTTCCAGCTTCCATCCATTTCAGCACACAATTGGGATGTTTTTTGCTTGATGCAGATCAGGTAAACATGACACCAGGTCAGATATGTGTCAGTTTCAGGACATATTCAAGTAGCATGGGTCACATTTGGGGGGAAAAAAATAATTGAATCAGTGATTAAAAGCTTGAAAACCACAACGTCACATAGGGGTGAAAAATCAGATTCGGTCACTTCAGTCTGAACGTAGCCGTACGGCCCTGGTGTGGCAGGTTGTTCCTCTCCAGGGGCGCGGACATCGACATCATGAACAGGGAAGGGGACACGCCGCTCACGCTGGCCCCGGCCGACACGCCGGTGTGGGTGGCGCTGCAGATCAACAGGAAGCTGCGGCGGGGGATCAGCAACCGCATGCTGCAGACGGAGAGGATCATCTGCAGGTGGGCGTCGAACTGAACTCGATCACAAACCTTTTTACCGTTCAAATTAACTACTTGCTGCTCTCCCGCTGCAGTGACGTCGCGCAGGGCTATGAGAACGTCCCCATCCCCTGCGTGAACGCCGTGGATGACGAGGGCTGCCCCTCCGACTACAAATACGTCTCCGAGAACTGTGAGACTTCAGCAATGAACATAGACCGCAACATCACACACCTGCAGGTAAAATCTTAGCTGGAGTTTTTTCTTGATGTTGCATAAATGCACAGATTGAGCTGTTTAATCTCATTCTTGTCTTTTTCTTTCTTCTCTATAGCACTGCAGCTGCACTGATGACTGCTCGTCTAGTAACTGCCTCTGTGGGCAGCTCAGCATCCGCTGCTGGTACGACAAGGTAAATCATATGACTTCATCCTGGGAAGGAATTATTTTAGTTGCAGGGATTCCTGTCTTGTGAAAGACACTTAAAAAATATCCCAAAGTCCAATACTTATTCCAAAAGGCAGAGGTTGATAAGTCAAAAATAATCCAAAGATGAGACAGACTCCAAGTATGGTTTATTGCAAAGTTATAAGTCCATGCATGAGAAGCAGCCTGGACTAAGCTGCAGCCAGTTATACATCACTTTTGACATTTCCATCCTGAGACTGTACAAATACAGTGTTAAGACCTTCAGGCACTTAGTCGTTACACAAACAACGTTGAGACTTATGCACATAGTGCTTGTAATAAACTCAGAGAATTACAGCTCCCTTCTTATAGCTTGCCTACTATGATATTCAGTGACTACTCTGGTGATCACTACCCCAACACTTGCATACTTCTCCTGCAGCGTTAGTGGAATATATATAGCTGTGTGACCTCTCTCTTAATCAAATACTTGTCATTCTTCTCTCGCCAGGACCAGCGGTTGCTGCAAGAGTTCAACAAAATCGAGCCGCCGCTCATATTCGAGTGCAACATGGCGTGCTCCTGCTACCGGACCTGCAAGAACAGGGTGGTGCAGGCAGGAATCAAGTAAGTATACGTCTTATAACGGGAAAGACTCAAATATGCATGCTTTTTATTTCAGAAGATTACCCCAGCAGCAAGTTCTCTGCAATGAGTCAACCTTCCAGTTGAAATCAGCCGTGGTTGCATCTTTCTGAAAGCAACAGAACACTGATTAATCAAACTAACCAGATGATTAACCCCGTGTCAGGTATTTCACTGCTTGCTTTTTTGCATTTTCTCCTACTCCTTCCCCCAGAGTTCGTCTCCAGCTCTACAGAACAGAGAAGATGGGCTGGGGCGTTCGAGCCCTGCAGGACATTCCCCAAGGCAGCTTCATCTGCGAGTAAGAGCTTTTTTTTTTTTTTTTGGCCACTGGGCACGCAAGCTTCTTTTTATGAGAAGATCAGAGGTTAAAAATCAAGTTTAATTATCTTTTGTGTTTACAGGTATGTGGGGGAGTTGATCTCTGACGCGGAGGCAGATGTCAGAGAAGACGACTCCTACCTCTTTGACCTGGATAATAAGGTGACGACTGGTGTAGAAAGGGAGGATTAACAGCCTGTTCCTGTCGGCTGAGGCTGGCTCAGTCATTTACTATATTAGTTTTTCATTATCAAAGTGCATCCACAGCTGCTGAGCTAGACAACATCAGCACAATCATGAGTGGGTAACACTTTTGTTGGAAATGTACAATACTAATTCCTGGACATTAGAAATAAAATTTTACATTACAATAATGCAACAATGGGAAGTAAAATCATCAAAACATGTAATAAAGGTTCTTTTAGTAGCAGCAGTTAAAGGTTAAGCTGAATTGGGTTTTGCATTGAGTCCAGTTTGTGGATATGAGTGGGCAGGCAGCTATAAAGGGCTGGGTGCAGCAGCAGAGAAGCTTCTGGCACCTGTTGTGCTGAGGTTAATGGGAAGTGGTTCCCGTAGATCTGCTGATAAAGAATACAGGGAATGAGAGGGAGTCTGAGTCTGGAGGAGGCTGGTGAGATAAGAGTGTGTAGAGCTTTCGTCTGTGGAATGTTGGATTAAAGGACGTAAGGTGGATGGTTTATAATAGATCACTTTGACACAGGTTTGATGTCAAATACATCATTAAGTGATTGGAACTTGCACATGAGATCCCCAACAAATTGATGTCCATTGCAGAAAATCCTTAAATCAGCATCTAACATCCATAAAAACTTTTACTTAGACTTTAAGCAGTAGCATCATTCTGGAGCATGTTTGCTTTCTAAACATAATCAACAATCTGAGGAAGCTTTTTGTGTTTTCTTTGTGTTCCCTCCCCACGTGGAGGACGGCGAGGTGTACTGCATCGACGCCCGTTACTACGGCAACATCAGCCGCTTCATCAACCACCTGTGCGACCCCAACCTCATCCCGGTGCGGGTGTTCATGCTGCACCAGGACCTGAGGTTCCCCCGCATCGCCTTCTTCAGCTCCAGGGACATCCACAGCGGCCAGGAGCTCGGGTGAGGAGTTTTTTTTTATTTTTCTATATTTCCAGCCTTTTCTTGCATCTGCACTACTGGTCAAAAGTTTGGGGTCACTTATAAATGTCCTTATTTTTTTAAAGAAAAGCTTTTTTTCCAGAAATACATTGATAAAATAGTGCACATGCTTTTTTTCTTAATGTAATATATACATGCGTGTATAGGGGCCCATTTCTCCATTGTTCTAATGGTACATTCCAGTTGTTAATTGCATTAGATGCTAATAAATGATTAGAAAACCCTTCTGAAAATATTTTAACACAACTGCTTAGATGGTTAGAGGAGAAAAACTCTTCCTATCTAACCTTGTCAATATCATTCTAATTATTTTGCAACTCATTTTATAAAGTCAAACTTTTAATTGATAGTGAACTTTTCTGTTAATTGATGATTTCACCTCTGATATAAACCAGACATAAGTTTTCTCTCAACCGTCTCCCTTTCACTTTCATAAGTAGTCAAACCTTTCTTCCCTGTGTAGACGGAAGCTAATTGCTAATTGCATTATAAGCTAATAGATAATCAGAAAAACCTTGTACAATTTATGTTGGCACAGCTGAAAACAGTTTAGCTCCTAGTTTGAAGGAGAGAAACGATTATTTAAAAAAAAATATCCTGACTATGTCATCATAATCATATCTAGCTTTGACTTTTATTTAGAGCTGCACAAAATACCTTCTGCTTGACTCGTCCTCTTCATCAGGTTCGACTACGGGGACCGGTTTTGGGACATCAAGAGCAAATACTTCACCTGCCAGTGTGGCTCGGAGAAATGCAAACACTCGGCCGAGGCCATCGCTCTGGAGCAGAGCAGGCTGGCCCGGCTGGAGGCCTGTCCAGAGGTGGGCGCCGACTGTGGGATAACCATGCTGGGAAACTAAAAAACACTTACCCACAGGGCCTTTTTTTTTGGATTCAACCTCACTCGACTCGACTCTGACGTTGGCTTTAGTTTCATCATCCTGTTTTTTTTTTCTCTCTTACTTGAAATGTCACCCCACCCTTCATAACAGTTAATTTGCCATGGATTTAGAATTTATCATTTCCCTTTATGGTACAGGATACGGGCCTTAACATGTTTTATAAAAACCGTAGTGTACCACGTATGTTGAAGTAAACGTTGTGTGCATACAGTATGTTTACTGTATATCACAGGTGCGTGTTGGCCTTGACGGATGTGCATTAAGAGTGTTTCACCATTCACAGGATTTTCTGTTGTGCCGAAAATTCATTCATTCATGCATGTTGAGGAAGAACAGTAATGAATGAACTCTACTGAACTCATAAGAACCTGAGGAATAGAATAGCTTTGTTATTTTTTGTTTTCTTTATTTTTATACATACTGTTATTTGTCATGTTTAGTGTAATAAATTAGCTCATAATGTGATGGCACTCCTTTGGCTCTTGTCTGTGTCTTTCTAAATCTGTAATATGATGGTTTATGGGTCTTAGGTTTTATAATCTATATCATTGCACTATTTAAATAATTGGGTTATTAGGTTTTGGAAATCACAAATACTCTTAAATACTAAGAATATTTATCACTTCAATCAAAAAAATCCCTGACAGTGGATGAATGTGGACATGCATAGAATGTTGTCAATTATGGAACATTAAAGAATAAAGTGACTTTAGGCCAAAACTGGTGTTAAATTATACAAATATCAGGTCCCTTTTTCATTATTTTCCCAGGTCTAAGTGAAGTTTCAAATAAGTGATGACAGTGATCTGGGAACTTCCATTCTTTTTTTATATTTGACTGCATATTTATTGATCTGCACAGCACTTAATATTAAAATCTAACTTGAGAATTTATATTAAATTACTATAAAATACTAAAGAATTTGTCACCAGTAGATGTTGGTTCAACAGTCAAGTTTAGAGCTTCTTCTGCACCATAGATTCTTGCTTCTTGAAACGGTTGCCATTATTAAGACTTGTTAAATAAAAAATGATTTATATGAATTGTGATTAATTAAAAGCTAATTTACCAGATGTGGCAGCATCAATCAAGAGAAAACTCAATTTTGTTAAAAAATGACATGGGCCATTATTTTAATAGGGTGATGATCTGACTTGTGGAGGATTTAGAGGTACCTGCTGCTAATTTCTGATCAGCAGGGGGCAGCTATGTTCAGGTGAGAGGACAGGTGAAAGTAAGATATCTCACTCTGTCAATGATTTTAAAGCGTTTTTTTTCTCGGTCAAAAAGATTTGAGATTACCTTAACCAAACCTTAACATATAATTAAGAAAATGTTTATCATTTATCAACTATGTTATTCTCAACAGGGCCTGTAATGGTAAAAGCAACTGTATATGCAACAAATGTATAATGTAGTATACGTTTCATATGACTGTATATTGGAAGCAGCAGTGGAGTTTAATGAAAGTCCAATAAAGGTGGAAAGAAAGGGTTATTTCCTTTAGCTATAAAAGTAATATTAATATTATTGCTGCTCATAATCCTTAATAAATAATGTTGTTTAGTCACATTTTATAGTCTCGGGCAACAGATATTAAACAGAAATCCGTCTTTCTGTATCTATTTCTGTATCTTTCTGTATCTATTCCTATCCTAGGAACACCAGGCTGGCAAACCAAGTCTAGGTCACTGGACTGCCCCCCCCCACCCACCTAAATTGACTCTGCACATGCAAAAATTTGCACACACTTGCTGCTGGTATATTTATATATATATTGTTATTGCACTAGTCATTACATTACAACAACTACCTCATAATGCACATAACTGGGACAATCAGTGTTGTCTTGTTTTGTCTGTTTTATCTTGTTGAACTTGTCCTTCCACTATACTACTTATGTCTTGTCTTGGGGTACTCATGTCTTGTCTTGGGGTACTCATGTCTTGTCCTGTCATACATGTTTGTTTGTTTCTAGTCTTAGTTTAGCACTTTACCGTTGTTGTTGTATCGTAGTTTAGGATTGTCTCGTCTTGCGCACCTGCACTTTGATGTTGTTGTACATGTAAACGCATAGGATAGTGAGAAACGCAATTTCGATTCCTTTGTATAAGATAAGATAAGATAAGATAAGATAAAACTTTATTGATCCCACAACGGGGAATTTTGTGTTACTGCAGCGTTACAAATAAAGAGAAGAAAATAAAGCTGAAGATAAAAAACTATAAAGAAATAAAAAATAAAAAACACACAACACAATGTACAAATTCGCAGAATTTGTTGATGATCCACATACACAGTATGCATTATGGACATAGAATGGAGAGAAAATACTAATAAATAGTAAGAAAAAAGTAACAAAAAAAGTATGCATAAGCAAAGCATATATACATACATACATGCACGTACATACCTACATACATACACATACACACATATTTGCATATATATATATATGGACATACATATCCACGCACATACCCACATGTACACACTAATGCACACTTAAGGTGCAGGGTGTGTGTGAAGAGAAAAAAAAGTGACCAGTGAAAAAGTGACAGTGACTACAGTGAGGGTTATTTGTATGTGTTGTTATAAAGTCTTATTGCTGTCGGGATGAATGACATGTCAAGATGATGAATGTATGTCAAGTACATGTGAAGAAATTGACAATAAAATTGTCTTTGACTTATTTTTTCCAGACCATTTCGCAAATTAAAACTAAACACAATAACAAAGAGTAATTTTTTTTTTTTTAAATCACATTTTTATAATCTGGTGAGTCCTCTGTCCAATAGACGATCTTTGTCAGGTGCGCATCCCCTGAGCAGGTGCGCTCGTGCGTGACGTCACTGCCTAGCTACAAGTGCCAGGAAGAAAAAAAAAAAAAAAAAAAAGATTTACTTCACTCGGTTTCACGGAGGCGCCTCGTCTTAAATGCGTTGTTTGTTTGCGGAGTTTTAAGTTTTGTTTTAAAGAGAAGCGAGTCGCGTTTTTAGAAGTTAAGAAGGGAGAGAAAAATCATTTAAAATTTAAAAAAAGGTGAAGGTTGGAGGCGGAAAATGGGCAAAAAACAGGAGACAAACGCCGACTCTGAGTATGGTGAGTGGACGCCGCCGTTACCTCGGAGGTTTCACTCTGTCCGAAAATCTGAATCTGAAATTGCTTAATTGACTTTTCTCGTATTTTATTCTCACTAGAAACGAATTTTCATGACGAATCTGTGGCCTGTTGAGTTTTCACCTTGAATCAGCAGCTCTTATTACATCTTAATAGGAAACACCTGTTTATCAGTTAATTAGACACCAAGAAAATCAGAATTATTCCTCTGCCATCCACACACATGCTGTAGACGCTCACAAACAGATGTTTAATTTAGGAGTCAAATGATGGAAAATACGCACTTTGCTCACCAGCCAAAATGACAATGGGAGTAGTAATGTATTGAGTGGCTGAGCTGGTTGATAAATAAAAAAATATATAATTTTATCACCCAGCTGCCTATAATAATACTGATTTAAAACTGCATATAAAGTTAATATATTATGATATTTATTAATATAAGTCATGGTACTTTAAAAGGTCAATTCAGATACATTTGAAGATGCAAATCTGCCCTAAAACTTATTAGGTTATAAAAAAAAAAACCTCCACATCTCTAGTAATCCCCCCGTCCTTTGCCTGCCGTGTTGAGAGGTCAAAGTGCACCTAGTTTTATTTTAGGGGTCACAAGCCAAAGAGGTTGGGAATCGCTGCTTTGACTACAATCACATTCTAGTAGTAACAGTAGTAGTGTCTCAAACATCATTCAGATTTATTAAATGCATTGTGCTGTTCTATTTAAAATGACTGGTAATAGATAATAATATATGTTGCCAAAACTCATGATTATTATAAGAAGAAAATGAATTCTCCAGTTGTATTTAATTAATTAATTCAAAAGTGAGTCTACAATACTGTGGCCGACAGTCCATAATAATTACAGATCACATTGTGATTGTTGTGTGTGTGCAGTAGTTGTGTTTCCTGTTCCTTATTTACTCCGCAGCATTTTATCTATTGATGGAAGTCACGCGTCTATTGACCGTTCGGGAGGGTTTGTAAGGTTTCAGCAAACAAACCCTCCCTGGAGGTAAATACCAGGGAATCTCACGTCTACTTAAATAATGCGTGAGGAGCAGCAGAGGTGATGATGGGATGACAATTGAAGAAGTGTTGACTTTTATTAATCGTGACGTTAGTTTGACAACTTCACCTCTGGACTCAGGCTGCAAATATCCTGCAGTTTGTTGACCAGACGCCTCAAAACCCATATTATGGCTGCAAAAGACTATATTGATTTATTAAAACAATTACTAAATAGTATAAATTGTCGATGACGCTTTCCCAAAGCTGAAGATTAAACCTAAAAATGTTTTGTTTTTTTTAATCCAGACCAAATATCATCACTTTACTATTACAGAAGATTAAAGAAACAGATAAGACGTTGACTTTATCCATCCCTGATGGGAAATTAGATTTCAGTCTGGTACATTTTACATACAAAAACCACAATAGCATAAAGCACTGAGGTAGGAAAAAAATTACAATAGGAAAAAAATATATGCAATAGAATAAGGACACACAAGATAAGTACTATAAGATACTATAATACCATTTTAATATTAACAAACAGTATAATAGTGACAATAATCAGATCTGAGAAGATGAAAGTAGAGAATTTGGACATTTTGTTCTTAAAAACAACTAATTGATTAATGGTTGCAGCTCTAATCCAAATTACAACAGTATTGCAACCATAATGTGAAGTTAATGAGTGAGTAAAGACAAATAATGAAACACTAAGATAACATTTAGTGTGTGTGTGTGTGTGTGTGTGTGTGTGTGTGTGTGTGTGTGTGTGTGTGTGTGTGTGTGTGTGTGTGTGTGTGTGTGTGTGTGTGTGTGTGTGTGTGTGTGTGTGTGTGTGTGTGTGTGTGTGTGTGTGTGTGTGTGTGTGTGTGTGTAAATGTGTGTGTGTATATATATATATGTGTGTGTGTGTATATATATATATGTATGTATACATATATATACACACACATCTATGTGTGTGTGTGTGTGTATATATAGACTTTTCTTCAATAAAATCACATTCTGTTTCTGCACAGATGTTACACAGCTGTCTATCCTGCTCAAGCAGGTTCTGTCTTTTAAGAATTTCGCCGCTCTGAATTCTTCGACCTTTTTTTTTTTTTTCTTTTCTTAAACTGTTTGTGTTCCCTACCGACGAGGAACTTTTGTAGAAATAATAGAACAGTCTGGTAAGTTCAGTAGAACGGCATCACTTCAGCCATACAGCCTTACAAATCAAAACACTTATATTAAAATATCCAACGGTGATATCATATTTATGTTCCAGAATCCCTTTGTACAGTATGTAAAAACTCCTCTACTCGTCTCTCCAGGAAGTACAGGACTATTTGAATGTCCTGATGTTTTAAATGTTCCTACGGTATCTCGTTGTTACCCAAGACGGTAAAATTTGTTGTAAAAAGTGCCTGTATTTCTTTGCACGAATGTGAAGTCCCTTTGCAGAAATTGCAGCAGATTATTCGCTATAAAAGCTGGTAAAGCTTTTGAAGGCAAGTGGCAGGAAGATTTTTAACACACTTCATAGTTATTGATGAGATAAGGATTAGTCAGTGATGAGTTTTAAAAGAACTGCTGTTAACAAGTTAAACTATGAAGGCAGTCAAGTCACATTTTTGGATGAATATGTTCCTTCTCATCCTATTTTTCACCACTTTGTAAATCGTTCTTTTCTTTTTGGCGCAGTTTGAATTCTGCAGGTTACAAATTAACCATGTTTCTCCATCTTTTTTTTTTTTTCCTCCTCGTCGCCACTCGTCTTCCTCCAGGATCATGTGATTTGACCCTCAGACGCCACCTTTCTGTTTTATAAAATCCAAGCAGTAAATGAAGGTGCAGCATATGTGTGCGTGTAAAGCTTTCCACCAATTCTTTTTTTTTACAAGGGCATACAATCTATTTTAAGAGTCTTTTACTGTGTGCTGAATTCCAGGTCTTCGTGTGTTCTAAACACGCTGCAGTGTCCTCCAGCTGAAACCTGACACTCTGCAGGAGGCCGAGGAACAGGTTCCTTTGTTAAAAAAAGTTCCTCAGTCATTTCTTCACACTATTTAAAATTTAAGAAAACGTCTGAAAGGCAAAAATGCATTTGGAAAACAAAAAGTGAAGTGGGTGGTTTGTCTGAGAAATAAAGGCGTTCCACACATTAGAAACACTTTAGTTTTAATCTCTATTGGGCTTCTAGTAACTCATTCACATCTATGCTTCATCACTGTTTCAAGGAAGTGGATTTATGAATATTTTCTTGGCTGGTGTGATGGGTGGTGGGGACAGTTTCTGCTTTTTGGCCTGATGCAGCCATAGAGCTGTACAGCTGTATGAAGCTGCTGTGTTGCATCCTGCTCAATGATTTGCATCCTCCACTCAGCTGAGAACATTAACCTCTGTTCATATGAAAATAATCCGGCTCCAGCAGCCGTGAGAAATGAGTATCGTTAGGGAGCCGCCGGGATAAATGTCCGTCCCCGCGGAGCGTTCTGATCGATGCAGCGTGTATGTACGAGCATCAGGAGACACACGCACACTTTTTTATTATGTTGGGTCATACTGAAGAACTATTGGGCTGTTCAGGCTCTTCTACATGACCTTTACCACTAATAGGCTTCTAGAGAATGAGCGATGGAGCTAATGTTGTTCTATAGTTTTTTGTTCATAAAGGCTGGGGGGAAAAATGAAATATCGATTATCTAGAATGTCCGCTTAGCTTAGTGTATGGCAAGCCATCTATATACTATCTGGAATCAAAAGTTGTTGATATTGATGACTAGTTGTGATTAACTTTTATAGTTGCATCTTTCTTTGGAAAGACGTATAGTTTTGACTGTAGACAGCAAGAGAAGAAATCACTGAACCTTAATTCTAATCCTCACACGTCTTAAATAAACTCTATAATTCAGTTTCAGCTATAGGCATAATGGAAGTTGGACGTCTCATTTCAACAACCTCATTCTACCAAAGACGAAACTGAAATTCAGATATTCTGCTTATAGGTGAAACACATTTCAGGTCTCTCTAATCCATTCCTACAGCTTCTGACGAGTCCTAATTCTATTTATAGATATCTACAATTTAATTTCTGATATCTAAAAAGAGGATTTGTCATTGTGGTGAATTGAAGACATGTTGAACTGGATTCATGGATTAGTCAGAATCAAATTGTCTCAATTCAAATTTTTATCAATTACTACTATTGGTAATTTAATCTCAGATATCAGTCATTTATATTTGAGATATCTTGAAGTATATAAATTATAAATAACCCATTTGACAATTGTTTTAGTAGGAAGAATATAGTTGTGGATATGTCAAATGTTCTTTTATTAATTAAATAATAAAAACTGAATTACAGATGTGTGCAGCACGTATCTAGACTGGTCTCTAAATGTTAAGCAACTTGCTGTGTTGGTCGATTTAAACTGATCAGTGAATCATACCTTTCTACATCAATTTCTCCATGTTCTGCTATATATTATGCTATCCCAGAATTCACCAGGAGGGGCAGAACTTTCTCCAAATAAAACTGGTTAGTAGCCAGTGATACTTGCATGATTAATGTCCATGATCGAAGCTGTGTTGAGATTAAAATTTTAATCAAACAACCTTATAATGGGGCTTTGAATGCTGTGGTTGAGCTCAATTGATTTTCTCTTGTCCCCCTCTTTTCACGGTGTGTTCACATTTGTTATTTCACATTCGTACCAGGAAACAAACTAAAAGCATCTATTTCCTGTAACGCAGTCATATACAGCATTGTGTAAAAACTGTGACCAACCACCTCATAAACAACGGAAGATTTCCCACATTCATTCGAAGTGTGATTCATTACCTCGGAAGGAATGCACGACGACATCTTTATTGCTTGGAAACGTACACACGAACAGATCGACCTCTTACAGGAACGCATGTGTCCTTTATGGGCCAGCCAATAAACTTTATTATCAATTAAAGGGCATTTAATTAAGATAATGATCTGATTTGCTGTTTTTCCCGTTTTCTCTTCAAGGAGAACCTGCTCAGTATGACCAGACATTCAGAGGACCCATAAGCAAAAGGTGAATCTCTCTCTCTCTCTCCTTTCTTAATCTCTAATATTCAGTCTAGCTGTAGATCACACAGCAGACTCGTGCAGCGAGTTTCTATTGACTGATCCAATCACATGTTTTAACCCCCTGGGGTCAACTTCCACCTCAAAGCTCAGCCTGCTCACTGACTGTAAACCTGTTTCCGTCTGTTTCCTCCATCAGAGGATGCACTGATATAATCTGCTGCGTTCTGTTCATGCTCGTCGTCCTCGGCTACATGGCAGTCGGGATCATAGGTGAGACCTCAGGGTTCATGTTTCCTCTCTATCCGGATCTCTCGGGCGATTAAAGCCGTACATTGTGCACGGGATGCTCCGCCAAGTATGTTTTTATTGTTGTCCTCCGGTGAATTGAGGTTCCATTATTGAGTCAGAGGCTCTTTTATTGCCTGTTATCAAACTCATTCCGACACACAAGGGCCTCTTTCTTATCTAGAGTCAACAGAGCGGCCTGATGGGTAACTCGGTTTCCGTGTGTGTGTCAGCAGGTTAGGTGTGTTTTCAGAAGCCAAATTGGCCACGGCTGATGTATCAGAGATGGATTCTGTTCTTCTACATGAGCACGAGTGGTGACACTGGTTTCATTTGGCAGATCCAGCTTTATTACACATCATCATTAGAGGAAATGCATTCACACCTGAAGAGCTTCCTGTCAGGCTGCTGCGCCCCCTTGTGGTCAAACAGATGTCACTGCCAGTTTCTTTTTGTCATACTTGGTTACTGTGGCTGCAGCTTTTTGTTCTGCACTAAGCACAAACACACCTGATTCTACCAATAAAAGTCCTCTAACAAGAGCTTTAGTGGTTAATTAGTAGAATCAGGTTTTTATTTTTTATTTTTCAGGTTTTCCTACGATAAATTATGATAAATGTGAGGCATCTCTCCAGCCACAAAGGTTGTTGTACTTAAACCCGTTTATAAAAAGTATAGTTGGAATTTTGCAAAAAAATATCTAACATTTATCTAACACAACAGAAGTAAAGTGCAAAAATCATCCTCCATGTACTCGCAGCTGGACTATTTTACCCATTTAGTAGGTTTGAATAACAAGATTTTATTAACCTAATACTGAACTCGAGTGCAGTAGGACGTTAAAGGAGAAGTGTTTAAATAGAGGAAGTCATTCTAAGCTTCTGCATTACCCCCATTTAAAAACAATAGACTGGCTAACACAAGGAACGTCCTTTTTTAACATGAATGCATGTAAAAACATGTCCTTGTACAACTGTCTGTCAATGTCTAACCTAAGTGACTCATTAATGGAAGCAGCTCAGCTTGACTAAAAGTGGCTTTTATTCTGTTTGTTTTAATGTGTGTGTGTGTGTGTGTGTGTGTGTGTGTGTGTGTGTGTGTGTGTGTGTGTGTGTGTGTGTGTGTGTGTGTGTGTGTGTGTGTGTGTTTCTATCAGCTTGGATCTATGGAGATCCCAGGCATGTTCTTTATCCAAGAAACTCAACTGGATCATTCTGTGGCATTGGACCGAATCAGTAATTTTCTTACTTTCTTTACCCCTTTTTTATCTATTATAACCATTCTACACATGTTGCATATTATATTTAACCATTTGACTAATATAAAATCACTAACTCCTCCTTCACATATTCCCTCTCTCAGAAATAAACCCAATTTGTTCTACTTCGACATTCTCAAATGTGCAACGTCTGTCAATATTATGGCAACAGCTCTCCATGGTTTTCAGTGTCCAACCACACAGGTAGTTTAGTACGGATCCTTAAATATTTACTGCACCTCTCCATTAGCAGTGGTTCTCACCTTTTTTCCCTCTTCTCCATGACCATCAGGTGTGTGTGGAACAGTGTCCAACCAAGTTCTGGGCTGTTGGGATAGAGGCGTATCTTCCACCTGCGAAGCCAGCAGACGTTTTCAATCAGAAATTCTGTGTTCCATCCATCAACCTGAAAAACACTAAGTTTGTAAGTTGGATTTGTTATTGATTATTAACTCGTTATCAAGCCCTTAAAGCTTCAGCTGCTTCATAATTAACCTTTTTTTTTTTGTTTTAAATCGCATAATTCTTTCAGAAAGTTAAAGAAATTGTGGACAGGGAGCTGTGTCCCTTCTTCTCTGTGCCAACAACTTCTGGTGAGTGCCAGACTTTTTCTTTATATTCCATTTTAGTTTTTTATCGTACTAGATGATACTATAAATTACTAAATAATAGCCGAGGTATCTGTTTTAATCACTTAACAGATCAGGTGTTTTATTTGAGACCAGGCAATAATTTGGGACAGATGATAAATTCCTTCCTGATTAAAATCTTGCTCAGCAAAACTGGAAAAATATGTATGTTATTTTTACTCAAATTCTCTTATTAAATCACTATATCTACTGTATAACTTAGGTTTTTTCAAAAGTCCTATTATAGTACTGTAGTTAAACATCTCACAGCTGCTCATCCCATGTATTTTCCTATGCATTTTTTTACTACAGAACGTTTGGATTATTTTGTAGTGCACCAACTAATCAATATTGGTATTAATAATATAATTATTATCATTATTAGTAGTAATATTAATTGCTTAACATCATTGTAGCACAGTGATCAATTGATTTTTTTAAAATAAATTAAACTCAACCAGCGATTATATTTATCAAAATACACCTGCACCCAGTAAATAATTGAAACTCTGCTATTATTTGGTAATTTATAGTATATTGGCCCTTAATTAAAGGTTTGCTTTCAGTTTTCTGACACTTCTCATTTATTTTAAGTTTGGATGCAACTAATGAGAGAATTGAATCCATTGCTACCTGATTTGAGTCAGTGATTTTTATTCCATTTATTTTTTTCCCCTCTCTTCCTTTATTATATCAGTTCTGGGGAGATGTTTGCCTGATATCGCAGCACTGGGGAACGTTCCTTCAGGCACGTTCCAGGACATCCCGGGGTTGCCCAGCTCGCTCAACGACACGGTCACCATCATTAAGAACGGCACCGGGTAAGAGGTGGATTCCTGACGTGTTGTAATGTGCATTATGTATAAACAGCTTGCAGTGTGCTTAGAGACAGGAGTAAAACCTACTGAAACTTCAATTGTAATGCATTGAAAACACTGCATTTTACATCCTATATCAAGATGTGTGAATTTAAAAAAAAAAAACTTTTACAAACTCAAATATTTACTGTATAAAGGATTGAGGCAAATTTCAAGCAAAGCAAAGGAAACTGTGTTTTTCCTTTACAAATATTTACGTAATTTTTAGTAAAACCACAGTTTCCTTTGCATTGCTTGAAATTTGCCTCAATTTTTTGCCTCAAAAAACTACTATTCCTTTGAACAGGCCAGTATTATTTTTGTCTTGATTTTCTGTATTTAGCATTTCGATATGTACACAATTCACATTTAGGATATAAAACGCCTTGTTCCAGTGCAGCAAAATAAGATAAGACTTTATTGATCCCACAACAGGGAAATTACTGCAGCATACAGAATAAGGAAAAAGAAAAGAAATATAAAAAATAAAATACACAACACTATGTACAAAATTCGTAGAATTTGTGGATCCGCATACACAGTATGCATTATGGACATAGGAATGGAGAAAAAATACTAATAAATAGCAAGAAAAAAGTATGCATAAGCAAAGCATATATACATACACACATATTTACATATTTGCATATATATACGCACATACACACATGTACACATACATAGCTAATGCATACTTAAGGTGCAGGATGTGTGTGTAGAGAAAAGTGACGAGTGGAGGAAAATAAAAATTATTATTTACATTTTTATATTGGTTTTACTCACAGTTTCAAACACACTGCTAATATCTTGAACAGCACTGTGCACATAATACAGTTGAATCACAGATGACTTTAATAACACACTGGTTTTCTCCTCTTCATCACCAGCACAGGGTCGGTGTTTCGTGAGTTTTTGTGTTGACCTGTAGTTGTAGTTTCTCCTTTAGTCGTTTAAAGCTTGTAGATGCTTTGAAACTTGCAGCATTAATATGTTTAGATGGTTTAGAGGGTTTTCTATCTATTTATATGCTTTATTATTCTCATTAGAGATGTAGTGGAGAAAAAAAAATTGGGCCTTTTTATAAGGGGAAAAAATATTATAATAATTGGTATTATAAGGTGAATCACATATTTAATTGTATTTTCTTCACCACTACATCATATACTTTGAATTGTATGTTGTATGTCTTTTTTTTAATAAATATTATTTTTTAGTTTCCTGTATTTTTTTTTTCTCCTGATCCTCTCGCTCTCCTCGTCCTTGCTTTTTTTTTTTCTCCTCCTCTAGTGACATCGTGAACGGCTTCAACGCCAGGGAGGTCGGAGTCCGCATCTTTGAGGATTTTGCGTCTGCGTGGCCGTGGATCCTCATGTGAGTCGGCTTGTAGAAATGACCACACGCTGCCACCTGTAGGTAGACATGCGCTACTGCAACACACATTTTTTTCCATTTTTATTGAAATGGGAGCAATATATTCATATTCTATGACTCCTTCTACACAACCTTAAAACAAGCAGTCATGACTTATGTGAAGTTGTGATGTCACAACTACACAGTCGCAGCGGACACGCCCCTGTTCACAGCAATTCAAATCAGCCAATCAGAGGAGAGACTCAGACTTCCTGTTTTTTTTTTTTTTTTTTTTTTTTTTTTTTTTTTAATTTAAAAATAAAAAAAAACAGGAAGCTGTATAATATGGAACATTTACATGGTACAAAAAACTAGTAACAAGAGAGAGAGATCAAATTTTAGGAATCAAGTGATTGTTAGCATCATGGACTTCCAGCTTTGTTTACAGTAATGAATCAATAAAGTCTTAAAGCTGGTTAGTCAGTTCATCCTATAGTAAAATAATCCAGATGTTATATCTAGGCCCAAATTTAGACCTGGTGGTCTACACCTAGTTGGTCAGGACCTGGTGGTCTACGCCTAGTTAGTCAGGACCTGATGGTCTACGCCTAGTTGGTCGGGACCTGATGGTCTACGCCTAGTTGGTCGGGACCTGATGGTCTACGCCTAGTTAGTCAGGACCTGGTGGTCTACGCCTAGTTAGTCAGGACCTGGTGGTCTACGCCTAGTTAGTCGGGACCTGGTGGTCTACACCTAGTTAGTCGGGACCTGGTGGTCTACGCCTAGTTAGTCAGTACCTGGTGGTCTACGCCTAGTTAGTCAGTACCTGGTGGTCTACACCTAGTTGGTCGGGACCTGGTGGTCTACGCCTAGTTAGTCAGTACCTGATGGTCTACGCCTAGTTAGTCAGTACCTGGTGGTCTACGCCTAGTTGGTCGGGACCCGATGGTCTACGCCTAGTTGGTCGGGACCCGATGGTCTACGCCTAGTTGGTCGGGACCCGGTGGTCTACGCCTAGTTAGTCAGGACCCGGTGGTCTACGCCTAGTTGGTCAGGACCTGGTGGTCTACGCCTAGTTGGTCGGGACCCGGTGGTCTACGCCTAGTTGGTCAGGACCTGGTGGTCTACGCCTAGTTGGTCAGGACCTGGTGGTCTACACCTAGTTAGTCAGGACCTGGTGGTCTACGCCTAGTTAGTCAGTACCTGGTGGTCTACGCCTAGTTAGTCAGGACCTGGTGGTCTACGCCTAGTTAGTCGGGACCTGGTGGTCTACGCCTAGTTGGTCAGGACCTCGTGGTCTACACCTAGTTGGTCAGGACCTGCTGGTCTACACCTAGTTAGTCAGGACCTGCTGGTCTACACCTAGTTAGTCAGTACCTGGCGGTCTACACCTAGTTGGTCAGGACCTGGTGGTCTACGCCTAGTTGGTCAGGACCTGGTTGTCTACACCTAGTTAGTCAGTTCATTCTATAGTAAAATAATCCAGATGTTATATCTAGGCCCAAATTTAAATAAAAACTGAAAATCAAGGCGTAAAACTTTTGACTGGTAGTGTACATAGGAATTAAATTGAAAACCCAATCTGTTATGTTTTTGTATAATGTGTAATAATAATTTAACTTATAGGCATGTTATAGTTAATTTGATTGAATTTGAACTTGTTGTATGCGTCTTAGAATTTAAACATTAACCTACATCAATTGAATATTGTGGCTGAGAGTAAATGTACGTTTCCTCATTTTATAGCTTTGATCTCCACTGTTCTGTTCAATCCTTTTTTATTATTATTATTATAATTATTGGTTTCCATCACTCTGTCAGTGGCCTGCTGATAGCCATGGTGGTCAGTTTGCTGTTCCTGCTGCTGCTGAGGTTCACGGCTCCTGTCATGGTGTGGGTGCTCATCGTGGGGGTCCTGGCCGTGGGGGCGTACGGTAAAAAGAGTCTACATGCATAGTCATATACTACAGACAAATAATGAGCATGTGAATGCAGACACAGTGGATTTAAACCTTTTTATTTCTCTAATGGAATATGTTGCTGGTATAGTTTTACATATTGGTTCTGAACACAAATAGAAGCCATTAGGATGATAAATTTGCATGTTTCTGTTCATGTTTTTTTTTTTTTTTCCCACCTTCATTTTCCTTGCAGGGATATGGCACTGCTACTGGGAGTATGATAACTACAAGCAGGTCTCTGCTACCATTGCTGACATCGGTTTTACCACCAACTTTAAAGTTTACCTGCAAGTCCAAGAGACCTGGTTGGCCTTCTGTGAGTCTCATTGACATGTTGGCTTCATCATATAGGCAATAAAACCCACATTAAGCCAGAGCCCAGATAAAAGGATTAGTACAATAACTACTAGAATTAAAGCTGTAGAAATTGCTGGCATTGTTTCAACCAATCAGCTTTACCCAGGAAAATACCACTAAAGAGGTAATGAGAGCTGTAAATCACAGATAACCACTGGTATCATAATTACTGAATCACCTGCATGTGCAAAACATTCATATCTAAAAATAGATGCAATAAAACCACATGGGTGACTTGTTGTTTATAGAGCACCACTTGATTAATGAGGTTGTAAAAAGCTGCAGATAAACGATGACCTGTATTCAGCGATTATAGCTTCCTGCAGCTGGATATTTCTCTCTTTAACTTCCTTGTTGTGACATTATTCTCTTTTTTTTTTTTCTCTTCTCACTTCCTCTGCACCTCAGTGATCATCATCTCTATAGTGGAGGCCATTCTTCTCCTCACCATCATCTTCCTGCGGACCAGAATCCTCATAGCGATCGCCCTCATCCAGGAGTCCAGCAAGTTCGTTGCAATGATATTACTTCAGCAATATAAAGAGAAAATGACTCAACACACAAACTGTGGTGAAGTCAAACATTATCACAGCAGAATAAACAGGAAGTCACAGATATAGATTCACACCCTGTTCCATATGTTTCTAGTTGGTGGTTACCAGGCTTCTGCTATTAATGTATATTAAATAAGTTATAGAAGTTATACAAAAATGCACTACGAAGCATACCTGGTAAAAAATGCAATAATTTACATATTCAGTTAAATCATTTCAATTTGTAAAAAGTGTGTGGAAGTGGAATCCAAATATATTTATTCCTGATCGTTTTGCTTCCTACAGTACTGTCTGCTTGTTTCTATATGAATAAGCAGATCTTAATCAAACGGGAAGAGCATTAACAAATATATTTAATTAATTATGCAACCTCTAAATTTAGGGAATTGAACATGCATAGAGTAACACAGAGAGGAAGAGGATAAAAAGTTTTAGATGTAGAGTATATGAGAGGCTATGTGTATCTGACATTGTATTATATAGTTTTTTATTAGATGTTATATAATAATTATTATAGATTACAAAAATCAGATCCACAACATCGAATTAAATATTCCAGAAATTAAATATCACAAATACACAGAGAACGGGATGTGTGTTTCGGTGGAGGCGTGGATCATCTCCATCGATGGTTTCTGGTTTGTTTTTCCCTGACGTCGTCGTGATCCCTGTCCGTCTTCCGCAGGGCGATCAGCCACATGATGAGCTCCCTGCTGTACCCTCTCATCACCTTCGTTCTGCTGCTGGTGTGTGTTGCCTACTGGGGCATCACTGCTTTGTATCCTTTAATATTATACGTGTGTGTGTGTGTGTGTGTGTGTGTGTGTGTTTGTCTGCAGACACACACTCATAAGTCTTATTGCAATCCAGAGTATCCTGTGCTTTTTCTTTAATGGACATATGCAGATATTTGGCCACTTCAGGAGCCCCCATCTACAGAGTAGTGGCTCTGAACTCCACCTCGGACGAGTGTAAGAACGTCAACGGCACCGTGAGCTGTGACCCTCTGGTGAGTGGAATCTAATCACAGGCGTGAAGTAAAGATTTCTTCACTTCTTAAAAAAGAAAAAAAAAAAAAAAAAGCTCTTCCTCTTCACATCCTCCGCCTCAGAACTTCAACTCCTCGGACTACCCGGGCTGTCCCTCCGTCAGCTGCATCTTCATCAAGTACAACGACGAGGGCCTCCTGGAGAGGAACCTCTTTAACCTGCAGATCTACAACGCCCTGGCCTTCCTCTGGTGCGTCAACTTCGTCATCGCCCTGGGCCAGTGCACGCTGGCGGGGGCCTTCGCCTCCTACTACTGGGCCTTCACCAAACCGGGGGACATCCCGCTGTTCCCCTTGAGCTCCAGCTTCATACGCTCGCTCAGGTGGGTTAAAAGTAGGGGAAATTCTGCGGAAATTAGCATATCTGCAGCTTTATCCATAGAAAACATATACTGCAGTTTCCACTCTGGCCTCTAGGGGGCGCTTCAAACCTGTTTTAGAGAAACTATTTCCTAAGCTTTTTTTTTTTTTTTTACAGGCCACATAAAAGATTTTTCGTTTGTTTAATCGTATTAAAATTGGTTTGAATTCACGTACATGCATAGTTCATTAATAAAAAATGATCAGCTATGTACACAGTTTTAGCCTTAAAACCAGGACCTGTTATAATTAATCTATGATGTTCTATAGCAAAAATTATAGTCTTATTCATTGGATACTCATGTATTTTTTATATATATCTTTATTTTAGATACCATGTGGGCTCTTTGGCGTTTGGAGCTTTGATCCTGACTCTGGTGCAGATAGTGAGGATCATCCTGGAATACATCGACCACAAAACCAGAGGTTCGCATCCCTCACTTTACTTTCTGACTCCCGTAATCATGCTGTGTATTTTTCCACGTAATTTCACACATTCGTGCTGCAGTATAAACAGAATATCTAAATGTTAAATCGTGGTAAATGATTCGTGTGCTCTACTAAATGCAGCCTTTTACTTTTAAATATGTAAATTAATGAAAATCTAGTTTTCTCTCTCATGTCTTTCTACTCGAGTTTTCTAATTGGATAAATGAAAAACCAAAAAAATGTGCATGTCAGAATGAAATCAACTACTAAAACTTGTTTTTTACTTTTACTTTTCAGCGGCACAGAACCCGTTTGCACGTTTCCTGATGTGCTGCCTGAAATGCTGCTTCTGGTGTCTGGAGAAGTTCATCAAGTTCCTCAACAGGAACGCCTACATCATGGTACGTGTTAGGTTGTTTTATTGCAGTGTGACATTCAACTTGAACCCGGGAGGGAAAAATCCTTTTTGAACAGTGATCAGGTGGAACAAAAATGGCACAATTATGCAATGAAAGTGTCACAATCCCCCATTTTATTTAATAAATCAGATTATTTTTCAGGTTAAACATTGCATTTTTTTCCTAAAATAAACTGTGTTGCTTGACAGATTGCCATTTATGGGAAAAACTTCTGCGTCTCTGCCAAAAATGCTTTCATGCTGCTCATGAGAAACATCATCAGGTTTGTGCTGAAAGCTTTTTTCCTCTGTTAAAGACTTTATTCATCACCTCCAGGCTGCCTGTTGTCTGTGGTGACCAGAATACGTGAAATAACCCGACTAATCCTGTGTTCCTTCAGGGTGGTGGTGCTGGATAAAGTCACCGACCTGCTGCTGTTCTTTGGGAAGCTCCTGGTGGTCGGAGGAGTGGGTAAGAACGGACGAGGAGTTCAAGATCAAGACTTTTACTGTCGAAGACTTCAGGACTTGTTGTTCCAGTACTCAGCATCTTATAAGCGGCTCAATGGATATGTTTTAATTAATAGTCCATCGTGTGTGTGTGTGTGTGTGTGTGTGTGTGTGTGTGTGTGTGTGTGTGTGTGTGTGTGTGTGTGTGTGTGTGTGTGTGTGTGTGTGTGTGTGTGTGTGTGTGTGTGTGTGTGTGTGTGTGTGTGTGTGTGTGTGTGTGTGTGTGTGTGTGTGTGTGTGTGTGTGTGTGTGTGTGTGTGTGTGTGTGTGTGTGTGTGTGTGTGTGTGTGTGTGTGTGTGTGTGTGTGTGTGTGTGTGTGTGTGTGTGTGTGTGTGTGTTAAACAGAGAAAAAAATGTTGGTACTTGTTTGAATAGTTTCTAATAGCTATAATACTATTCTCTAATAGAGAATTGTACAGTATTGAGACCCTGAAACCTGCCAAACAGGTTCATGAATCTCTTTGTTGCTCATTAGCTAATATTGAATTATCTACATTTCCAGATTTCTGTATTTAAATGTGAAGTCTACTAGTTTTAATATGAGCCTTTTTTTTTTTACTTTTCCCCAGGTGTGTTGTCCTTCTTCTTCTTCTCTGGTCGAATACTTTTACCAGGCAGCACCTTCCGCTCAGAGACCCTCAACTACTACTGGATGCCCATTATTGCAAGTCCCTTTTTTTTAACAAATTTGTTGTTCAGATCAGATGGGCAAAGTAAAGTTATGGTAAATCACGTGTTTTTTTGTTTTTAGACTGTGGTGTTTGGCAGCTACCTCATCGCTCATGGATTCTTCAGTGTGTACAACATGTGTGTCGACACACTCTTCCTCTGCTTCTGTAAGTAGAATAACTATCTATTAAATAATTACACATTTATACTGAGCTAAATAATCATTGTGGGCTTATAATTACACTCAATTGTCATATTAGAATATTATTCATATTAAATATGAACATTTAGACACACTATCAACCTCTCGTGTAATTTTAATCATGTTAATTTTAAGCTATTTACCCTAACGAGGGTAATTATGAGTAAAACTAACGCGGATGTTGTTTCCTCTCTTTCTAACTTCTCAGTGGAAGACTTGGAGCGGAACGACGGATCCGTGCAGAAGCCGTACTACATGTCCAAAAACCTCATGAAGATCCTCAACAAATCCAACAAGGCGCCGAGGAAGGGTAAAGCTAAAGACTGATGATCCCTGATCCCTGGAAACTGTGAAACTTTGTCAGGATATTTTTTTTTAAATATACATTTTGCATCTTTTAACCTATTTTTAAAACCCCTTCCCCTTTTCCTCAGAATTTTACCCACACTTAATTTGCTGAATTTGCACTTTTAAAAGTTTTTATTACGTTTGTGCATACGTGATGTTAATGACTGTGTGTATATACGATGAGACTGAGCGTGTGAATTTTATGTTACAAGGAATCCTGCATTACATCAATGTTTTTTTTACATTTTAATAATCATTTTTTAGATTTGATTCACAACTGAATGCATCAAAACACTCTTCATTTCATTAATAAAATCCGTTTCTGTTTCGACAGATTGTGTTCAGCCTCATGCTGCACAATATTCTATATTTTACCCATAATTCATCATCCACCAGTGAAAACGGGTAAATTGCTGATTAGTTTTCATTGGAGGAAAATCTTTCATATGGAATTAAGATGTTATTTCTTTCAATGGAACAAACTGTCTTGATATCGCACATTTTTAGATATTATTTGTAAAAAAGAAAAATGTTTTAATATAAATGTTTATATTTTATTGACATAATGCATTAAATATTATATAATAAATGTCCTAGTGTGTGCCAGTCTTCTCCTGTCAACGACATGTTTGTTCTCAGGGTTTGAGTTCTTTTTTCCTAACTTAAGCTGCATGTGAGTTAAAGATCAAATATCACTTTTATACCTGCAGAGAGATGCATTAAATGATTATATCCTCGATTAGCTGATTGGTTAAAGTGTCTCACTTTTCCAAAAACCACGAGCAAAATCAGTTGCATCCAATCAAACACTCAAATAAGTTATTTGTAATGCAATTACTGCTCTTGTTGCAAAAAAACTTATTCTGCAAATACACCAAAACCCTCCTGGTGGACTAATCCTTTCTGTGTCCTCTGGGACTCTGAAATCACATGTTGAGTCATGTGATCTGGTCACATGACTAAACTATTGTGCAGAAGCAGCTATTACATCACACGAGTGGCTCACATGTAAAGAGATTACAAAAGGCTCGCTGCTGTTTGTATGTAAACTTGATGTCATTAGTGTCAGATTAAAGGCTTCCAGTTAATAAAAAACAAATGAGGATTTGTTCCATAACCCTGTTTTTTTTTTTTTCCCCTCCCGTCTAGTTCTGATTATGGTGTGAGGTGAAAGTCGTTTGACGAAATCAAGACGACACGAAACGAGTCGGTGATTTAATCAGGTTTTAATCTCCTAAACCGTGTTTTTTTTGCACAATGTCTCCAGGTTTTAGTCTGTCAGGACTTCCATCATCTGTTTTTAGTGTCACATAAACCTTTTTAAAATACAAAGTGTAGCTTGAACAGACACGAAATAAGGAAGAATTGGGCCTGGTGTGAGTATTAAAGCGCTGAAAACCCGCTTCTCTAGATTTAGGTTAGTTTTCCAGTTGAGAATCTCAAAGTCTTCCTGGTTACCACATGTTAAAATGAAAGTTTTCCTTTTCAGTTGTAGTTCAAAGGCATAAAACAGATGGGCAGATCTTTGACATGCGTGTGCGTGTTTGTGTGTTACATGAGCAGAATCTTCACATTCAAATCACATTAGCAGGGAAGGACAAACATCGTTTTGCTCTTGGGACATTTATTTAACTTTATGGGAGACATCGGCAGAAAAGAAATTAACTTTTTCCCTAAAAGAAGAGAAAATAAAAATTCAGCACAATTTATGAAAACCAGGACCCAGATCACTGTTTTTTTTTTTTTTTTTTTTTTTACAAAGCCATCGTCCCTGCATCGCGCTCTATGGCTGCTCATCCGTTCAGAAACACGTACGAACAGCATTTAACAATATTCATATATACAAATATATACTGTATACACACTCACTCCGACACGTTAAAAAAGAGAAAAAAAAATCACCTGTTACAGAAAGAAGTGTGGTTTCATATTTTTATATTAGATATCGCACCGTTCCCCTTTAACTTATTCCCCTCCCACTCTTTACGCTGCATCAACTCCTCGTCTCGTATCTCGTTAGGCTTAATTAACCCGGCCAGAGCACGGTTAATTAACAAACTGTACATCCGATTACTCTCAGGTTACTCGCGTTGATGCAAAATAATAAAAAAAAACTAAATCTCCCAAACAGTGCAGCCGCCCCTGTTCTCTGTGGTTCAGACAAGTGGAATAGAGGGATTGTGGGGGGGGGGTAGCAACAAGTGGGTCAACGCAAGCATGCGCTCCGGTCCGGATCAACAGAACCGGTCCAATGACTTCACAGTGCAGTGGCAGTTATTTTTTTTTGTTAAGACAAAGGTAATATTTAAAAACGCATCCATCAGTGCGATTTTTTTTTTTCTTGTCTTTCTGCTGTTAAGAAACCGGTGTTCGACTTGTTCGTTCTGCGAGGAATCTGTAAACGGGAAGAGGATTCGACTACCTGCGTTTCTCACCCCCCCTTCCTACCTTGATCTCACTCTTTGGCCTTGTCCAGGACAGGAAAAACGACCTTGTCACCCTCCCTCTCACCTGCCTCCTCCGTTCTATTTAAGGAATGAACCAGTGACTTCTTCAAGGTGGATGTGGAGGAGAAAAAAGAAAAAAATCCATTTGTCAGTCCTGAACAAAACTGTTCACACCCGCTCTGACGACATAATACTGTTGTCTGACACACACATCTTTCCGTTTTAGACATAGACAACATTATTTTCCGTGTGCATATATATCTACCGGTGCATGTAGAGAGAAAGGGAGGGAGGGGAAGTCCTAACTTCAATCTGCCTGTTTCCTGTGTGTCTTTTGTCTCGGGATCAAACGCAACACTCGGCTCTCCCAAGTTAGTACCTGCCAGGAAATATAACGTGTGTGTGTGTGGCTCGAGTTTAAGAATGTGTGTTTTAATTATTTTCTTTAAATTATAATTCGCGCTCCCCCCTCCCCCGGTCATCGATCTCCGTCGTACGTTATCCTTGATGACGTGGTCTTCGTCAAACGCTGAGCAGCCAGAAGAAGAAGAAGATGGCCACGAACAGGAAGAGGGAGTCCTGCCAGTTGTTGTTGCCGTTGTTGGGGTTGGCTGTGCCCTGGTGGTCGCCTGCGTACTGGTCTGAGTAAAGAGAGGGGTCAAAGGTCAGCTCTCCTTCATTACAGAGAAGAAAACACTCCTTCCTGAGGAATGTCGCCACGGCAAATCTCAACTGAGCGGAGAAAAACGAGGAATGGAGGACGTTACAGCGTTAGGGCTGCACGATAAAAATCTCAGGATCTCATCGCAAACAAATGCTACCATTATTTCGAATTTTTTCCAAGCACCCCTAAAGGCAGCCCCATACGCGGACCCCCCCCCAGCCTATGGCAATGGGTCTTTACATGTGTTTTAGTCAGTGGAGGAAGCCTATGGATGTATTATAAGACCTGGATACGATGCCGAAATGCCCTCAGTGGCCACTCCTGGTACTGCAGTACGATTCCATCCAACCCACACAGCATTTTATCAAGAAACTTAAAAACAAAAATAAAAGAAGCCTGTAAAACTCCTAACTTAAATATATATATTGACCCCAGAAAAAGTCCATTTTCTTTCTTGATGCGTCTCTAGATTCTCTTTAATTTTTTTCCCCCCAATTTGTTGTTAGCCACCCACACAATTTGCATGCTCTGATCGCTCCAGAGCATCATGGAGCATCTTTATGAGTAGTAGTGAAGAACATTTTTAGTGTATGTGCCTATGTGTAGTGTAAGGAACAGATTTAAAACAGCAATGTGGAAGTATTATGGAATTTAACCAGATGACAACAGTCTGAGGCGAAATAGAGTGAAAAGTGTGTTCTACTCATGCAAAAAAAAAAATGCAGATGCATCGTGATCTCAATTCTAAGCCATAAAAAGAGAATCGTGCAGTCTCCACTTTCTCTTGTACTTGTGTGCACCCACCTGCTCTGTGGAAGGGGTCGTTGGTGTTGAAGACTGTGGTGAAGAAGCCGAACGGGAAAGCGCCGATGCCGAAGGACATGTGGAAGCCGGTGTCGCCGAAACCCTGAAACATCTGAAAACCACACAGGAAATGAAAAAAAAAAAAATCAGAATCATGAGGGAAGGAGGAGTTCAAGATCAAGACTTTTACTGTCGAAGACTTCAGGACTTGTTGTTCCAGTACTCAGCATCTTATAAGCGGCTCAATGGATATGTTTTAATTAATAGTCCATCGTGTGTGTGTGTGTGTGTGTGTGTGTGTGTGTGTGTGTGTGTGTGTGTGTGTGTGTGTGTGTGTGTGTGTGTGTGTGTGTGTGTGTGTGTGTGTGTCTTAAACAGAGAAAAAAATGTTGGTACTTGTTTGAATAGTTTCTAATAGCTATAATACTATTCTCTAATAGAGAATTGTACAGTATTGAGACCCTGAAACCTGCCAAACAGGTTCATGAATCTCTTTGTTGCTCATTAGCTAATATTGAATTATCTACATTTCCAGATTTCTGTATTTAAATGTGAAGTCTACTAGTTTTAATATGAGCCTTTTTTTTTTTACTTTTCCCCAGGTGTGTTGTCCTTCTTCTTCTTCTCTGGTCGAATACTTTTACCAGGCAGCACCTTCCGCTCAGAGACCCTCAACTACTACTGGATGCCCATTATTGCAAGTCCCTTTTTTTTAACAAATTTGTTGTTCAGATCAGATGGGCAAAGTAAAGTTATGGTAAATCACGTGTTTTTTTGTTTTTAGACTGTGGTGTTTGGCAGCTACCTCATCGCTCATGGATTCTTCAGTGTGTACAACATGTGTGTCGACACACTCTTCCTCTGCTTCTGTAAGTAGAATAACTATCTATTAAATAATTACACATTTATACTGAGCTAAATAATCATTGTGGGCTTATAATTACACTCAATTGTCATATTAGAATATTATTCATATTAAATATGAACATTTAGACACACTATCAACCTCTCGTGTAATTTTAATCATGTTAATTTTAAGCTATTTACCCTAACGAGGGTAATTATGAGTAAAACTAACGCGGATGTTGTTTCCTCTCTTTCTAACTTCTCAGTGGAAGACTTGGAGCGGAACGACGGATCCGTGCAGAAGCCGTACTACATGTCCAAAAACCTCATGAAGATCCTCAACAAATCCAACAAGGCGCCGAGGAAGGGTAAAGCTAAAGACTGATGATCCCTGATCCCTGGAAACTGTGAAACTTTGTCAGGATATTTTTTTTTAAATATACATTTTGCATCTTTTAACCTATTTTTAAAACCCCTTCCCCTTTTCCTCAGAATTTTACCCACACTTAATTTGCTGAATTTGCACTTTTAAAAGTTTTTATTACGTTTGTGCATACGTGATGTTAATGACTGTGTGTATATACGATGAGACTGAGCGTGTGAATTTTATGTTACAAGGAATCCTGCATTACATCAATGTTTTTTTTACATTTTAATAATCATTTTTTAGATTTGATTCACAACTGAATGCATCAAAACACTCTTCATTTCATTAATAAAATCCGTTTCTGTTTCGACAGATTGTGTTCAGCCTCATGCTGCACAATATTCTATATTTTACCCATAATTCATCATCCACCAGTGAAAACAGGTAAATTGCTGATTAGTTTTCATTGGAGGAAAATCTTTCATATGGAATTAAGATGTTATTTCTTTCAATGGAACAAACTGTCTTGATATCGCACATTTTTAGATATTATTTGTAAAAAAGAAAAATGTTTTAATATAAATGTTTATATTTTATTGACATAATGCATTAAATATTATATAATAAATGTCCTAGTGTGTGCCAGTCTTCTCCTGTCAACGACATGTTTGTTCTCAGGGTTTGAGTTCTTTTTTCCTAACTTAAGCTGCATGTGAGTTAAAGATCAAATATCACTTTTATACCTGCAGAGAGATGCATTAAATGATTATATCCTCGATTAGCTGATTGGTTAAAGTGTCTCACTTTTCCAAAAACCACGAGCAAAATCAGTTGCATCCAATCAAACACTCAAATAAGTTATTTGTAATGCAATTACTGCTCTTGTTGCAAAAAAACTTATTCTGCAAATACACCAAAACCCTCCTGGTGGACTAATCCTTTCTGTGTCCTCTGGGACTCTGAAATCACATGTTGAGTCATGTGATCTGGTCACATGACTAAACTATTGTGCAGAAGCAGCTATTACATCACACGAGTGGCTCACATGTAAAGAGATTACAAAAGGCTCGCTGCTGTTTGTATGTAAACCTGATGTCATTAGTGTCAGATTAAAGGCTTCCAGTTAATAAAAAACAAATGAGGATTTGTTCCATAACCCTGTTTTTTTTTTTTTCCCCTCCCGTCTAGTTCTGATTATGGTGTGAGGTGAAAGTCGTTTGACGAAATCAAGACGACACGAAACGAGTCAGTGATTTAATCAGGTTTTAATCTCCTAAACCGTGTTTTTTTGCACAATGTCTCCAGGTTTTAGTCTGTCAGGACTTCCATCACCTGTTTTTAGTGTCACATAAACCTTTTAAAATACAAAGTGTAGCTTGAACAGACACGAAATGAGGAAGAATTGGGCCTGGTGTGAGTATTAAAGTGCTGAAAACCCGCTTCTCTAGATTTAGGTTAGTTTTCCAGTTGAGAATCTCAAAGTCTTCCTGGTTACCACATGTTAAAATTAAAGTTTTCCTTTTCAGTTGTAGTTCAAAGGCATAAAACAGATGGGCAGATCTTTGACGTGTGTGTGTGTGTGTGTGTGTGTTACATGAGCAGAATCTTCACATTCAAATCACATTAGCAGGGAAGGACAAACATCGTTTTGCTCTTGGGACATTTATTAAACTTTATGGGAGACATCGGCAGAAAAGAAATTAACTTTTTCCCTAAAAGAAGAGAAAATAAAAATTCAGCAATTTATGAAAACCAGGACCCAGATCACTGTTTTTTTTTTTTTACAAAGCCATCGTCCCTGCATCGCGCTCTATGGCTGCTCATCCGTTCAGAAACACGTACGAACAGCATTTAACAATATTCATATATACAAATATATACTGTATACACACTCACTCCGACACGTTAAAAAAGAGAAAAAAAAATCACCTGTTACAGAAAGAAGTGTGGTTTCATATTTTTATATTAGATATCGCACCGTTCCCCTTTAACTTATTCCCCTCCCACTCTTTACGCTGCATCAACTCCCTCGTCTCGTATCTCGTTAGGCTTAATTAACCCGGCCAGAGCTCGGTTAATTAACAAACTGTACATCCGATTACTCTCAGGTTACTCGCGTTGATGCAAAATAATAAAAAAAACTAAATCTCCCAAACAGTGCAGCCGCCCCTGTTCTCTGTGGTTCAGACAAGTGGAATAGAGGGATTGTGGGGGGGGGGGGGGTAGCAACAAGTGGGTCAACGCAAGCATGCGCTCCGGTCCGGATCAACAGAACCGGTCCAATGACTTCACAGTGCAGTGGCAGTTTTTTTTTTTTTGTTAAGACAAACGTAATATTTAAAAACGCATCCATCAGTGCGATTTTTCTTGTCTTTCTGCTGTTAAGTGTTCGACTTGTTCGTTCTGCGAGGAATCTGTAAACGGGAAGAGGATTCGACTACCTGCGTTTCTCACCCCCCCTCCCTACCTTGATCTCACTCTTTGGCCTTGTCCAGGACGGGAAACAAACGACCTTGTCACCCTCCCTCTCACCTGCCTCCTCCGTTCTATTTAAGGAATGAACCAGTGACTTCTTCAAGGTGGATGTGGAGGAGAAAAAAGAAAAAAATCCATTTGTCAGTCCTGAACAAAACTGTTCACACCCGCCCTGACGACATAATACTGTTGTCTGACACACACACCTTTCCGTTTTAGACATAGACAACATTATTTTCCGTGTGCATATATATCTACCGGTGCATGTAGAGAGAAAGGGAGGGAGGGGAAGTCCTAACTTCAATCTGCCTGTTTCCTGTGTGTCTTTTGTCTCGGGATCAAACGCAACACTCGGCTCTCCCAAGTTAGTACCTGCCAGGAAATATAATATAACATGAGTGTGTGTGTGTGTGTGTGTGTGTGGGTGGCTTGAGTTTAAGAATGTGTGTTTTAATTATTTTCTTTAAATTATAATTCGCGCTCCTCCCTCCCCCGGTCATCGATCTCTGTCGTACGTTATCCTTGAGGACGTGGTCTTCGTCAAACGCTGAGCAGCCAGAAGAAGAAGAAGATGGCCACGAACAGGAAGAGGGAGTCCTGCCAGTTGTTGTTGCCGTTGTTGGGGTTGGCTGTGCCCTGGTGGTCGCCTGCGTACTGGTCTGAGTAAAGAGAGGGGTCAAAGGTCAGCTCTCCTTCATTGCAGAGAAGAAAACACTACTTCCTGAGGAATGTCGCCACGGCAAATCTCAACTGAGCGGAGAAAAACGAGGAATGGAGGACGTTACAGCGTTAGGGCTGCACGATAAAAATCTCAGGATCTCATCACAAACAAATGCTACCATTTTTTCGAATTTTTTCCAAGCACCCCTAAAGGCAGCCCCATACGCGGACCCCCCCCCCAGCCTATGGCAATGGGTCTTTACATGTGTTTTAGTCAGTGGAGGAAGCTTATGGATGTATTATGAGACCTGGATATGATGCTGAATTATCCCCCAGTGGCCACTCCTGGTACTGCAGTACGATTCCATCCAACCCACAAAGCATTTTATCAAGAAACTTAAAAACAAAAATAAAAGAAGCCTGTAAAACTCTTAACTTAAATATATATATATATATATTGACCCCAGAAAAAGTCCATTTTCGGTCTTGATGCGTCTCTAGATTCTCTTTAATTTTTTCCCCCCAATTTGTTGTTAGCCACCCACAACTTGCATGTTCTGATCGCTCCAGAGCATCATGGAGCATCTTTATGGGTAGTAGTGAAGAACATTTTTAGTGTATGTGCCTATGTGTAGTGTAAGGAACAGATTTAAAACAGATTTAATTCTGGCAATGTGGAAGTATTATGGAATTTAACCAGATGACAACAGTTTGAGGCGTAATAGAGTGAAAAGTGTGTTCTACTCATGCAAAAAAAAAAAAAAATGAACATGCATTGTGATCTCAATTCTAAGCCATAAAAAGAGAATCGTGCAGTCTCCACTTTCTCTTGTACTTGTGTGCACCCACCTGCTCTGTGGAAGGGGTCGTTGGTGTTGAAGACTGTGGTGAAGAAGCCGAACGGGAAAGCGCCGATGCCGAAGGACATGTGGAAGCCGGTGTCGCCGAAACCCTGAAACATCTAAAAAACCACAGAAACAAACATCAGGAAATTAAAAAAAAAAAAAAAAAAACCTCAGAATCACGAGGGAAGCGGAGACTTTATTAAAGAAGAAAAAGCGACTCACCCCGCCTCGACTCTCCGGCTCTGTTCTCTGTCCCTGAGGCCGGGGGGGAGTTTTCAACCTGAACGGAGATTAAAACACATTAAATCATGAGGCGACATCTGGGGCGGGTCGCCATCTAGCGCAGGGAGGGGGCATACCTGGGGTCCTCCTGGCTGGAGCTGCCTCTGCCGTACAGGGGGATGACCTTCTCTCTGCTGATGCCGGCTTTACACACCGGACACTGCTGCCTGCTGGGCCGCGTCTCCAGCCACTGGGAGGATCAAGGGTAGCAAGGGTTAGCGACATCACAAGCATCGAGAAAATCACAGAAAAACTAATTAGCAGAAAAACATGCAGGTGTAGATAAAGCAGAGCTCTGCTGGGGACGAGCAGCTTCACTTGTGAACTACAGTAACACACATTTTCTAACAAAAAGGATCAGAGAGATGAGATTTAACAGAAGCACATTCACAACGTACAGTACAAAATGTTAATTGGAAAGTTATTAATAGTCTACTCTATCTTTTCATTGATGGGGGTATATTATATTTTATAAATATTTTAAAATACAGTTTATGTTCATGTTGGTTTTTTAGTTAATTTTTATCATTTTTTTGCCCAAATCTGATTTGTGTGATTTGACATGAAATGTCAAATGGTGTTACCAAAAAACATTAAATATTTAATCCACTGATAATATAAAAACTAGTTGATGTGCTTATTATATAAAACCTTATAAAGAGAATTATAAGTTTATAAGGTTTTAAACGCCTATTTAAAAAACATTCTTATTCTTATTTTGCCAAGTTAGTTGTCACTGATCCATTTTAATTTTTGCCATGGACCGACACCTTCATTTTCAGATGTGCTACGTTCTGTCTGTTGTTCAGTTTCTCTATCTATATCTAAAAAATAAACATATTTGTGATCAAATTCAAACAAAACAGGAAACTGAGGATATCTGAGCTTTAAGGAAACGGGCGTTTTTCTCTATGAAAAATAGGATGAATCCCTGATGAAAAGAAACCGTATTTGAATGAGTGGCAGTGACTGAGGCTTTAACTACATAATCATGTTTAAGCTGCACTAAGTCAACGGACGCGCTGAGGTCGACGCGACTCAGCAGACGTCCACGGTTCTTCTGTTTGTTCTGTCTGAGGAGAAATCCACTCAGCTGTGTGTGTGTGTGTGTGTGTGTGTGTGTGTGTGTGTGTGTGCACAGAAATCACACACACTGCCTGATTTACTCGTCCCCGACTGCGCTGTTTGGATTACAGCTTGTTCATTTAATTAACAGTTAATTTCCTTAAACCTCGTTCGTTACTTGACGCCCAACAGATCGACGACCCACCACCAAAACAGGATTATTCTTTAAGGTTGATTTTGTTGTCTGTTTGTTCTGTCTCTGCTTCTTTACATCAGTCGTCAATATACGGGAAAATGTCTTTTTTGGCTACACCATTTGACATTTTGTGTAGAAAAAGACATTTTAACTCCCTTTAAACACGTGCTATCATCTAGTTTTCTATATTCTGTTGTATTTGGGTCAGTGATAAATCATATTTGGCAAGATGAGAAAGTCAAACGTTCTTAAAATTAAATAAAAACAGTTTTAAGAAGCATTTATCAGTCCCAGCAGTTTGAGCCTAATCAATCAGAACATTGACACCACCTGTGTGTGTGTGTGTGTGTGTGTGTGTGTGTGTGTGTGTGTAAATACTCACTTGATGAAGACAGGGCCAGCTGCAGAGACACAGAGACAAAGTGAGATTAGTTGATATCATCACAGAAGAGGTTTCCTGCTTCGTAACAGCACCAACGTCACGTCATCACACGTATGAACAGAATCCGAACCAACGTAAAACACGTTCCGTTTTCACCAAACTAATGGTCACATTGTTGTCAGCCAGCTTCCACCTGGGGAGAGGAACAAGGTCCCTAACGAGGTGGCTGGCGTTAATTGGCTCCATCTGCCGCCCGATTGGCTGCTGGCCAGCCTGACCTGCTGCAGCTACGTGGGGGGTGGGGCAACGGGAACGCTGCACCTTCCAGAAACGGCAAGTGACCCAGAGGTGAGTGGAAGTCTAACCTGTAATTCTCTGGATGAATCTTTAACCAACACAGAATCTATAAAAAGCTCTCACCTAATACAGGTCTAACAATGATTATATATAGGAAAAATGCACCCGTTCTACTTAAGATTTAGATTTCAAAAGGTATCCTAGAGTTTATCCTAAATTTTAATAGTAAAAATGAATTTAAATAACTTTTTGAGTTAAGCTACAACACAGTGTATGTGGTTAAATGTGGGTAAATTTATTTTCTGCATCTCGGTATTTTTTGAGTGATAATATGGTATAAGTTGATATAAATATAGCTAGTATCACTTTACAATATCGTCACCCTAATAAAAAGATGGTCCATTTCATTTTTTGACAAAAGTGAGATTTTGGCCTAACAATTCTTTTATGAAATAAAAGCCTAATTCATAAGTCAAAGGTCTTTAGATTCCTATGTCAATGTTATTAAATTAATCTCATAAAAGCTATAAATAAATTCAGTTAATGTCAGTTCAGAGTTTTCACTATGGAATAAAAGGACAGTTTAATCCAGGTTTATCCAAGTCGACTAAAGTCACACTGAATGTTCAGAAACTGTCCTAAACTCACTTTATTCTTTAATATTACATACGTGACAAACTTCTTTTGGATTGAAATGATTAATTAATATAATCTTTGCGCTTGATATAAAGGTTTCTGTGTTTCCCCATGACTTTAGCAGGGCAACAATAGCGCTGCTTCCCCTTTAAATTGCCTCCACTATGCTGTGAATGTATATGCGTGTGTGAGGTTCCTGCTGAGATAAACATTAACTCCACTAGTTCCAGAGATCATGCAGAGGAACCGGCGCGACTTGTTTTTCTAACCTTCAAGCGCATCACAGCCATGAAACATAAAAAAAAAAAACTCAAGAGTGACGAATTAAAACCTGACGACTCGTCACGAACAAACTAACCAACCGCGCACACACACACACACACACACAGACACACACACACGCAGTATTAGTGGAATAGCCGCTATCAGATCGCTGCTGAGAACAGAATTCCTCTAGATGCAGACGGCCAAACAAAGCGCCGGGCCTACGTTAACACAACACAACATGTGGCCACACGCAGGGCCCGGCTCTTGTGAACCGTTTAAGTTCTGATAACAGGCCTGATCCGAGTGTGAACCCCTATCGCACCAAAGAGCCATTAAAACAGACTCTCAGACCAATGAATTAAAATGAGAAAAGTTTAAATGGGGTCAAAACTCCAGCTTCACTAATACAACAAGCTAATTATGACTGAGTCAAGAGTATTTTCCTTATGATGGAAATCCTGTCTATGTCTTTATATGTGGTTAAAGAAAAAATGTTGCTGAAATTATCAATCAGAGGATGAGAAATCAACGGACACACCTGCTAACAACCTGGCTCCATTCTAACACCAACAGCTCGAGGACAAGTTTGCGTTAAAAACCTGTTCAAAAGTAAGACAACAAGTGGAAATAGGCGGATAAAACGTGGAAATTTTCCCAGATTTTGCTGCTGCTGAAGGGGAAAATCCTGTAAAGGCAAACATGACAATACCTACAAACACTAAGCCTAAATAAAGTCAAACCTAAGAACTACAATCAAACATCAAAAAAGCACATCTGGAACGTGATGCATGAGCAGCTCTGACAGGACGTTGAGTTTCTAATCAGACAAAGAGGAAAAATGGTCACGAACCACCAGGAATCGCATTCCTGGGAAAAAGAAAACATCTCCCAGTTGTGTGAGGACACAACCAGTCTGTTTACAACTTGTAGTTGACTCCTACAAGTATGTGACAAAACATCAGGTTAGCTTAATTTACTGGGGACTTCATCTGCGAAAACTCTTAGCTCAACAACACATATTTGCTTATCTCTGATATTTAAACTACTTTAGATTTCAAGCTTAACTCATTTCAATGGTGTATCCTGGATTCAGTTTGCAGGATCTTATTTATAGACACTGGTTTTCCTGCTGATTCTACTCCTCAGGTAGTAATTCAGCTATTTTGCTGCAGCCTGCATGGCCCTCATCGCTTATCACCACAACACAGACGAGCCGACTCTCGGGATTCTAAAAGGTGTCACCTGCTCATTAAGCTCAAGTATTAAAGTGAGATGAACGTCTCTTGACATAAATCGTCCCCCTGGACCTCTGGTCTGCACGGCCAAAACGCAAATTAGCTTATAAATAAGCTTCTGATGCCACACAGTGACACAATGTGCAACTTAAACTAAATGATTCAGATGATTTTTTACTTTTTAAACTATAAGTAACTTTTATAAACAACAAAAATCAGCTGAACCCGACTCAATCCGACTCTAATCAGATATTTGTGCTAATGGAAAGAAGACCAATAAAATGCAATTCTGGTCTAGGGTTGCACCAGGTGAACTGACGTCAGCGGCTTTCTTCCTTGCGGATAGTTTCATCATCACGGTTTCATCACATTACACCGAGGTTGGGGGGATGGGGGTAACCTGGAAACTACGTTACATCAGCCCATAACACGGGAGCTGAAACACATTGTGAAGCGTGCGGCGGCTGCTCTATATGTGCAGCAGGTGTTAGTTTAATAAAAGGCAACTTTCTCTTTGCAGATCAGGCCGCAGCAGGACAGATTCACATTTATTCTGAGCGTGTGTGGCTGTGATATTTTTTCCTGTCCATGCTGGATATTAAAAGATCTGCTTGAACTGCGCTTCCAACGTAATCAATAGAGAATAATGTCCACACATTTTAGTGTAAAAATGCATTTAAAAGTGATTCTGAAGAGACTTGGGCAGCCTGAGTTATATCGCTCATCTCCCACATTTAAGCCAAAGTCCATGAATCTTGTGCTGAATTCACAACTTAGGAAGGGTTGCGGACTACTGCATTAATCAGCACCTAGTTTGATAATCGATTAATTCATTTGAGTCATGTTTAGGAAGAAAAATGACCAAAATTCTCTCATTCCTGCTTCTCAAATCTGTTTATATCGCCGCAGCTCTAAATCAAATAACCAATCAACAATGAGAAAAACCTAGAGACCCTTTGACTCCTGCAGCATGTTTGCAGCTGAGTATTTTCCCGCTGTGTATACTTCAGAAGAAGGGAGATAACTATAATCGAAAACAGATCGGCTTCTTTGAGCTCCACCTCGGCTTCTGCTGCCAAAACCACACTGGCCACCACCTGGATCGCTCAAAAAAAAAAAAAAAATCAACAAAAAACGGTGCGTCCCTGTCGGGGGTCGACAGCTCTGACTTTTACTGCTGTTATGACATCCCTGCGATTTGACCCCAATCCTACCACACTCTTGGCCCTAATCCTCAAATTAGCCTCAAACCTGCGAGTAAGCGCTCGCAACTCTATGAATGAGACACACATACACACATGTCGCCGAGCATGTTTGTGTGTGTGCGTGTGTGTGTGTGCAGGTTCCACAATAGTCGTTTGAAGGTTGAGCCTTGCGCAAGTTCAGATTTAAACAGAGATATGAGTCAAGAGCCGGAATCACAGCTGAGAAGAAGGAGAGAGGGGAAAAAAACTGGACTGGAACTAGCATTGTTTAGTCTGACAAATGCAAGAAAATGTCCTTCACGAGTTCAGAGTCCAAGGTGACTTCTTCAGAAAAAAAAAAGAATATTTACTCACACTATAAAAAGATATTCACTCCAGCTTCACATGAAGCTGGAGAATGAATTTTTTTCTCTAAAACTTGTAATGCTAATTATTTACTTTCTAACCCCCCCAATGATTGATTCTAATTGGATTTGTTGTCTGTTTAAGTTGTTTTTTTCAAGTTGTATGATTGCTTTCATTTTTATATCAATTAACCGAATAATCATTTCAACTCCTCTATAAGCCTGATAGTTTGGACAGATCCTGGAGCCCAACGCTATAATAGATTACAACTAATGTTAAAGTGTCACAGAGAAAAGTGTTCAAACCTACTTAATCGAGTCACTGATTATTCTATTTCGAATTTATTTAGTTAAATTAAGTTAAATTAAAATAAAGTTTTGTGAGATCGCCTTAATTTTCTTACCAATTAACCTACTAATCATTTAAACTCAACCATAAACCTGATATTGTATTCACAAAGCTGGTGTGACAGATCCTAAATTCCAAAGCTATAATTGATCAGAATTAATGTTAAAGCGCCACAGGGAGAAGCTTCCAAACTTACTTAATAGAGTTGATTATTTTATTTAGACTTTTTTTAACCTCCTCATTGATCAATTTTAACTTCATTTTTGTCTGTTTTGGTTGGGTCGTGAGATTGCCTTACCATAAACCTGATAGTATTGACACAACCGGTTTGACAGAGCCTAAATTCCAAAGCTATATTTGAGTAGAATTAATGTTAAAGCGCCACAGGGAGACGCCGATCAGGGCTGGAGACCTCTGACCTACATCGAACCACAATTCTGATCGGCCCCGAGCACTTAATTCCTCACAAGATCAGAAGCAGATCACATGTAGAGGCGTTCAGGGGAAAAAAAGCCACGGGCCGCTTTATTCTGAGAGTTACGGCTCGTTTTGACGGTAAACGTCTACCGAGCCATCTTGGCCGCTGTCAGCAGCGCCCACGACGACGCGGAGGCGTCAAATAGAACGTCAAAATCTGACCGTTAAAGGTTCGGTGGGCAAAAAAAAAAAAAAAAAACACATCCAAATAGCAAAAAGTTTCGTCTCGTACCAGAACAAGTGGCCGCACATGCTGATAACAGCGTCCCTGGCAGTGTCCAAACAAATGTTGCACTCGAAGGTGGCTCGGTCCCGCTCCCGTTCGCCCTCGCCGCCGCCTCCGCCGCTACTACTCGACCCGTCGCGGTCGTTGTTGGCCGGTCTTCCGTCACCCGAGGACCAGGGGTCCGTGGCCGCCATGGTAGTTCTTTCGCCCGTACAAGTCGTCGTCGTCGGAAGGAAGGTAGCGCTCCGACCCAACCCCGCACGGGCCCGACCCGAGCTAACGTTAGCGTGAGTCAGACGCGATGACGATCTGACGCCGCCGCCGCCGCTGCGCGCTACCTGATGGAGACTTCCGGTTCCGGGAAAAACAAGGGCCGGTGGGCGGAGTCTTTATTAACACCGCCCCCTTAAAAAACGAAAAACAAATAATTATAAACATATTATATTTTGTATGTCTTTATTATAGACAGACGGGCATTAATTTGAAGCAAAGGGAGGTCAATTTAAAAATTTAAAAAATATATATTAATTAACTGAGCCTGAGTGTTGGGAGGTGTGTGTGTGTATAAGTAATATTTTATATATTTTTTAATGTGTATATGGGTCAGTGACAAATAATGTATGTACGTTTTTTGACATGGTGTAACTTAAAAACAATGATAAATACTTAATCCACCTCGAATATGAAACTCGTTTATGGCAAATGTTTTTAATTGTATTTTTAAACTATCTGGTACCAAGTTTTTAGGGTTACACCACATTTTATATATATATATATATATATATATATATATATATATATATATATATATATATATATATATATATATATATAATATACCCTAACTGTGTGTGTGAGAAACATTTAAAATTAAAGTAAATTAAATTAAATTAAAGACGCATGCTATCAACTAGTTATACATTCCAGGTGGATTAAATATTTAATCTTTTTTGGTTACACCAATGGACTTAACACAAAATGTACAACATGAGAGATCTGATGAATGGTTCCTAAAACCATACCACAGAACATTTTCCCCAGTTCAACCTTTATTATTTCAGATACCGGAACCTTCGTCGTATACGTCGTTTCCGCACGGAGTCGTTGAAGAAGGCGCCGCAAGCGTGTTGATGTACACAAGAAGCGTTCACGCGTTAGCGACGTGTTTGGGGGCACGTTGGAGCTCATTCGTGACATAAAGTGAAATGGAATGAAACCGGTGGAGTGAGCTGACCGGTAGAACCACGTTAAGCGGCCGCGTCGGACTTTTACTGGACGTCGACAGACGCACCGAACGGTTGTGGGCGCGTGGCGTGACGAGGAACCAGAACCATGAAGATCAAGCGACAGAAACAGGCCAAGAAAACCCTCAGCTTCTACAAGTTCAACTTCGGCTTCCGGGAGCCGTTTCAGATCCTCATCGACGGGACTTTCTGCCAGGCGGCGCTGAAGAACCAGATCCAGATTAAAGAGCAGCTGCCGAAATACCTGATGGGAGAAGTACAGCTGTGTACCACCATGTGAGTCCTGGTTCGAGTACTAGAATCTGCTACTAGTACTACTACTACTACTACTACTAGTACTACTAACTAAGACGAAAGTGGGTTAATTTGGGACTCTTTATGCCCAATAGGTCAATGGATAGTTTAATGAATACATTTCATTTTCATTATTATTATTAATTTAACAAGCTTTCGTGATAGCAGCTGCTTCAAGAAGCTTTTATGGTGCAGAAGAAGTTAGTTATTTATGGCAATTTCACAAGTTATACTTTTAATACTTTAATATAAAGTGCTGTGGCATGTCAATACATTCAATATATATGCAGCCAAACATAAAAGAAATAAAGGAAGTTCCAGGATCTTCATCCATTAAACACGTGTCATCACTTCATAGAACATTTACCACATTTCAGGTTTCAACAAGTCTTCAAAACTGATGTTGATGAGTTACGTTAAATAAAAAAAACAGGCAAAGAGGAACCTGCGAAAGTGATGAAAAAGGAACCTGACATTAGTATTAGTAGTCACTTTATTTTTTATGTTATACAGGTGACCAGTCATGTGCTGTCAAGACCTTTTTGATTGAATCGGTTATCAAATATCTGCATTTGATAAAAGATTTTAGTGTTTCCTTAGACACTAAAAAATGTTTAATATACAACTCTAACATGACACTTACACACATGTTAATGACCTAATGACGTCATATATAATAATATATCCTTAAAATCAAAGCATTTCTTTTCCTTGAAACCTTTAAGTACAGTGTGCTGCTGCTGCGTCTGTACTTTTACTTCAGTAAATGAGCCCAGTGTGTGTTATGTATTTGTTCTATCGTTGCTGTTTGTTCATTCCTCAGCTGCGCACTCAAAGAGCTGGAGTCCCTGAAGCAACTGTACGGGGCTAAAATCATCCTGCAGAAGTTCCAGGTCAGACACTGTCAACACTTCAAGGAGCCGGTGGCGGCCTCTGACTGTCTGCTGTCCATGTTGGAAGAGACCAACCCGCACCACTACTTTGTCGCCACGCAGGTACCGACACATACCACCGTGTTACACTTCAACGGATGAATGTGGAAATCGTCGATTAAGAGTAAAATATATTTGACAGTTGTTAATTTTCAGATGATTTGTATTGTAAAATATATTTCATTATTCTTACTGTTTAAATTGTTTAAACAGTGCTATATAAAGTGTATAAAACATGTATTATGTGCATGTATATATTATTCTAAAGTATCTAAAAATTGGCTTCAAGAGATGTTTATATAGTGTAATATAGAGCTAAGCAATGTTTTGCAACTTGTCAATATTGATCAATATAGATAATTATTGATTTTTCTTGATTATTATTAAAAATATATAACATTTGGGTGGCATTTTATGACCTATTTTAATATATGAATGTGAATATTTAATTTCCCCGGATAACAATACGATTAAATGTTGTTTATATTGATGACTTTCTTTTAATTATTTGGGTGGTATTTGAAGCTTAGCTTTCTAAATGTTGGGTGATCGATATATTTAGAATATACATTGATGAAACATATCTCATATCCGTGGATAATGATTATATTTTCTATTTTTAAATATAACCAAGGGGGAAAAGGCTGAAAAAACAACGCAAAATCAAACACATTATGTAAATGTGATATATTTATATGTAATCTAATATATGCACAACAATCTAAATTGGCTTCTATTATTGTTTATAATGTTTGGTTAAAAATGTGATTATAAATAGACATATTGATGATTATTGATGATTTTCTTTAAAATATTCATATTTAAATATTATTTAAAGTTATCTATTTTTAAAAATGACCAGGAAAAAAAAGGATGCGTGTAACTACTTTATAGTAAACTTTGTTTGGTTTATTAACCAAGGTGGTTCATTTTAATAATAGGAAACTATACTACTATAGGAACTATTTTCTAATTATTATTGATTTATGGCCCAGGTCTAAAGACGTATTGATGATGCTATTAATATGTATTTTCTGTCGTGCAGGACCACGCGTTAACCGCAGGTCTGAAGAAGATCCCCGGGGTCCCTCTGCTCTACATCGTCCTGAACACCATCGTGCTGGACAAGCCCGGCCAGTCGTCCCTGGACCACGTCCAGGCCGTCCAGCTGGGCGAGCTGGTGAGCCCGGCCCAGCAGCAGAGCATCCGCAGCCTGAAGCAGGAGCAGGGCCTGGGCCACGGGGACGGCGAGAGGCGGGGCAGGAAGAGGAAGAGGAAGCAGAGCCACCCCAACCCCCTCAGCTGCCTCAAGAAGAAGAAGAAAGGGGTGCCGACGCCGCCGCTGAAAAAAGCCGAGCCGGGCGAGAACAGGAAAAGGAGCCGGAGGAGGAAACCCAGGACGGAAGGAGGGGACCACACGTCTAATCCTCCGCTCACGAGTCTGTGACGTGGCAGCAAGCCAGAGACTTCTTGTATTTAAAGGATGTTCAGGTTTATTATAAATCCCCTCATGCTCTGTAAAATAAATCATTTGTTACACAAAACATCAGTTTAAAATACAAGCTAGTTTTTTTTATTTTTAAAAATCTCACAACGGTTTTAGAGACTCGCGTCTTACAGGCAGGTGAATGAAACAGTTCTGGTACATAGAGAAGCAATATTCATTTAGTTTTTCTTTTCTTAATCCACAAGATTTGTCCAAGCTTTTTATACAAGGTAAAAAAGCAGTATTACAGGCACAGAGTTTAAAATATAAGATGCACTCAGGATTTTAGATGAAATGCAGTTTATATGCAAGTGGATATAAAAAAATGCATTCAGCTGCGTTTTGCAGAATAACCAGAAAGAAGTGTGGTCTCTTATTTAAATGCTGTGATTTTTTTTTTTTTTGAGTTTAGAGTCCAAATGACAACACTTATTAAAGATGTTCATTAAGACTTCACTTGATGCTGTTTTCAAGTCATTCAATAGTTTAAAAAACCCACTATGGCCTTTTGAAAATGAAAAACACATGAATGCTTATCATTATCTGTAACTGTTATACTGCGTTTTTCTACAATCAAATAGAGCCGAACAGAGGCCATCACCTCCTTAGTGACACTGTACGAGCACAACAGCTAAATAGTCTTAATTATCAAGACAATACATTACCCCGTTGTAACTAAACGAGCCATCTATAAAAGGGATACTGGATAATCAGTCGTATACTTCTTTCCTTTCAAGAAGGAATTCTAGTAGCAAGACAGCAATACAAATTGTACTTCACGCTAAAATACATTAGGACGGAGCATGCAAGTACGGCAAAGCACTGATGCTGATTCTTCAGAATGTGAAGCTCCTTTTTTTTTTTTTTTTTTTTTTTCTCCGTAGTTTTTCTGACTTGCACAAAGGGAGAAAACAGGCATTGCTTTAGCGAACACAAGAACGTGGGCGTTCGTAATGCTCAAAGTGCTACGCTACTGTTGTGTGATGATTCATTGCTGGTCGAGTCCTCAAACCCGGTGAACCACTGTCTTGCAGAAACCGATTATAGTGCATGCTTGTTCTGTCGGTGAACATGACGACAGGTTAGTCAACAAGTAACATGGATGATTGGAGTACGTCTCCCACTGTAAACACATCTTAAAAGTAGACTCCGCTTAACTTTGGCGTCATGCCGGTACAACACAACATAGTGCTTCTTACAATTGGTGACATCAGATTGAAAAATCCAAGACAGCAACTCCAAGAATTTAAATGCAGATCCACTGCAAAAACTGAAAACCTAACAGGTGAACACATCTTGTTTTGGTACAATTGGTCCAATATTGAGTATAAATATCTTATTTCACTGGCAGATATTTTTATCTTGTCTTTTTATTTTAGCAAAATTAATCTTTTTTTTTTAATCTTTAGTCTCATTTTCTTAAAGCAAGACCAAATTGACCCACTCAGAAAAAATGAAAAAAGATATACCTGCCAGTGGAAAAATTTTACATCAATGTTGGATTATTGTACCAAAACAAAATATCTTCACCTGTTAAGATTTCAGTTTTTACAGTGTAAAGTGCAACATTCTTTTAAAATTCAAATACAAAATGCCCACCTCATTTAACGTAACACTAACTTATCTTTTGTTATTTATAATAATGATAGTTAGAGGACAATGCCAAAGCTGCCATGTGGAGTAACTAAAAACTTAGTACCTCTCTTAAAAAGGTTTTAAAATAGCAAACTAACAAAAAAATTGCACAAAATCATGATTTTTGTAAAAAAAAAAAAAAAATAAAACTTGTAAAACACAAAAACAACATAATCTCAAAATGTACGTTTTGAAAAAATGTATGAACTCTTATTTAAAATGTATTCTAAAACTCTTGCCGAACATCATTTGTCGCTGACCCTTATCTCTTAATACCAAACCATGTTATTTGGATCAAATTTTTCCCACCATTGCCTGACATTTAGGTATCAAGACATTAATTGCACATGAGTACTCCAACAGGACACAAAAATATAAAAAAATATTCACATTGTACAACAACAGCAAAAAAATTAGGCAACAAACTCAAATAAATCCCCATTAAGTTAAATTAACAGAAGCCAGTGTTCTAGATGATGTGGAAGCGGGGGCCGGGCGTAGCGACGATGTCGCTGTAGGGCTCCTCCTGCACCAGCTCCACCGCCTGCTGCTTCTTCAGCACCAGGAAGCTGTAGAATTTGGCGGCCGCTTGCTTCCTGTTGTTGTTCCTGCACAGGTCCAGCAGGCTGACGGACTGGGCGCCGGTTTTAGCCATCACCCTCTGTGGCGAGGAGAAAGCAGCGTCAGTGAGTAATACTCCTATTTAGATTCATTTCTGTAAATCTGAAATGTCTTATTTCATTTCAAATAATATTATCTAAGTACTTTCTCTGAAGTCTTAAATGGGATTTTTTTTCTCTTTTCTTTGACTGTCTGTTCCTGTTTTAACTTAAAACAACAATATAGTTTCAGTTCAGATAGAAGACCAATATTTTATTAGAATAATTATTCATAAAAAAACTTTCACAAAATAGATAACTACTGAAATCGATTAATTTTTTATTGCTGTCTCAATACAAAGATTTATACATTTTCCTTAATGGAACAACAAAATGAATATAAAATCAATTAAAGTTTTGGTACAATGCATGTAATACTTCAAAAGTTTTGCAGTTTTCTGGTTTTAACTTGATATAAAAATGCTAAGGACAAAGTGTTCTCTCTCTCTCTCTCTCTCTCTTGTAGCAACAAGATCACTTTATTCTGCTTTGTTTAATACAAGCATACACACACCTGGAGGCCATGAAGCATCTGCTGGGTTCTTTTGTTCCATCGTCTTTCCTCCTGATCCTGGTCTCCTCCCTGTCCCTCCTCCTCCTGACACGAAACACACAGTCACACACACACACACACACTCATGGATAAAACCTATGTTACAAGAATTACATCACACTGGTGCTGCACATGTTCTAGTGAAAACCTCCGTTTCACCTCCTCGTCGGAGTCGTCGTCGTCCTTTTTCTTGTCCTTGTCGCCCAGCAGGTCCAACTCTATCATCTGGCTGATGTTGGTGGTGGTCTCCTCCTGCGGCAGATCCACGTTGGGTTCCTCGGGCTGCTGGGACACGCCAGAGGGTCTGGACCCCCCCTGCTGCTGCTGCTGCTGGTCCAGGGCCCCCATCTAGGCAAAAGAGAACACAGATGCACTGGTAATGTTGTCGGCTATTTATCAATTTAGTTTTACTTAACCCTATTTATCAAGGTTGATAAAGCAAAGGCTGGTGCTACTGGCAAAGAGATGACAGTGGTAGTGGTAGTACAGTACTCCAGTAATTTTTTATTTTCTTTTGCTAATGCACAGTATAATCATGTTTATGTGTTGTTTTTATGTTCTGTAATTGTTTCTGGTTAGAATATAAATGGCATTTTATGGCTTCAAATGGTAATTATAGATTTAATATATAACGACTCAAACAGCCTCTGGGGACTGTGTTCATAATGCGGACGCCGTCTGTCCTGTACTCACGGGCAGCGCCGGCTCCGTGTCCTGGGCCTTGCGTTTCACGCCGCGTTGTGACGGCGGGGGCATGACGGACTCGTCGAGTGTCGTCCTACTTCCCTCCACGGCCGAGGTCTGCAGGGCATTAGCCTCCTCCATGATGGTCTGGTCTGGATTGGAAATGGACAAACTTATCAGAAAATGCCTTTTCTTTTTTGCACGCCGGCTCCCAAAACGTTTCAGTTTATTGTCACTGAAATGTGAAAAATGTAAAAGAATGACTAAAACCAACCCAAATACACCAAACCTTAAACCTTCAAACCAGGGAATGGAAAGCAAATAATAAGTTATTGTTTCTGTCATGCCTTTTCTACAAATAAGCGTATCCCCAGGCGATAACCGAACACGTCGTACCCATGATGTCTCTCTGCTGGTGGCCTGCGGTTTCCTCTCTGGGCACCTCTGGGTTCTCCAGATCGGTGAGGTCCAGGCTGTCGGCCTCCCCGCCTTTCCTCCTCCTCCTCAGCTCGTCTGGGACCAGCGGTGTCAGACACCTTGTGAACATCTAGGGAGGCAAAAAAATGGTGGGACTTGATTTTAAAAATGATCTTAATAATTACAGGTACTGTAATAATAATCCACAATATATCAGATAACAATATTTGCTTCCAAAAGCAACGTTTATTCTATGTTAATCCCTTAGTGTTTCCAAGGTTGACTCATTTTCTTCCAGATGAAGCTGCTTGTTTGTACTTGAACCAGAACCAGAACCACCAACAACTCCAGAGTTTCTCTTCTCGCTGTGACATGTTTTGTATTTAAATGGATTGGTAGGCTTGGTGCTCTAAATAACTTCATATTTCAAAGGCTACTTCACCTTAAGCAGCCGGACGTTCCAGAGGGGCTGAGCAGGGAGGGAGAAGAGCTTCTCGACCCCTCCGGTCTCCTTCCACATCATCAGCTTCTTGGTGGGCGGGGCCAGGTCCAGGGTGGTGACGATGTCGGAGTAGTCGGACAGCTGGGCGCGGATCGTCTTGCTGTCCAACTCCTTCACGCTGTCCACTATCAGCTTCCTCTTCCGCTTTGCCTTTGTTTCCTTCACTGCACCGACCGAATAAGAAAAAAAAGGTAATTTTCACGCTTAAAAATCCCAATAGAAATAAAAATCTGAAGAGAAAAAGCCGTTAAGTCACCTGTGATGTCAATGGGCTCCAGGGCGAAGGTCTCTTCCTCATTGTGAACTAGGGTGGCTTGTTCTGCCTGGTCCGCCATGGCGGGTAGCGGCTCTGTTGGGCCTGAGTCTGGACTGTCTGGGGCTCCTGCTAATGATATGTATTAGTTTTAGCTGTACATCCCACGTACCAGTGTCTGTTTTTTTTTTAAAGACATGAATTTTTAATGCCCCAATACCACCAATTTGTGAACAGCAGCACAAAACCTGTGTCAAGTCTGGACAATCTAAGCCAATTTACTGCAGTAACTTCTCTCTAAATTATTAAAAAATGGGTTAACATCTGGTCAGGCATGAAAAACTCTGCTGTAACACAACTTAAAACCATCTGCTGCTTTTTCAGAGTCTGGTGCTGTGGAACCAACCTGACAGAGCGTCAAAGTCGTCATCGTCGTCCCCGTGGTCTTGAGGCATCATCACGCTCTCTGTGATGGCAGGAGGGTCATCAAAGATGCCGCCTCCATCCTCGTTACTTAACAGCTTGTCCACTACACACATAAAATAATGATTATGGGGTTTGATCTACTGGTCAGATGATATACACCATCAAACACATGAAGATGAAGTTTATTACAAAAGCTATATATTGTATTTTCTGATGAAAGTCTATCATAATTATATTATGGGTATAATTATCACATTGAGTATTTGTAGGGTCTTACCCAGCATGCCTCCCTCGTTGCTCTCCATGGGGTTGTCTCCGAAGTCGTCCTTGTACTGGTCATCGTACTCCAGGTGGTTGGACTTGTCGGCCATCTGGTTGGCGACGCCCTCCGCCTCCAGCAGCAGGTTGGAGGCCGACGCGCCCATGATGTCCACCTCGAACGCGCTCTCCTCCCGCATCATCTCCCGGTCGTCCATCCCGAAATCAGCTGCACAACAGAAAAGTGTCTTTACACGGCCCGTACTGGACAATAAGGATAAAACCAAAGATGTTCCCAGGGGATGGAACATACTTTTGAGTTTTTTAAATGGAAAAAAAGAGATAAAGACGCCCACCAAAGTCATTGTCCTGCAGCAGGTTGAGGTTCCCCACCTCCTCCCTCATGGTGATCTCCTCCACTCTGCTCTGGTTTAGGTTGAACTGCTGAGCCACGTCAATGTCGCTGCACAAAAAAACGCATTGCTCCGTCAGGTCAGTGCATGCCTAATTAATTACAACAAACGTAATTAAAGGACAGAAAAACTCACTCGAGATCTGGTAGCGGCTGGTCAAAGTCGTGGAACTCCTCGGGGAGAGTGATGGCGTTGTAGGCTGCTTCTCTGTTCTCCTCCGGTAGATCCACCACACCTGGAACACCACAGTTAATTAATTAATAATATTAATCAGGCTGAACACATTTGGAATATATTCATGAAGAATATAGACTGAGGTTATTTCTATATGCAACATCTTGGAATATATTATGTATTTTCATGGATGTATTGTGGAAAAAACATGAAAACTCTCGAGAGTGCAAAAATGAGATTTTATTGTGTAAAATATATCTTGTTTTTGGTATAATTCGTCCAATATTAGTTAGAATTATCTTATTCCACTGCCAGATATATCTTACTTCAAGTTTTTAAACCCCGGATTTGGTTTTAAAAGGATTAAACTTTAGCAAGATAAGAAAGAAATTGGTACAAGACAATAATCTTTACCAAGATTTCAGTTTTTAAAGAGCAATTGCAGATCACACAGGTGACACTGTGGTATTTCCTCAAGGTCCCATAATTTACTATTTTTTTGGTCTTATTTGAGGTATTGATCTTTAAAAAAAAAAGCAAAATATTATTTTTCCCATTTTTCTGTCCCCAACCTGGTCTGAACGCCATCTTGATCTTAATGAAGGCCTCGTTGCAGTCCGCCAGCAGGTACTTGGCCTTCCTGTGGTAGATCCTCACCACCCCCAGCAGCAGATGCCCCGATGTTCTCAACGCCATTTTCACCTGTGGGAGTGATGACAAAAGACCAGAGATAATGCCATTCTGGTGTAGGCCAGGTAAAAGAATGAATGCAATAATCTCTTATTTTTTGTACCTTGGGTGAGATGATGCTCTCCACGCTGCTCTCCAAGTTGCACTCAAACACGTGCGCCTTGGTGAGCTTCTTGTCCCAGTGGGCCGCCAGCCAGATTTTGGCCAGCGGCCCACGTTTGCTGAGGACAAAGTGGGCATAAAACATCGTCCCGGCACCTTCTCACCACAAGGGAAGACGGCGGAGGGGGGGGGGCGTCTGGCCTAGAAAGAGGAAACAGCACAGACACATATTTTATTGAATATGTCAACTTTGAACGGCTTAACAAAGCATGACAGCAAAAAGGACACGTTTATTATAATGTGGTCTGAGCTGTTGTATGCAGTAAGATGCAGACATGGTCATCTAAAAACAACAGATGATAGAAAAAAGCTGGATTTATTTAGATTTTCCCTTTTATTATCAGACTGATACTCCCTCCAAAAGCCTGTATATATAAGAATTTTATTTGGTTATTGACCTTGGAAATTGTAGTTGGCAAAACACTCGTTGGTTTAGAGCTTTAAAACTTTATCAGTAGATGTTTACACATTATTATGAACACGTTAAGAACAATATTGGCGTAAAAGTTGTGACGCAGAAAGTAAAATACTGAACAGATTAGTCCATTAATTGATTAGTTGTCAACTATTACATTAATCCCCAACTATTTTTGATAATCAATTAATCGATTTGAGTCACTATTTAAGGAGAAAATGCCCAAATCCTCTGGTTCCAATTTCTCAAATCTTAATTTTCCTAGTTTCTTTAGTCTTCTATAACAATAAACTGATGATCTTTTGGTTGTGGGCAAAAAAAAAAGACATTTGAAGGTTCCATCTTCAACTAATCAATTAATCGTTTCAATAATTGATGAGATTAATCAACTACAAAAATAGTGAATAGTAGTTTAGGTGCACCCCAAAGTACTAGTACTCGAGTATTCAAGTTACTGTGGATTCTGGCTACCATCACTTATATTAAAAAGCACATTAAGAAGAGGAATTTGTTAATATCCAGTATAAAATGAATTGTTTCACTACAAATCCTTTAATATTACAACTTGCTGGGACATGTGTGAAATGCATGTTAAACCTGAATATTACAGGTTAATATACCTGCAACACAGGACGTTAAAAAAAGACCAATGTATGTGTAGGAAAAAAATAAAATAAAATAAATAAATAAACTGGTCTTTTCTAACCATTACGTGACCGTTATCCGGGTAACGGCTGCGGTTTTTATTTCCCCGCATCGATCCCCGCGTCCCAACAGGTGAACGATGCGGACAAGCTAGCGTTAGCGGCCGTTAAAAAAAATAATTTAAAATTTTTATTTATTTATTTTTTTAAAATAAAAACGGTAATTTTTCGCGTCTTTTTTTTTTTAACGACCCGCGGGGACGCGGACGACTCACCGGTTCAGCCGGTTCGGCGGGTGTCCCCCTCGGGTTCCGCCGGCCGTGTCGCCGCCGCCGCCGCCGCCGCTGCTGCTGGTGGCGGCTTCTCCCGCCCCCTCCTCGGTCTAAAACAAACAAGATGGCGTCGCCCCCTCCTCTCTCCTTCTCCCTCCTCCCCGCTCCTCACCCCAAAGACAGAGATGAACTTTAATAAAAGTAGAAATATATCAGTAGAAATTAGTAATGCAGGTTTATTTGTAGGGAACGTTTCATTAATAAATATACAATTTTATAATATCAAAATATCAAATTAAAAGCATTGAGATACAATTTAAAAACAATAAATAAAAAAATGGATAAAAAAAAATTTAAAACAAATATAATTTAAAAGTCAGATCATCTGGATGGTTCATAAGGGATTAGCAGATACTTAGACTATTCAGTGTTTTATAAGCCAATAATCAATATCCACATCATCAATACTATTCAATTCAATTCAACTTTATTTGTATAGCTCAGAATCACAAATCACAGATTTGCCCCAAAGGGCTTTACAGTTTCAAAAGCAACACAACATCCCCTGTCCTTAGACCCTCACATTATACAAGGTAAAACTTTATAAAACAAAAAAAATCCTTTAACAGGGAAAAAACAGAAGAACCCTCAGGAAGAGAAACAGAGGAGTAGATGACGTGTGCAGGTGTAAACATTACAGGGAAATTTGGACGTTACAAACAGACAAACAGAAATGTAATGAATGTCGGTGTAAGTGGAGGATGAGGAGCAGGATCCATCACAGCTTCCAGGTTTCACCAGGACAGCATCAGACCCTCCAACATCCGTAGATCTCTCAGTGGCTGCACTGCAGCATGCTCTGTGGATGAGGAAACACAGAAAACACAGCAGATTTAAAAGTACAATAGTGGATCATCAGTATCACAGATGGAAGAAGCTCAATACTATAAGAAATCAGCTCAGTATAATACAGTCAGTTCCACTCTGGGTTTGTGTAAACCTTGGCTCATAAACATTATATTTCCCTTTATAATTGGACCAATCATTGAATCAAACAGCCAGTATTTTATAACACAAATCCAGTTTAATTTTAAGTGGGTATATTCAGCCATTTTTCTCCTGCTGGTTATTAAAATAGATAATTAAGACTTATCAATTATCATTGTTATCAATTGATATGAAGGACATTGCCAAAAGTGGCATTTGGTCTAACTATAAAAAATTGCTACCCTTACAACGTTTTAAAAAATGCTTTATAGTTTAGGTGGATTTAATATTTAACAATATTTCACATTTTGTGTTTATATTATACATCTCAAATCTTTATTGGGAAATTAAGTAAAGCTCTGATGTAAATGTAGTGGATTACAATATTGTGCCATAAATGTATAAAGTAGTGTAAAATCTAAATATTCAGGCCTGCAAGTATGTCATCAAGGCATTTGACATTTAAAGTATGCATTAAGAAAGTTGTTATACTATACTTTTGGGAAATTCTGCAGACCTATCATTTTATTATTGGACATTCTATTTCATTTTAGGCCGAGTGGAACATACCATGAACTTCACTTAATGTTTATTTATTAGGGCTAAATACAATATGCACAGAGAACTGTACATCAATTACTCGGTGCCGTGCTTTACAGCTTTTATGGCTGTTCCTAATTTGCAGTAAAATAACAAACATAGAACATGTTCAGAGGCAACAGAGTTGAACCATCTAGTACATTTTGCTGATACACAGTCCACACATATATAAAGGCTATGTTAGTAATTGTTTCGTGACGTACTGGAGTCTACAACAATCTTATAAGTGCATACAAAATGATAATTATGAATCTCTTTCTTGCATTAATACAAATTAAATTTGTATCATGTAAGACCTGATTAACACAAAGTATTACTAGGCAATTACTAGGTAATGAATATGAAATATGAAACAAGATTCTCTTACTGGGTTTACTTATTTTTTTGCTTAAAATATATTTTTTAATTTTTTTTATTGTATTTATTATTATTTATTAGTGTCAATTTAATTAAATATTAGAGAGACAATAGTCTCAATCACTCAGACACACATAAGCAGCAAAAAGTCCAGTTTTTGTGATTTTTCAAATACCTGTAGGTGCCACTAGGAGGCAGCAGAGTCAGCTGAAAACACACCATTCAGGTAATAGAGATGATCCCATGAAGGGCTGAATTTGCAAATTAAAATGTCAGGTGTGAAAAAAGGCGAGATGGAGGCAGCTTGGCGTGATAATAATCACCTGGCTGAGGTGGATGAAATGTCATCAGACGGAACACGGAACACTTCAGCACGGCAGAGCTCAGCGCAGGCTTTTCAGAGTTTATTCCCTTTAACCACTCTTGAAATTGAGCCTCTATTTTCCTGAATCAGGAAACCAGATATTTTTTTTTTTGTAGAGAGACACAAGCGCAAATTTTAGCCACAGGCTGAATCTGAAATGATAGTAAATGTAGACGTCAACACTCACAATTAACAATTAGAGCAGGGGGGAAATGGACAGCCCATTTTTAACGTCTCATTCCCTTATGTGAATTGTAATGCCATGATCGAAAGGGACGTGTTTTATATCCGCACACAGGCAGAAAAAGTAGGTAGAGTCACATATAGGACCATACATGTAGTCCACAGATAAAAATGTTTATGTGGGTAAAGCATCTCTGTGCAAAAGAGTCAGAAATAAGAGATGGGAGGTCTCCTGTAACAAGAGAGATTTGAGTTAGGCTATGGTTCAAGGGCTGTAAGGCCACTGTTGAGAGGAGGAGATGGATTCCAAAGACTGCAAGGTGTATATATATTTTTTTATAAATAATCAAATCCAATTTATTAAAAAAAAAAAAAAAAACTCATCATATTTGTGCTCCATTGACGTTTAAGAACCCCCTGTCTGGTAATATTATAGATTGATGACCTGTCGATCACCATGGCTCCCGTGCAATGAATAAAAACCAAAATGTACAATATGAAATTCAAACTTTCTATAGTAAAATGTGCAGAGGGAAAAAATTTGTGGAAAACATTTAATTACACTTCTTTAATCTTATTTACTCTTATTTAAAATTGTAAGTTACAGTATATATTTGAGTATGAGTTTCCAAATTGTGGCCTGTTCTCAAATAAATGCATGACCTGTTACGTCACTGGAACAAATTAACACCCCGGCTATTATTATTTTGCAGTTTACAGTATATAAACGTTTAGTATGGCACCTTTAGGACCTCCCGCTCTGTTACAAACACACATTCACCCGCCTGTCCCCCTGCATGAATCTCGGTGGGTTTGGACGCTTGTTTGTAGCCCCCCCCTCCCCTTGACCTTCAGGAATGACGGCCCGGCCCCTCGAACCTCTTCTCACGCTCCACGGAACCTCCACCCAGATCGGAGTCGTAGCTCATGTTATATGAGCCCCTGACAAACCCCCCCCCCCCCACAATCCGTTTTACAGACTACTGTACTACAGCATTGCAAATTAAGGCCATTTAATTAACAGTCAGTGTGTGGAGAGAGTTAACTTCACACACACACACACACGTCCCTCCATCCCTTTCACTTCTCACAGCCAGGCCCATAAGTCAGGGCGGGAGAATACACTAGATCCCTGTCTCTTCTCTATACAACAGTCAGGGTAAGAAAAAAAAAACCTGCTTCCAGCTGCCAAAAAAACATCCCACGATCCCCACGGGGAAACGGACTTTAACTCGGGCACAAAGGGCCTGGTTATATTTCACCGTAGGAACGGCCCAACACTGCTCGGCCCAACCTGTCCACCCGGAGCTGACAAGCAGATCTTATTTAGGGAGAAGCCCTGGAATAAAGTCCACTGGGGGCTTGATGGATAATGTGTGTGTTCTCACACACACACAGACACACACACACACACACACACACACAGACAGGTTTACACTTTGTCCAAATGAGAGCTCACTCACAACACATTTCTCACACTGGAATTGTATGGGGGCGGGATTGAATGAGAAAGAGAAAGAGAGAAAGAGTGAGGGGGGGTAGGGGGAGGTGGTGGTGGTGGTGGTTGAGGGAATGGGAGGGGGGAGGAGGGGGGGGGTCTTTTCACTTCTTTTTTTCAGAGGCAACAATAGTCTTTGTACGAGATCTTCCACCATTCTTATTAGGGTTTACTGAAAAGGCGGAGAAGGAGGAGGAGGAGGAGGAGGAGGAGGAGGAGGGGGGGGGGGGGGGGCACACGGGCGAAAGGGGGTGTTTCTCCATAGTAACAATGACAAAACAAGCCCGTTCCACACCAGGCAGGCAAAGGGTCGACTGCAGCTGCTCAGACCACAAACTTGTTGCTGCAGGGATCCTGTTCACATAGGAAACAGTCAGCAGAGCTGAGAGTGTCCAGCGGAGAAACAGCAGGTCTGGCTGAGTGAAGCGGGAGAAAGTTACAGAGAGCAGAGAGCTTAAACCAGAAAGTGCTGGGAGGCCACACGTGAAGACGAGGAGGAGGAGGAGGAGGAGGAGAGGGGGGGCGTAACCCCCGGCATGGACCGGGACAGCCACGGCGAGGACGCCCTGTCCGCCATGGTCCTGGAGAACATCAAGAACAAGCTGATCCACGCCTTCAGGACCGCGGGGGGCCCCCGGGAGGACACCCGGGAGCCCGGCGCCGCCGTCCGGCCGGCGAGCATCAGCCGCAGCCACCAGGCCAACGAGGAGCTGCGGCGGGCCCAGATAGACGGAGCCATCACCTGGCTCAGGTCGGAACTGGTGAGTCCACTAGTGTTTGGCATTCTGTGGGATTTATCACTTATTCCAGGTAATACGCTACGGTTCAAAGGTCTGGGGTCACTTAGAAACATTCTTATTTTTGAAAGAGAATCAGAAACACACTCTGCAAATGTCTGGTTTTTAACCCATAAGGACCAACAGTGTTGTTACACCGGTGTAACAAGAACGTTGGTTCCCCCAGACTCTTCATTATGAGGCTTTATGTCTGAACTTAACTGATTAAGTCCCAAAGTGACAGATACTAATCATCCCAATATGGAATATGTTTTAATGCCCAATGTTGCATATATATCAAAGCACACAAGTATTATTATGGAAAAAAAAATCATAATTTTCCTTTAAGGATAAATGGGTCTGGGTTCTTATGGGTTAATGCAGTATCTGCATGTAGGTGTATAGAGGCCCATTTCTCCAGTGTTCTAATGGTTCATTGTGTTTGCTAATTGCATTAGAAGCTGATGGATGAATAGAAAACCCACTGGGGAACACACTTAAGCCCTGTCAATGTCTTGATGATATTTTCTATTCATTTTGCAACTTATTTAATAAAAAAAACTTTTGAGTTGTAATGAACAGAACAGGTTATTTGCTCCTGTCTAAACACTGTGTCTGAAGTGTTTTTCCTTTGGTTGCTGTCGTGCAGCTGGAGATGCGCTCGCAGGACCTGCAGCTGGCCCAGACCCTGCTGGGGCTCAACACAGAGATCCAAAGACTGAGGAGGGAGAGCTGCGGGGGTGTGGAGGTGGAGGGGGACGATCAGCACTGATCAGCCCTCGCATTCACTTCCCATCCATTGTGCACCAACTAAATACAACAAGTAGAAGTTAGGGTGTGTGTGTTGTTGTCTGAAAAAAAGTGCAAAATCTGTGGTGAAATTAGGGGTTGTGTATGCATGTGCATGTGTTTTCATGTCCAGGTTCATAATCATTTGGCACAATAATGGGACACATCGCCTGATTTCATTATTTGAAAGTAGTGATCATTCATTTTACTTGGCAGGAGTGTATTGTGGAGCCATTCCATGTAAATGCTGGCATGAAAGAAACACACATTTTTGATGTAAACTGGGTTGATGTTGACCTGAGGACATTGGTAGAGTTAAAAGAGAATTTTATTGTTTTAAGATGTGTCCTGGTAGAGATAGACACCAGTTGCATGTAAAATAATAAACGTAGAGGGAAAAAGAAGGGCACAATGTGCTAAATAAACCTGTTTTTAACATGTTTAGTTTTCTTTTTTAGGTCAGAAAACAAGACATGATGAATGTAACAGTGATTTAGGAAATCAGCCTCGGCACAAAAATAAAGTGTCGCAACACCAGTGTTTTCATATCTTTATTGTGCTGGAACACAGTATCTTTCTGAATCATCACCACGGAGATGGTTGTACCACTAAAGACAGACAAAAAACAGCGATCCAAACAGTATTTATCCTTCCACACATGCATTCTGTCTCCGGTATCCTGGTAATACTTTCTCTGCCGTCACCAGAGCGTTTTATCACAGCGCAATAAACACGTAATGAACTCCAGTCCGTCCCGCTGATGCATGGAAACAGCCGTTTAAGGTCAGCGACCTTTATGGCACACGCACGCCGCTGCCAGGAAGTCGGAGGCTCACGCTCTTTACGCTTTTTCTTTTTTACAACACAGAAAAGTGAGAACTCAACAGTGAACTCACGCAATATTACACCAAGGCAATAACCCCTGCCTTTAGGTCAATGTGGCGTTTCATGCAGGACAAACGCTGTCCTCTGTCAGGTAACGAACATGCTCACTTAGAGGAGTGATACGTCAGGAGGTGAGTTACAGGAGTAGATCTAGCCTATTCTCTCCTATTGGTCCATTGAGTACATGAACAGGAGAGACTGGGGGGGCGGCGTTGTCATTTTTCAGGGCACCGAGCTCCTCCTGCTGATCTCCCTCTGGACCGGAGCTGCTGAGTGAGGAGGCGGAGGCGTCTTCAGGAAGGAGGTGGAGGAGCCTACCTCCCCCTGGCTGGAGTAGACGCTGCTGTCAGAGTCCCAGGAGCTGCCTTCCTCCTCCTCCTCCTCCTCCTCCTCCTCCTCCTCCTCCTCCGACAACTCCTGCTTCAGCTCCTGGATGCCGGAGTGGAGCTCCATCAGCTGCCGGACCAGAGCTTGGTCCTGGGAACGCATCTCCATCTGCACAAAAAGGGGAGGGGAAGGGGGGGGGGGGGCAGAAAAACATTTAATTAATCGATTAGCATGCTGATGGCTGATGACGTACGAGCCGGAAAACAAAAGGAAAAACCAGTGACCAAACAGAAAAGGGAACTTTTCAGAAAAAAAGCCTCCTTCCTGATCAAGCTGTGCGGGTTCATGCTCTCAGTGTGAAACCTCAGCCATTCCAGTCCAGCTCTGCCTTCTTTTCAAATGCAAATGCCTCCTTCTGCCGTCCTCTTTCTTACCCTTTTTTTACCCATTTTTTTTTTAATGAGAGGCCGTCTAATTGCCTGCATTGTAAAGAGAAAGATTTTTCAGAATTCCGCCGATTTCAGAGTCCAAGTTTGTCCTGAGGGGTGAGGAATGTCGCGATCTGCATGTGTATGCTGTGGTAACGACATCACCAGGCCTGGACCTGGGCGCCGGCTCAAAGATGCTGTTTTACTGCCTTTGTCGAATGAGAGACATGAGAAACATGAATTTTCCTGTGAGAGGTGGTGCTGGCCTGAGTGTGTGTGTGTGTGTGTGTGTGTGTGTCTTCCTTGCATTTGTTAACCTTTCTCTATAGGATTAAACAGCAGGCCCCTCTGGACCCTGTTCACACTGTTTTTGGTACCAATTGTGAGGTGAATATATAAGAGTGAGAATCAATTGATGTTGCTAAGACACAGCAAATATAGTAGACTATTACAAAAAAGGTGTCTTTTACTCCAGATACAAAAGAAACTTGTTTAAAAACTCAAAACAAGCTCAATCTGATCCTAATCCGAACAAAAAAAATCAAAATTATCTGCAATGTTCAAACAGTAAAAGCTCAAAGCTCAATTATTTTATACATGAAATCATAGAAATCTACAGAACATAAAGAATATATTCTCCAATCTAAATGAAATATCTAAGCAGTGGTTAGTTGCAGCCCTGCTACTGATGTTATATTAAACTGTTGATGATGTGGATATCGATGCTGTAACAGTAACAGCACTTTTCTATGTGATTCATAAATGAAACTGAATGCTGCTGTAACATATCAGGGGGGTTAAAGCCTTCATTCTATTAGGGTCAAATGTTTGATTAATACATGTACACAGACTTTTACAACACAGCTTCACAACAACTTTTGTATGTGTCCTAAAACGTGTGTAGGGAATGTAAAAAGTTAAAGCATAAAGCCACATGTGACATGAAGTTATGGAGCCATAAAACCCCTGTGGCTGGTGGAGTATCTTTGTTTCAGCAGCTTTTAGGATGAGCAGAGCTCAGCAGAGGGACGTTATTAAACCACCAGGAGGCCGCTGGCTTTCCTGGCTCTGATCAGACACACGGTTTCTCCGTCTCCCCCCCCCGCGTGAGCTCGGATCACCCGGTTGCCATGACGAGCCGTCAGGGTGAACGCGTTAAACGCCAAGTGATGTATGAGGCCGTGACAATGAGCCTGCACACAGAGGTGCAAACAGACACACAACTTTATTTGGACACACACACACACACACACACACACACACACACACACACACACCAGGCCTCTTTAACTGAAGAAGATGGTTTTAAAAATGTCTCACAAAGTAGGAACATGACCTACATGCATGTCACAAAACAAAAAAGGCAATAACGAGGGCCTCCAGCACAAAAAAGCTGAATGACCTGGGTTTTTTTTGTTGTTGTTGGGGCGACAAATGACTTTCTGCATAATGGTCAATAAAAAACGCATTTATATTCAGTCAGGACCACCAAGGTTGTTGTTTTTCTTTGCTAAGGACTGACATTGATCTTAATTGTATTTATTTAATGTCAAGTACTGTTCACTTTGAAATGTCCATAATAAGAAAAGCACTGTTTTTTTTCAATAAAGATAACATTAAACCAACCAGAAATACACGCTACACATTGTTAAAGTGGTAAATGACAAATGTCTGTTTTTAATTCAATATCTACATAGGTGTACAGAGTCCGTTTCCCCAGTGTTCTGGTGCTACTTTGTGTTTGTTATTAGCATTAAAAGCAAATTATTGATTAGAAAACCCTTGTGCAGTTTAACTGGTTAAATGGAGGATTTTTTTATGAAAGCAAATATAAATCATTACTTCTAACCTTGTCACTGTCTGGACTATATTTTCTATTCATTTTGCAACTCATTTGATAAATAAAAGTGTGACCTTTTATTGGAAAGCACAAAATCGTCTGGGTGACCCCAAACTTTTTAACAGTGTAAAAAGGTCACAACAGTTTAATCTATCAGGTGTTTTATGAGGACTTACTAGTACTGATGTTTTTTTATCCTATGATGGTAACTGATAAGCAAAAATAAGCATGGGAGCTATTACTTTTTCGGGTTGTCTGATATTTTTTTTATACAAATATGATCTTATTTTGTTTTTTAATGAACAAATAGATAATTTATATGTCCAATATAGCAACTCTGTGACACATAGAATTCTATTTGTTATGGATCTAAATGATCTGTTAATCATGTTAATTCACGGTATAAATCTTCCCATTGCTTCCTATGATCCGTTCTATTAATTCAAGGCTGTTTAGGTTAGAGTCTCCTCTCACCAGCTCCCTCCTCAGCCAGGCCAGTGCGCTCTCGATGTCCAGTGTTCCGCCTCCCTCTGCCCCCCGGTGCTGGGGCCTGGGCCGGGGGTCCCTGCACGCGGCTCTGCAGGCGTCGAAGGTGCTGGCCTTGCAGGAGAAGTCCCGCAGTCTGGTCAGGACCACTTCCATCATGTCTCTCCTCTTCCTCCGCCTCCTCTGGGTTTGCTCTATGCGCTCGGCTGCGTTCTCGGCTGCGGGCAGACGCAGCCTCGTCTGGTCTAGCTACAAGTTTCTCCTCTGGCACTTCTGAGGACTTCTGAGGAACTCGCCGTCTCGTTCTCTCTTTTCACACACGCACACACCCCTCTCTCCCTCCCTGTCTCCCTGTCACCCTCCCACCGCCTTGGCAAAGTGAGCGGGACGTCATTGTGAGCGGCTGAATGTGATGGATTCACGTCTGACGTCAGGCGCATTGTCCAGATGCCTGGAGATGTTTACAGCTTGCAGGACCTTTTTATCACACACACACACACACACACACACACACACACACACACACACACACACACACACACACACACACACACACTCGGAGATCGTTAGGATGGGATGAGAGGAGGCGGGTGGTTGCTGGGGCAACAGTGGGCCGTGCATCTTCAAAGAGACTTTGAGGTCCGGGTCCTCGGTGCGTGCGCGCGCCTTTGCATCCGCTTTCAACAGCTCTCATGGACCCGTCCCGCTGCAGGATCAGGGAAACCAACACTCTTTGCAGCCTGTGGCAACCCCGTCTATTCACGCACCCGCCTTGGCAGAATAAACACGTGCACACACTTGACTTTCACACACTGGAATCACCTGAAATAACCCCAAACGCATTGAAAAGCTATTTTAGGAGTCAAAGCAACTCCACTTTTAGACCACTCCACGGAAGAAGAAAAAAACGTCACTGCTCTCAAAAGGAATAAAAAGAGGCCTTTATGCGCCTTTGTGCGAGTGTTTCAACCTTTTACTGGAAGCTCTGTTGGAAGTGACATGAGCTGCAACGTCACTACTACTTCTTTAAGTGGATTAGTGGGAACTGTAGTTTCCAATTTTCTGTTTTATTTAAGTCTTCACTCTATTTTAAGCTTAATATTTTTGGACAGAATAGACTCTAGTCCCCATCCATGTGAAGCATACCAAGTATTCGCTGGTATCAAATAAATCAGAACATAAAGACTTTATTAGTATTTAAGGAGTATTGCTTTGTCCAAGCTTTTTTCTTGACTGAGCTTCAACAACCACACAGCAGAGATGTGCTGTGGTGATTTTAGATTTGAGTTTAAACATATAATTCTTAACATTTCATTGGCTAAGTCACACACAAGTTTTAACTGGTCGAGCACTCAGTAAGAAAATACTTTTAGCCTTTATTTATTTATTTTCTTTTAAATGAAGCATCAGTATCAGAATGAGTTTCCAGTAGACATTGGAAATGTAGGAGCCCTAAAAACACTAAAATACCTTAAATTGCAAAGAAAGTATATAATCACGTAAAAACAAAAAAGATGCACATGCCACTTATATGTTCAACAATCAACCTGATTCAGTTATAAAATGCACATCTGATAATACATAAAGTGCCAGACTATACAGTGAATATGCATGTACACACAAGATAGTGTACGGCTACAAATAGTGCCTACATTCTAATAATAATAGTGCATTCTTATAATAAGTAATAAAAAAATGTATTAGCATTGCAGCAATACTATAGATAGTTTAACACTCTTAAAAGTTTTTTTTTAACTAATAAAAAAATGCTACTGATTAGTTCTATATTCTAAGTGGGTTGAATTAAAAAAAAATGTTTTTCACCATTTTGTGATTTTGTCAATCTCATGACATTTTGTGTTGAAAAATCTCACCTTCTGTGTGATTTTTGCAAAACAAAATGGTAAAAATAGACTTTTAAATGACATGAAATCATGAACACAAAATGTGCATTTTGAGAAAATGATTAATTCTTTTAAAACTGTATTTTAAAAACTTTTGGACTTTATTGGACTGTCACTGTTACATAGCTGCAGAACCTGATGTCGGCCTGTTGTCGCCACCTTGTGGTGAATGCAGGTAAGTCCGTACAGAGAAGAGAATTCATTATTTTAATGGATAAGGCCTGTTAACGTAGACTGGGATAACTTTAGAAATTAGTCACTTTTTACAAACCACTTTAAATAAAAACATGAAACTACAATGAAACCCACCAATCATAAAATCTAATTAAAAATAAGCAGGATTTTAACATTTATAGACCAAGGCTGTTGATATATTTAACACAGACAACAACAAAACAATGGAATCAATCTACGAGTAACTTTGAATTAACTCGTTAGTTAATTATTAATCGATGGTCACGTGGCGGTGTCATATGGTTATCCGCAGGAAACGAGCGCACGGCTCCTCGCAGTTGGATTGTCTGACCGGGGAGTGCCGGCTGCTCAGATGAGGTGGGCGGGTCCGGGGTGAAACGCTCTGAGAGCTTTTAGCGAAGCTTTCTTTTGACGCGCAGTGTGCACTAAATCAATCAAATTGCTCCAAACGCGCCGGATGTTGCTCCCGCATGACAATAACAGGGTTTAACCCCCCTTCTCATTGACGGCGCGTACAGGTGTCCACGCCGACGTTTTTATCCAGGCATATTTGGCGCAAAGTTTACCCCAGTTTTGGTGCTTCTAATAAAGTGCAGCCGGAGCCGTGCGGCGCCGCGAGCGGGTTTGCACACGGTGCGTGCGCCGGGCGGCTGGTCACAAGGCTGCACAGAGCCGCCTGCAGACAACAAAACCGCTCGGCTTCCACAGGATGTTCAATTGATATTCTCCAGTCATGTTCAGGCAAAGTCAGGACCCAGAAAGAGTTCCCCTGGTGACGGATCTATTAAGGAACACGTACACCATTGTGGAAAGGTAAACTTTTTTTTTTTATTTCTAACATTTACGCACAGTTAAAATGGAAATTTAAAGTACTTGTAAGAGTTTGAAAAGTGACGCATGTGTGTTTATAAGTTAACCAGTGTCCCTAAATGGCACATTAAAGTGATCAATGGGTTTGGCTGTAGTTTAGAGGTAGAGCATTCAGTCAATCAGTCGGAGGGTTGGTGGTTCGATTCCTGACTCCTCCTTGGGCAAGATTCTGTTTGAATGGTGTGTGACTGATGTTTACTGATCTCTTGTTGTGTGTAGTTATTCAAGTTGTGAAAAATACTAGAAAAGTAAAGTATTCTACTGTGGGGAAAAAGTTTTCTCAGTTGAGGTATGTCTTTGCTCACGTTCCCTTGTTTTGTTAACTGATTTTCCACACGGGGCTGGTCAGTGGCGCACAGGGATTAGCGGTGCGCAAACGTGCAGCCCGGTCAGCTGGTGCTGATCCGGTCATCGCTGGCAAATTATACAACACGGCCGGGGGTTGTGTGCAAGAAAAAAAGTGGGGGGCAAAAAGAGCATTTTCATCGTTGTGATGCGTTAAAGTCACTTTATTCTCACGTACTCACGCAACCACAATAAATCACTGTCCTTCTTAGAATAAACAGATTGTTGTTCTGCAAGACACGTTGTTGTGAAGAGAGACAATAAAGTATTATCTTATCTGAACAGACAGTAGAGGTGCTGAAAATTGAGTCCTGGTGTTTGGGTTCTAGTCATGTGGGGAAACATCAGACACTTTTGTGTATCTATGTTCATTTATCTCCCAATATATCATATAAAAAGTTGCACAATGTTTAGTAAAACAGGCTCTGGCATTGACAAATCTAAAAGAACTGCTGTTTATAATTATCAGTATTTAAAAACACTTTTTATTATCACAGTAAATTTGTTTTTGAGAATGTTTACACTCAACTCACAGTGATTTGAATTCTGGAAACTTCTGCAAGGGTCAGTAAAAATCATGTTTGGCAAATTAATAAAAGTCAAACAATTTTTAAAATGCAGTTTTAGGAAGAATTCATCAGGTCTCAGGTTGGTTACCATGTCATTTAAATACATTCTTATCTTTTTTCTTTTCACAAAATCATGATTTTTTTTGGATAAAATGGTGTAACTGAAAAATTATGATGAATTTCAAATATTTTTTTCCACCTAATATATAAAACTAGTTGATGGCATCTGTTTTTATATTTTTTAAACCCTTATTAAGAGGCTTAAACTCTGGTACCTAGTTTTTAGTGTTACACCACTCACTTATAAAATGAGTCAATGATTTGCAGGTTTATCATTAACAAATATGTTCTTGCAGCCCTCAACATGAGTTAAAAGCCAGGTATGAATGGCAATAATCATAAAGAAATCGCCGCCTGATTGCATTTGTTCTGGTTCTCATCCAGCGGCGCCAACCATGACGCGTCGCACGGAGACGGCGCGGACGGCGTCAGGCATTGCCATGACAACAGCCACGCGCTGGAGGACCGCGAGAGAGAGAAGAAAGCCGCCAGCAGACGGCTGTACATAGTGTCCGCCTTGTGTCTGATTGTCATGATCGGCGAGTGCGTCGGTGAGACATTTTCATCATTTTTTTTCCCCTTGCGTTCTTAATCTTCACGCCACGAGTTGTGTGTTGTTGTTTTTTTGCTCTGCAGCGTAAGCGGAAGTCCAGGGAAATCCAGAGGGGGGACAGGGGACATCCACGAAGTTGTACCCTACCCTTCCCCCCAAAAAATAAACGTTGTAAACAGAAATGAATGGTTTTTAATGATAAATAAGGTTAAATAAGCACGCAAAAAAGTCCTTCTAAATGTAAAATGTGTAATTGTTGAAAAAAAACTTATGCCCACCCCTCTCCCAATTCTTCAAAGTGGTATCGTCCACATGCTGTTTTTTACGGTGGGCGGGGCCAGTGTCTAACGGCTAATTTTGAGCTATGCTAGTAATCTCGCTACGTGGAAGAAACCAATCGAGCTAATATGTAGAAGCCAGTAAGTAATTTATCACACTAATTGTCCAAAAATGTTCTTCTTTTTTAATCAGTCTGTTGGTTAAGATCATAACTAATGATTTTTGACAAGCGTAAAGGATATAAGTTATCCTTAAAGAGTAGAGAGGGAGACATGAAAGATTTTCATAGTTTTTTCCTCATTGATTTATGGTAGTAAAGTATTTTTTTACTAAAAATTATTCTCTGAAAAATGTAGATTAATCAATGAAATTTTTACCCGTCAGTGTAAATATTGATTAGTTTCCAACTTTTTTTCTTTGTCACTTTTGCAGTTTTATCATCTTTTTCAAATTCAATTCAATTAAACTTTATTTGTATAGCCCAGAATGACAAATCAGAGATTTTTGCCCCAATGGGCTTTACCGTTTGTACAAAAGCAAACACAACATCCCCTGTCCTTAGACCCTCACGAAAAACAGAGGAGGGATTTCTTTCCCAGGATGGACAGGGTGCAGTAGATGATGTGAACAGGATGGAAACAAAACATTCAGGAAAAAGATCAACAGGGAACATGACATCAGATATAATTAATTGTGTGGATGACTAGCAACAGACCAGACAACTGAAGATCCCTCAGTGGCAGCACTGCAGCATGTTCTGAGAAAGAGAAAACACAGGGCAGGACACAGCAGATTAAAGAGTACATCAGTGGGTCATGGCTATCACAGATGTATCTCATGAGGTCCCGGCAGACTAACCTATCGCAGAATAGCATGACTTGATTTCCACGTGTTCTCAAATCGCATCTTTTCTGTCCGCAGGAGGGTATTTCGCGGACAGCCTGGCGGTGATGACGGACGCCGCCCACCTGCTGGTGGACTTCACCAGCTTCATCATCAGCCTGCTGTCCCTGTGGCTCTCCTCCAGACCCGCCACGCACCGGCTCAGCTACGGCTGGCACCGCGCAGGTAACGTCCGCCCGGATAAGGTCACCTGCGGGTCACCTGTGGGTCACCGCTAGGTCACCACCAGGTCACCTCTAGGTCACCTCTAGGTCACTGTTATCAGGCGTTTTGAAATAATCATCAGCTGATTGATTAAAGGTTGCTGATTGAAGCAACGATGTTCTGCATAACACACATCCCCGATCTTTTATTATACAGTCCACCACCACACTTCCCCCTACATACATACAACCATACATGCACCGCACATGCACCGCACATTTTAAAGAAAATATAAGAATTTTATGTGCGCCTTAGAGTCGTGAAAATACAGTAGTTTGGCTATGACACACACACACACACAGACATACATATTTACAGATTTTAAATAATAATAAAAAAAAAAAGTAGATGGGCCTAGCAGAAGGTGTTTTTTTGCCATTACTTTCTTCTATGTAGCTCTTTCTATTATTTAGAGGTGCCGATCTGCTACCGTCACAAAGCGCGTCGCCGACAAATTCTCATTGTGTTTGTCCCTGATTTCGTTTTCTCTCCCCGTCGTCTCCATGCAGAGATTCTGGGCGCGCTGCTGTCGGTGTTCACCATCTGGCTGGTGACGGGGGTGCTGCTCTACCTGGCCGTGGAGCGCCTCATCAACGACGACTACGAGGTGAACGGCCTGCTCATGGTCATCACTGCTGCCTGCGCCGTGATCGTTAACATCCTGTGAGCAAAACACACACACTCAGTTCTCACGAATAGCAGCTTTGATCAGAGTACAGGGCGGCTTGAATATGGGAAAATTCATCCATCCATCCATCCATTGTCTATCCCGCTTATTCCCTTTCGGGGTCGCAGGGGTCTGCTGGAGCCTATCCCAGCGCGTTAAGGCGAGAGGCAGGGATACACCCCAGATGGTCGCCAGCCAATCGTGGGGGGAAAATTCATTATGACAACTATTTTGCTCAATATTGTTTTTAGTTACACAATGCGATTGTTCAGCATGGGTGACATGGTTAAACAGATTTTTTTTTTGTATTGCTATAAGTCATTGATATCACCGACTCCAGCACATTATGCTGCTTCTGCCCAGACATGAGAGAACTTTTCCGACCCTTTTTCTGAAATAAACTACTCTGCCCTCGCTCTCACTTTCTTTCAGAAATAGTGTAAAGAATATATCAAATGCCTCGATTCACCTTGATTATATGAGTTTAGAAATCATTTGACATGCACGTCGTGATAAAAATTCAATTATTTGCACAGCTTTAGTGCACAGTGTGCTGGATATTTCTGATTTCTCGAACGTCATTTACAAAGATGAATCTAATTGTTGCCAGAGGCGCCTTCAATCTTGCCCAATTTTTTCCTTTTCCAACAGCATGGCCGTCATTCTCCACCAGACGGGCCATGGCCACAGTCACGGGGGGATCGCCTCACACGGACATGGCCACGGTCCTGATGAGAAAAATAATGGACAAGAATACTCCCAGATCTCAAACCACGCCCACACCGATGCTGACTCATTAGACGTGGAGCAAAAAGGAGCTCGACACGGTATGTTGATTGCAGCGTTGTGCCCGAGAAGTAGATCTTTCCAAAACCCAGCATTAACAAATCTATAATCAAATCAGCCAAGAGCATGGAGGAAGGCAGCACCACAGCTATGTCCATTTAACGGAATATTATGGACAAGTCAGTACTGACTTAGATGCCACCTTAAGAACTACAGACCTGCTTTTATTGTCAGAATAAAGACTGTTTAAGCAGCCTGATTTTCCTCATGTTTAGAGAATATTCTACAGCGTGAAAGTTGCAGCTGCTACTAGTTTGGACTGAATAGATGGAAACAGAGTGTTAGGAAATGATAGAGTTTAGAGGACTTAGCCTTAATTGTATGGTCTCACTTGTTGTTCTCTGTCAGGGCGGGGAGCTCAGGCCAACACCAGCCTTCGCGCAGCTTTCGTCCACGTGGTGGGAGATCTCCTCCAGAGCATCAGCGTCCTCGTCAGCGCCCTCATCATCTACTTCAAGGTTAGGAGTCTCTACGTGTGCACACGGGGGGGTGAAAGGCTCAATAAGTTATCAATATTCTATTGTTATTAATAAATAAATCTAATCTCAAATTAATTATTGAAAAAGGAGCATTACTTAGTCCTTGCAACTGTACGTGAAATGGCAAAATACTGCATTGCTTATCAAGGGCAAGCTGAGGAAGAATCATTAAAATAGTTTTCCACATGTTGGCTTATTTTATATAGATTTATATTTCCTTCCTAATAAAGTGATGAGTAGCACAGGAAATATGCATCTTTACTTCATCAGTCCAAACAGTCTTTACTAACTTATATAACAAATTGTCAGAATGGAAGTAATTAATCTGATTCCACTTAAAAATCTAGGAAACCGGATTATATCACATATTTCTGGATAACCACAAGCATATAATATTTAAAAAAAAGAATAAACTGTAAATATAAAGACCACAAGTGGTTGTTGTCAATATTAATCATATTTTGAGGCTGTTTAAAACCTGTTTTTTGTTATTGTGACTGTCCTTTTAATTCCTGAATTCGTTTTAACTTCTAACCTTCAACTTCATATCAACATAATTACATACATACATAACAGAGTTCTGAATACAATGGAATGTCTCATTTATCTACACAATTCACGGGTGAGGTTTTTACCAAGGTATTTTCTATATTTTTTTTTAAAACATGTATTTTTGGCACACTTCTCTATCAATATTGGTGTATTTTATTTCATAGAACAAAATGCTAAAACATCTTAAACCTGTTTTAACCTGATATCTTATTTCAGGCGTGTAACCAAAAACCCATTTTACAAAACCCAGTGATTTTGAGAGGAGGGAACCAAAAGTGCTGAAACGCCAACTCATTTCCAGGTTTTAGGCCCGCGAGCCGAGGCATCTCATGACTGTAGTAACGCAGAGGTCGGCACAGCCGCTTGTTGTGTTTCCTGAACACACGCTGCTGTTTCATGGCTTGGCGTCTGTTTGCACAACAGACACTGATTTCAGCATAATGCAGAGGCAGAAAAACACATGAAAAAGGGCCCTCATGGCAGCAAAAACGTGTAATAAAGTTCCCTCTAGGAGCTGAAATGTGTGTTAAAATGTCCTTTTGAAGCCAAAATGTTGAAATTTTGGAAGCTTTAAATGGTCATTTCTGCAAAACCTACAACCTCCAATTATATAAGAAACACTAAATGCAAGTCTGACAACATCCATCCATCCATCCATCCATTTTCTATCCCGCTTATTCCCTTTCGGGGTCGCAGGGGTCTGCTGGAGCCTATCCCAGCGCATTTATGGCGAGAGGCAGGGGGATCGCCAGCCAATCGTGGGGCACACACACCATTCACACACCATTCTCACACACTCACACCTATGGGCAATTTAGATTTGCCAATTAACCTGAGCATGTTTTGTATTGTGGGAGGAAACCGGAGTACCCGGTGAAAACCCACGCAGACACGGGGAGAACATGCAAACTCCACACAGAAAGGTCCCAGACCCAGGCCCCAAGGCGGTCTTGAACCTGCGACCTTCTTGCTGTGAGGCAACAGTGCTACCCACTGCTCCACCGTGTCGCCCAGTCTGACAACAATGAAACTTAATTTTCTGTATTGTGTTTTCTTTTTCAGCCAGAATATGAGATAGCTGACCCCATCTGTACCTTCATATTCTCCATATTAGTCTTGTGCACCACCTTCACAATCATGAGAGATATCCTGATCATCCTGATGGAAGGTGAGGCTGTTATTCTCTGATTTAAAGCAAAAAATCTACATACAGTGTTTGTGCATAATTCAGCTTCATGCTCTTTTCCTTTTCCCTGTGTATCAGGTACTCCAGCAGGGGTGAATTACGCTGAAGTCCGGGACGGTCTGTTATCGGTGAAGGGGGTGACAGCTGTGCACAACCTCCACATCTGGGCTCTCACCATCAACCAGGTTGTGCTTTCTGCACACGTAGCCATAGGTGAGAAGACATGTTCTACCATGACGCTATCTGCAGAGGATCTCATGATGATGATGATGATCTCTCATCACGTCGTCTTCCTCCCTTCTCCTCCGCAGACGAGTCGATGGACGCCCAGACGGTTCTGAGGGAAATGACGCAGGCCTGTTTCTCCTCCTACAACTTCCACTCCGTCACCATCCAGATGGAGAGGCAGGCCGACCTGAAGCCCGGCTGTACCCTGTGTGTGGATCCCAAGATGTAGGCAACCGACGCCAGGCATCCGCTGTAACAGCATTCAATTTGTTTTACTACAACATTAATGCTCACGCCTCTTTAAGTGCTTTCTGTGTCTTTCCCCAAAGAAGCGGTCAGAAGAAAACCTCAAACTTGTGGAGTTTTCCCTTTAGCTGAATTATCTTGTGCTTTTACTGTGGAAATAGAAACCGCTATGTACTGTACATAATAAATATTAGTTGTTTTTTTTCTAAATCTGGTATTTGCTCAAACTCATCGAGTGACGGCTGATTTTTAATATTTTACTCACGAGCCCATGCACCTTTTTTTTTTTTTTAAAGCACCGGTTTATAGTTTAGTCCTTAGGTCGGTCTTAAAGCAGCAGACACGCGTCCAAATGAACATTGAAGTAGGTTTTTCTTGCCAAAACGACCATTAGAAGAAGATTTTTTACATAATGCACTTAGCAACGTAAGTGATGGGTGCCCAAATGTATTTGAAGGTCCCACATGAATGCTGGTCCATGCATCAAACACAGAAACCGCCTTAAAATGTCTCGTACTTCTGTGAATTTATGACGTCACACCCCCTCATTCCCAGTTATTCAAATCAGCCAATCAGATCAGAATAGAGACTCACGAATATTAATGAGACGCTGCCAATCCTCAAATAAAACCTGGAATGCTGCACGATACAGGACTTTTAAAAGTTTAAAGCTAATGTGAGGTTTCCCGCTGCTCGAATTAGGCAAATCAAGTAGATAATAGTCCCACTTTTTGTCGCTATATTTCCACCAAAGTTCAATTTGACATCTGGAGAAATATGGAGGGAATCTGATGCTAACTTGATGAACTTCAAATCCATTATTGCATCAACAACACACTGGATTTTTGCATTGAATGCACATTTGATGAAGATCATTTAATCTCATCCTGAGTATGGATGCAGGAGGAATGCTTACAGCAAAAAAAGAAACTCTTTTTAGTATTTATTTTGCCGCTTAACTGTTGTTTGAAGATCGATTTTGGAGAATCATGAACCTGTCCTTTAACTACTGTACTGTATTGTGTGTTTAATGGAGCCTCTTTCTGTTAACGCCTTTTTTCAGCCTAAGACAAAGGATGCAGGCAGTTGTTTATGTAAATACTGACTGAATATTTCTATGCATGGACTACATCGCACAAGCAACCTGTCAGAGTACTGTATTTTATTACAATATCACGATGCTGTAAAGCCGGAATGAATTATTCAATAAAAAAAATCGTATGAAATACTCTATTTTACCGTCTGACTGTATTGTGTTCACATTGTGTCTGATTTACATTGTCATAAAAACCTGCATCGCGTTAACTCTTTCCTGACCAGCGCACTGCTTTGTGTGACCTTTAATGGACCTGGGTGTATGGAATGTTTATTACTTCTTTAAATTTGACCTTCTACCCAAAGACTTGTGTAGCGAGGTCATTGTGTTCTGGGCTAAATGACATGGTCAAGGGCTCCATTAATAACAGCTGACACATAAATGGCCACGTCCTTAAGGAGCCTTTAATATGTAATAAATTATACTTCTATTTATTCAACAAATTTACATAGTTTACCATGACAATGTGGTGACAGACTAACCACAAAGAGTTTAAACATAGATTTTCCAATTGGAAGCTGTAGATGACTTGGCCTGGTCAGCTATAACTAACTTTACAGGCATCTAGAGAACATTATGAGGTAGCTAATTAATTAACTTTTAATTTATATTTACATCCGGCATGAATAACAAACTCATGATTTAGATATAAATTTCAATGTAACACAAAGTACATAAGACTATGACATATTGTACTACACAGATTAATATCGAGATATTTCATCATAAAAGTGGCTTTAATCGCTTTACTGCCTGTATATGTACAGAATCACTTAAGCATTTTCATTACTTGCTGCAAAATTAAATCGAAATATTGATGGAAAATTTGTGCATGATTTGTGACATCGCAAATGGTTTGGAAGCCAATTCGGGTTTTTAGTTTAAACAAGTGTGATGTGAAAACCTGAAGCAAACACTGATAATAAACTATGGATGAATCAATGGATAAACTTAACAGCGTTTGCTGCTACGTTCACTTTCAATTGCTGTTTGTGTGTGTGTGTGTGTGTGTGTGTGTGTGTGTGTGTGTGTGTGTGTGTATAATATGAGAAAATGTTTTCTTCAGTACAATAAATATCAGATACTTTACGTTCTATTCTGATAGGGGACTTGAACCGTTTTGTGCATGGGTGTCACTGTGGTGTAAAGCTGCATCAAATGTTATCTAAAGTGACATATTATGGTATGTAAGGACTTTTGATTTTATAATTATATAAATTATTGTGTATATTATATATAATATTATTGTGAGGATTAATCATCTGTCCACTTAATTGCACATCATGCATCATGAGATATGTTGGACTTGTCAGTTACTACCAGTGTTTTTGATGAAAATAAATTCATTCATATCCTGTAATGTCTTGACTATAAACCAACTCTCTATGTTTTCAGAATCTAATTTGACATTTATTTTTTTTACAGTAAAAACACATGAAGTGAACAAATATATATACTTTTATAGAATAAATAAACCTTGTTTTACATCAGTCTTAGTGTCTTTCAGGCACTTCATACACCACTGCTCACACCTTCAGCTACTTTAATCTCATTCTTGAGTTCGGACATTTGGAAGTGAAATGTCTCTCGCAGCTGAATGGACTTTACGTGCCGCTGCCTTCGGGTCCGACCACTGTTTCTCCTCTCAGCCTCCATCTGAACTTATCCCTGGAGGGGACCAGATCAGTGAGTATTTAATTAAGGCCTGAGTAATGCGCAGGGCACCTTGATAATCCCTTTTTTAAGGCTGGACACCCCCCAGCTCATAATTATTACATGGTTTGTGTTTCCTCACAAGGGGCTTTCTGTCCGTTACTATATCAGGTTTTTGTTACTATGCTTTGGTATGCTTCTTTTCTTTTTTTTCCTCTCTGTGCCTTTCTTTTCTAATTTGCCACCCGCCATCCCTCTCGGCCTTCTCTTCTCCTGCCGCTCCTTATGTTCAAGGTTCAAGCCTTTTGCAGCATTGATGAGATGATGCGATGTCATGAATCTGCTGCCAGGCCTCGAGGTAAATCCGCGCTGCCTGATGTTTTTTCATGCTCACGGGCCTTCGGCTGCATGCAACAGCAAACCATGTACAGTATGCTGCACGAGACATGTTGAGGTAATGAGATACAGCCCATGCATTCAATATTTTATTTGAACCCCCCTCCTGCTCTCCAGCATGGTTTGGGACTGTGGTAACCACACACGAGTTGGATGAAGTGATAAGAAACTCTTTTGATATTTCTGATTACGTTGCCTTGTGATAGAATGAAGGGCTTTGATATTTACATGAAAGTGCGGTTGAGTTGCATTTAAAATCAATGTGTTTTCCATCAACTCGCGTTGACGTGATCAATGTGTTCTGACTGTTTCTCTATACACTTTAATCAGTGATGATAGATGGGGGGCCGTTTACAGCAGGCCCACATGATAAACAACACACACACACACACACACACACACACACGCACACACCTCATTTGCATTTTCCAACCTTTTCTGTGACTATGATGTGTGAATGAAATGAACGTGGCTATTTTTAAGATTCATGCCTAAAATGCCAAATTTATAAATACACTCACCCACTCACCCACTCACCACCAGCACCACGTCTCCATCATCCCAGAGAAACACACTGGGAATCAGGCTGGATCATTATGGAGAAAATGAATTTCCAAAGCGGCACGGCTCAGGTGGCAGCACGGCAGATGGAGGTGGTACAACCAGGTAGCCAACCAGACTGAGAGACAGTGTTTTCATATCAGTGTTACGTATTGCAGATAAGGCATTTTCTTCCTGTTTTTTTTTTTTTGAGGAATGACTTCAGGTTATTATCACACAAAATGTGTTCCAGATAAAAGGAAATTGAAATCCAGCCTGTAACCCCAAAATTTGAATGAATAATGTAAATTAAGTAATAGGCATCCTAATCTACTTTTTCAGCCCCACTCAAGCCTGAAGGCAAAGCCTTTCCTTTTTTTTTTTTTGTTAAAAAAAGCTCTTATTTCCAGTCTCTGTACTTCAGAGCAGTAATTCTGCATGACAGAGCACATACTGAAGAAGCAGCGGTGTATAACCTTCTGTCTTGTATTTCAGATTAATTTAATTCTGATGGCTCACAAAATGATCCAAGCACAGCTGCACAGTTTGAGCAATGGATGGATGGATGGATGCATTGAAGGATTTTATTTAATAGAGAGCAGACAACATACACAGTTATGGGATGATTATGAATAATGCTTACTAAAGAATTTATAATGACCCATGAGAAGCGATCATTTGGTGTAAATTTTACTTGGGAGCTGAGGAAGCCAGATGAGTGTGAGTTTGCTGTTCTGTAGGAATACACCAGACCATGGCGCTGTTGCTCTAGGAAGCCAAGACAAATTTGTAGTGCGCGTTTGTTTTACCGTAATATTGGAACAGATGTTAAAGCCATAGAAGAAAGAACATTATTTACAAGATGAATATAATAAAGTGTGTGTAGATTCAATAGTAATCAGATTTTTTTGTAACAGTAGAAGTACTGTCATCCAAAAATATTCAATAACAAGTAAAAATTCTGAGTACAGAAGTAGTATTAGAAAAAATAGATTTCATGTACCTAAAAGTAAAGTTACTCATTTGGCAGACTGTACTATACTATAGTGAACTACATGTGTTTTTCATCAATGTGAAGCTAATTTAAGATACTTAAATTAATAGTAAGACTACTGCATCATAATATTATAACTTTTGTATAACTGTATATTTATTATGCAGAATTTAACCAAAGATATATCATCACACAAATTACATATAAACAATGTAAGTAAGACATGAATCAGCATCATATTATTAAGCACTATTCATACAATGTTTATAGAAAATTAAAAAAAAGAGAAGAACTACCATTTAAAGAAGTATGCTTTCTCTCTGAGGCTTTATATATAATCTATATTTATTTATTGTAAATGTTCACATTTTCATCTGAAAGTAACTAAGCATGTCAATTAAGTACTCGAGTAAATGTGCTTCCTTACTTTTCCACCTTTACGCTCTAAACTCACTTTCCAGTTGCGCGTCTACTTTAGTAATTACCGCCACAAGTCGCGAAGCGTTCTCGCGATAGTTGCGGCAACTGACATCCTCGGAGCAGAGCAGGGGACTTGACATGTCAACAAAAAAGATAAATTACCAGCACACAGGTAACATTACACGCCGTGAAATGTGTTATTACATCAGTACGAACCCCCACCGTGAAGTTTAGGCTCCCGTCGCGCCGGAATAGTTAATAAAGAAATAAAATAAACCGAGAGGAAGATGAAAGTGTCGTGTGCTGTGACTGTCCACTTTAGCTTAGGTGACAACCACTTCACTTTTACATTTATCTCCGGTAGATTACCGAACACGTTACATGACCGAACGCGATCAGGCGTCATATTTACGCGTTATAACCGCGTATAAAGCACTTTTACTGGCGTAAAGGCGCGTTAAAGTTTCTGAAACCCCGGTATGTAACTTCAATGGAGGCTACACTGTTAGCACAGTGACTTTATCAGTGTTAAATCTTTGATATTAGCTAATATGCGACTGTTATGAAGTTCAGTGCTCTAATTGTGCTGATGACACATGCTAGATGTGATGCCAGTCCCCTCATATTTTAATTTGATTGCCATTTGATTGTCTTTGATTAACATGAGAAGTTTCATAATTAAATGTCAACTTGTTCCACTTTTCTGATTATTCTCATCTCTTGTTCTGCTTCCTGTCAAACACTCCAATTGAGGCATGTAAAGGGCGCATGCTGGCGTGGAACGGCCTGACGGGGTAACTCCGCCTGGGACCCTGAATCCTCCTCCGTCATCTTCATCCGTGGTCGCCATGACGACCCCTCCTCTGGTGTCGCCCTTCGGCGGGGGGCAGCAGCAGCAGCCTCAGCAGCAGCAGCAGCAACAGCAGCAACAGGCGGCACGCGACGTCAACACGGCCTCGCTGTGCCGCATCGGCCAGGAGACGGTCCAGGACATCGTCCTCAGGACCATGGAGATCTTCCAGCTCCTCAGGAACATGCAGGTCTGTCTCACATACATGTACCTGCTCATGCACCTGCTGATTGGGCATGAGCAGCTACGTCCCTGCTTCTCTCATTAGTATTTTGTCAAAAAGTGAACCTACTGTTTCGTACAAGCAACTTAACTTTAACCTCATCAGTTAACCAGCCATTATAAATATATTTCTGTTATTCTATTTAACGCCATATTTAACTTTTCCTGTTGAAATGTATTACATCATCTATCGCACACCTGTCCATCCTTAGAGAGATCTCTTAAAACGTTTTTTTGGGATTTAGTACAGACTGTAAAGCCCATTGGGATGAATCTGTGATTTTTGGACTATACAAAAAAATGACTTGACTTGAAAAAACTCTTTCTTTTTTATTTTTTATTTTAAGAGATGTTAACAGGATTTATGTGGATGTGTTAATTGATGGTACAAGACCATACACCAATACCAGTACTGCCGACTATCACAGCAATGTTAGGAATGTGAATCGATTTTTTGTGCAAACATGCAAAAAATCAGGTCTTCTTCAATCTTCTCAACATCTCTTGAGCTGGTAAAAAAAAACGATTCAAGTGTGGGAGAGTGTGTAAAGTTAACCATAACGCACTGTCAAACAAATCAAATTAAAGCTCAAGATGTGTTTTGAGGCACAAACTACTCTGCTTGGAAATTTGAGTTTTTTTTTCCTGCATTTACCTTCAAAATCCTTCAAATGACATTACTTTTTCTCCCTCACCAAAAAATCCAGAATCTAAGAATATGCAAATATTTTTTTCATTTCAAATGATCAACGGCTAGATGCAAGATGTCTCCTCATCTCACTGTAACGTTCATTATTAGCGACTGGGCACTGGAGGGCTTCAGGATTGCATATTGGACCAAATTAGTAGTGAGATCAAAAATAATGCTTGTAGATACATGTGTTAAAATGAGCAAATTTCTGAAAACAGTCTACTAGTGTCAAAATCTGTGAGTAGATCGTTCTGCACAGTGACGAAGTGGGAGGATGGACTTACCTGGAAAGTCATGCTATCAATTCCTCAAGCATTGTATTGGGGATATTCATCTTTCCGTCTTTTACTGTGCAGTTCACATGTAGTTCAGCCCTGTAGTTGGCATGAGTTTATCGTGGATATCACAGCTGGGGACAGGCCAAACAAGCGCGCCTCAACCACAGAATACACGGCATTGTTGTGACTTGTTTTTTTTCTTAAATCACAGGCTGCCTTTATACTCATAAAAATTCTTCATCTCGCTTCTCTTCCTCGCCTCCCTCTCTCTCTCTCTCTCTGTCCTCTATCAGTCTGTCTGACTCCTTCTTCCTTTTTCTTGCCCTGAAGGCAGGTTTGTTGATCCTCTCAATAAAAAAACATGTCTTCTTGTTACTGTTTAATACCCATTGAAGTTAAAAGCCAGCGATGCAGACTCAGCGTGAGATGGTATCAAAGCGCCGCTGCTGAAGCAGTTAACCTTCTGATGCTGCTGGGTGTGTGTTTGGTCCTTTAAATTGCCTTTTTATAATATTATCATGACAGTCACCATACTGTAATATTAAACAGGTTTCATAAACATTTGCCTATACGACCAGTTGCTCCCATTTTCAAGCATCGTTTCATTATCATTGTAAATGAAATTGCATCTCTTATGCATTCGTAGAATGATTGTAATGGACTATTACCAGCAGAGCCATTGTAGTGATTTTTAAAATCAGCGGGGATCAATGGCTGTTGCTTTTTATTAGCACTAGCTAATAAAAAAAATCATATTTCTGCACTTTGTTTAACGCAAAGTTTCCTCTGTGTTGTGCGTCTCAGCTGCCTAATGGAGTCACTTACCACCCGAACACCCACCAGGACAGGCTGGGAAAACTCCAGGAGCACCTCCGGATGCTTTCCGTGCTGTTCCGCAAGCTGCGTCTCGTCTACGACAAATGCAATGAAAACTGCGCCGGGCTGGACCCCATATTACCAGAGGTGAGTCTGGAGGCAGCTATTACCGGAATGCAATCAGTTGCTTAGTAACTTGGAAGATAGAATACCTCAATTTATTAATAATTCAATGTCAAAGTCAATAAAACGTGCAAATCCTGAAAAATCTGGTGCAGTCACACCTTCAAACTTGTCACCTTTTGGCTTCAGTCACCTTTTTTTATGCCAAGCAGGGTTATTATGTTCACAGGTCTATATGTACAATGCCTTTAATGACGCACTTAACCCTGCGATGGCGTCAAGACTTTAACTTTTGTGTGGAGTTTCATATACAAAAACAACAATGGGAGCTTCCTGTGTTTGGACACGCAGCGTGGTATTTATATAACCTTCAGCCGGGCCTGAGGAAACTGGCAGGACCTCCTGGGATCCATATAAATTAAAGTCAATGAGATCTCCAGTCTGTACACAAAACTTCATCATGTTGACCGTGACCACTGATATTTGTGGGTTTCCTTACAAAGAAATAATGATGAACGATTTCTCTGTTTTTGCCTTTACATTTTCTTTATTTAAAATCCTTTTTGTAATTGCCACTAAAATCTTCTGACAATTTATCTTTTGTTTATGAATTCCACCCCTATATGGAGGAATACATTAAATGTCATGCAGCACTGTGATATTATAATAACTTAATAGTCTATTAGAGTAGGTCTGAATGATCTATCGTTTTAGATCAAACTATTTCACAAATGTATGTCACCTCCCTGACCTTCATTACTTTAGGTTTAGACATAGATGCTCTTTTAATTTTTCAGTTGTTATAATTGCTGTTGCTCAAAGCACTCGTTGTAGTCTGTGTATAGCATGTTTCTAATAATTAATAAATAATTAATAAATAAGACGACATTTGAAATAAATTCTTAACTAGCTAGCTTTCATTCTTGCATTCAAGTTATGGCATTTATTGTTTTAATGGTGTGTCGATAATTTCTGTGATGCTTGTAACTCGACTGGAAAAAATCATAAATGAAATTGGAATCGCAATATCTGCCAAAACATTGAATTCTTATTTGGTATTATACTATATTTGCTATATTTCCCAACCCATCTTATTTTTAGACACACTTTTTCAAAATATCTACTGCACAACTATATTTATGTAATTAGATCCCACAGGATGTGACAGTAACTACTAGACTGTTCGAGATGCATTTTAAACTTGATTTGATTGATTGATTCATCCAGGTGCAAACGTCAAAATATTCTGCATTGGCTTGTCATTACTTTATTCTTTTTTAATGCAGTCAGCCACTGGTAAATATGTATACCTTTGCATAGCTTTTCACACAAAATTGTTAAATTTGTTAAATTAGGAAGCTTGTTAGCATAAATCAGTAATTCTCATCCTTGCTTAGACCCCCTGCATATGTTGGCCAGTCCTAAAGGGCTTTGTGTTTTAATTATAACCAAATGCAAATAAAGGCCTCCCTCTAATAGAAGCCAGCTTCAAATAAAGGCCTCCCTCTAATACAGGCCTGCTTCAAATAAAGGCCTCCCTCTAATACAGGCCTGCTTCAAATAAAGGCCTCCCTCTAATAGAAGCCTGCTTCAAATAAAGGCCTCCCTCTAATAGAAGCCTGCTTCAAATAAAGGCCTCCCTCTAATACAAGCCTGCTTCAAATAAAGGCCTCTCTCTAATACAAGCCTGCTTCAAATAAAGGCCTCCCTCTAATACAAGCCTGCTTCAAATAAAGGCCTCCCTCTAATACAGGCCTGCTTCAAATAAAGGCCTCCCTCTAATACAAGCCTGCTTCAAATAAAGGCCTCCCTCTAATACAAGCCTGCTTCAAATAAAGGCCTCCCTCTAATACAAGCCTGCTTCAAATAAAGGCCTCTTATCTGCAACAGTGGAGGTCACTTGAAGCCCCAGTCACTCCAGAGGAAATACTTTATGTCTTTTCTATCCATTTTATTATTTCACAGACCCCTTTGCAATTACACCACGGACCCCCTGTTGAGAAATGATGGAAAAAAATGATGTAGGCCATTAATACCTCCACACCCCCTGCTCCTCTCTGGCTGCTCACACACACACTTGTACATGCACAGCCGCCCACGTCTTTGCCCTGGGGGACTGTTATCTCACCTACTCCCTCAAGGTCTGCTTTTCCTCCGTTTGCAGCAGCAGATTCATTGGCTGCTTCAGGTGATTCTCCAGAGTCTCTTTACCGCCGGTTTACAGTCGCCGCCCGTCCACCTTCAGGAAACAACCTCGCTTCAGCTCTCTCCCACAACTCCGCCCCCTCCCTGCACGCCCTGGACACCACACAGTAAAAGACTGGGATTGTATCCCACACAAACACACACACATGCTGTACAACGTAATGCACGGAGCCAGGCTCCATGCAGGGCTACTGCTAGGCTGTCCACCGCTGTTTCGATTGGATTTACGACTGCGGCAGTCCCTTCCCAATTTCTGCAGATTGGCTCGGAGCTAATCTCTCTCAACAGACTCCTACTGAGGATAAAGGAAGATGTGGGAGGGGACCAGTCTTAAATTGGAACAAATCTGTGATGGCATTGAATAATAGAGTTGCTTCAGAAGCATTTTGAATGATGCGTCCTGTTGTCGCTATGCCATCTAGCCAGTTTCCCTCCTTCTCTTTTCCACCTTTATTTAAATCAGGGGTTTCTCAAATAGCGGCTCCATCAAGGGGGGGCGCGTTTGACCTCGGGGAACATGCTTTTCTATTTATTTTTTTATACTGTCTTAGAATAAAGTGCAATTGCACCTCCATTACATTAGGGGGCAGTGGCGCTCTCATTGGCAGAGTGTGAGCAGGGAGCATACAGCACAGAATATGAGTATGAAGTGTAGACACCAAGTGTAGCAGACCCACGAGGGGACACATGATGTTTTCTTCCTCTATAGGGGGGGGGGGCGTAACAGAAAATAATTGAGAAACACTGATTTAAATGTTTACCCGTCTCGTCCACCCCCCGGAGGCTAAGACCAGTCCAGTGCTGACCGAGCCAATAGCTCGCCGTGTTTGTCTGGGACTGGAGGAGAGTTGTTGATCTTGGACTCGGGGGCGCGGGAACGCCATCATTTATCATCCCGGGGAAAGTTCGGATGCCTGCCTGACAGCCGCGCGCTATTGGCTGCCCAGCAGAAACAGGAAGTGGAATCAATGACTCTGGCAGTGTGACCTCATCGCAGCCTAATTAGCAACAGACCCCGTTTTAATGAACAGCTGGACCGAAAGTACACGTCAGCGCTTTCCCCTTTTTCTTTTCCAGCTGTCGTTGCACTCTGCTTGCTTGTTCGTCCTTTTTCCCCCCTCTCAAACTCCTAAACGCTTTCTTCGTGCTTTCTCTATCCTGTCCCTCTCCTTCGATATTAGCTCTCTCTCTTTTAATCTCTCTCCCTTTCAGTTGGCCTCGTTCCCCTCACCTCCTCTTTGTTTTTCATCCACTTATCTTCTGTTTGTCCAAGTCTTCCTCCTCTCTGTAATTTCCTGCAATAAAAAGCCATGCTATTTCACCCCCCCCCCTTCTCCCCTGCAAATATTTTTCCTTTTCATTTGTTATTTTTCTTCTGTTTCTTACCTTTTCATTTCGGTGAGGCAACCTGGAGAACTTCATTAGCCCATTCTTCTCTGTCAGGCAGGAAACCACATCCATCTTTCTGTGGAAGAGGCAAGGGTTCTGACTCATACACACATGCTGCACGGGTACACACACACTGCATATGCTTGCACACACATACACACACACACACACACACACACACATAATACCCTTTCCATCCATCTTTCCCACCCTACTCAGCACATTTCATTTTTCCGCCCACACGCTGCCAAAAACAGCCCAGTACCTTTTAAAATTTGATATGTCATTGGCTTTGGGTTTGAAATTATCTAATGAAAAAAAAAAACGTTCTTATTTTCCTACTTAAAAGTTTTCCCGAGCCAAAGACAAGCTCGTAGTTTAGTGTGTGATATAATATCCTGCACGTCCTCGAGTCTCAGCTCACGGTTTTAATGATAAAAAATATATTTTATGTGTGAAGAGCTTTTTTTTTCGAGACACAAAGAGCCAGTTTGGCACGTAGCTCAGTCTGGAAAAAATAACAGGAGCACAGAAGGATCTTTCTGTCACTCTGTTTTCCCCCTCTGGGACTTTTTTGTCTCTTTATTTTCATTTCTCACATTCTCCTCTCCCTTTTCCCTTCAGTTTTTGTTTTCTTTCTTCCCCTTTTTTCCCCACTGTCCTCTTCACCCCTGTTCCATGTCTCTTTCTCCCTGTCAGACGTTCGGTTTTCATCTGTTTGTCTACGTTCCTGACTGCGTTTTTTAGTCAGTCGTTGCTCCCAGGCAAAGCAGCTTTACTTAAATCGTTGTCTGGTGTCTGCAGGGCTGCTCCAGCTATGCATCTTCAGGTCAAACAGTATAGTCTAGAAGAATAATCATAAAAAATTGGCACAATTTAGAATAGCGTTTTGCCAAGACGTAATTGCAGCAAGGTGTGCTTTCCCACTATATATCAGTTATCGTTGGCTTCCAGTTGTTGGGAGAGAGTCTCCTGCCTAATCTGTGTTTGTGATCTTGTCTGGTATGATGTTTTGGAAAGGAAACCTCTGTGATGTTAATTTTTCTTGCTGCAGGATCTTCCTGCTTCCACTGAAACAAACTGTGGATTACTGTCACGGCTTTGAACGATAATAATCACATTCCCGGCGATTCTGGACCGGGATAATACGGATTTAAGAGTGGGAAATTTAACCCCAATAACGGCAATATAAAGTTGTGTATGTGGAACTGCCGTTCAGCAGCGTCAACATTTGACTACATGTACACCTCGTGTGCAGCAGTGGCGCGTTTGTTTTTGATCAAATCCAATTTTGTTAAGTGTTTCTTTTCTAAACCATCAATGCATTCTGAGCGTTATAGACTGTTACGTACCTGCCGGCTGCTCCAGGAACAGCGTGTTCTCCCAGACATTCACACGTTGCATGGATGGTGCGGCTGCAGCGAGCCTCCTCCTCCTCCTTTCTCCTTCCTTCCTCCACCAGGGGGCAGTGTGGCGTAAAGCAGCAGCAGCAGCCAGCCACTGACCCCCCTGTCCGCTCCCAGGAAACGCCGCCTCGCCTGAAGGCTCTCGCACATCAGCCTCCGCCAGCGGTGTCAGGCCGACAAGGTCAAGCACACGGAACGTTTAAAAATGAATTAATCTCCCCCTCTCTCTCGCTCCGCCGTCTGTCCTGTCGCTGTCGACGTGCGAGAGAGAGAGACAGAGAGGGAGAGAGAGAGATGGAATCTTACACAGAATCCCCATTTTCCGCCGCTTCGCGGGAAGAACAAGATGATGATGAGACAGCGCAGGAGTATCTCTGGGTGTCAGGGTCGCACTCATAGGCCGAGATTGCCCACACAAACGTTATTCTGACCTATAACTGCACTCAGCAGGCACACGGGGGGAAGGGGGGGAATAAGAATATGCAGCACAGTGCTTTTACCATCTTAGGGGCCGTGGATTGAATAGGAGGAGAGGGGCAAGTGCATCAGCCAGTGAGTTTTAGTCCAGGGTAGCCGCCGCTATTATGACACTGTCACAGTGCAGATTCCCGCTGTAAGTGTGCGACTTAAGATCGAGTCGAGCGTGTCAGCGTTTCGTAAGCGATCCTCTTGCTTACAGTAAATAATCAAGCCTGTGTGTGTGTGTGTGTGTGTGTGTGTGTGTGTGTGTGTGTGTGTTGTGCCGTCCCCATGCAGCAACTGATTCCTTTCGTGGAGGACGACAGCTCCAAACACGAGGACCGTTCGGCCGGCCAGAGCCGCCCCGCCTCCGAGGAGAGGAGGGAGATCCTGGAGGTCAACAAGGTACTGTGTCCTGCAGCTGTTTTTATATCCATGAGAAAGGACTGCTTGATGCACGATATATATATATATATATATAAAGGTTCATGAAGCTGCATCGCAGCTTTAGCACAATGTTATTACAGATGAGTAAAGCCTGCGGACAAAAACAAATGCAATCTACCTGAGGGGAAAAACACAGGATCTAATAAAATTTTAAAGACAAGTAAATGATAATTAGTCATGAAATTCATTATAGATTAGTCATTTTACCCGCTATCGTTAAGCTACAGCCTTAATAGCGGAATTCCTCTTTTATTTGGGCGGCCTTTGTATCGGGCTGTAAAGAGGAAGTTTGTACTAAATAAAATTAACAGGCTACACTTGATAAACTTAATTATCTGCTGTTAAAGTGCGTGTGTGATTAAAGACATGCAATATGCTGGGGGGGGGGTGCTGCTTTAGTGTGGGTGATCATTTGAATTCAGTCTGTGTGCCATGCTTAATAATTAGGGATGGGATCAATCTGATCCATTAAATTGATATAGCACCAATATTGATACTCTATCTGAAAATTGGGATAAGTACACCAATTGATTTTAATTTCAATAACCTCTAATTTATAAGTGAAATTAGGGGAATGATAAGCAGGAACTGATGTAAGACCAGCTTCCACTTATTTTTGTTCTTATCCATGTTTTCTTCTTAGTGGTCGAGACACTTTTACCATGATGAGAAAAAAAAACATCAAATTTTTACAGTCCACTAATTGTCCTACTCTGGGAAACACAAGTTTTAATTTATCGGAATCACTTTGGAATATGTTAATTTTAAAGCATTTATACAGTACAACTACAATGTCTTCTACACAACATTTACAGCATCACAAACGTTGCTGCTGCTGTTTCCTTTGGCTTTGCCGTGTTGACTTTAGGTTTATTTCATTGGATTATTTACAAGTAAAGTCAATTTTAACTACTGAAGTCAATAACCTCTTGGCCGTTTGCCACAGTGTTTGCACACACACACACACACATACACACTCATATAGGTATATATATATATATATATAGTGTTATAGGGGATGTTACTTATGCTAATTGGCTGAGTGGATTTATTATTCACCCTGGGTAACGGTGGTTTTCAGTGTTATTTTTGCATTTGGATTTGTCCTCTCTTATTATTTCAGAGACCTTTGCTTGGTTCCACCGTGCGTGCGTTATCTACATAATCAATCAAACCTGTTTATCAGCCCGCCCTGTTAATGATTCTGTTCTTGTTGTTTTAGAAGGCAGAATCTCTGCCGTCGGTCACGTTACCCCCCCGAAAAAAAATCAACAAAGAGAAGCAGTGCGTCCTGACTCAGAATTTATTTGACATAGATCAGAAGTGTTTGGTTTGGCTCTTCCGTATCTGAGCCCTACGTTACCCTACCAGAAAATCACATTTTTCCTCGTCAGGCAGGAGATATGTTGCTGGCGTTTTGCTCATGGGCGAGGGTAAAAATAAAGTAATAGAGTATTGTTCAGTTCAGTTCTGTTCAGTCCACTGAACAGAAGAGTAAGAATGAATGGTGTTGTAAAAGTTATATTAGCATTGTAAATTGGATAATGAGCTATTTGTATAACTATATTTTAAATTATGAATGAAAGATGAGCTGACCATTTGGGTACATAGAGGTAATATGAGATAGTGGCTGAATAAAAAAAAGACAATTTCTGATTTCTTTTTTTTTTCTTGTGAGCGAGGTGTTCCGTTTTTTGGAGTGGTTTCAAGTGTCAGACATCAAACACATCTAAGAGCTTTTTATTCGCTGTCAGCTATGATTTTCACCCGGCTCTGATAGAGAGGCCGTCTTATGACACTCTGAAGTGCCGCCCGGAGAGCTTTTTTTCCTTCAGAATGACGTGCCGCGTTGTCCGTCAAGACCAGTGGTTTATGGTTTAGTCCAATGCACACAAAGGTACTTTATAGCATCGGGAGAGGGTGTTTAGCACATTTGTTGAATCTGAAAATTTAGGTTTAGGTTAGTTTTTAATGTATATTGGTGTTAGACAATGTTAAGAACATGTTTTTTATGATTTTCTGTTTAGCTGTTATGATGTCTACATCAAACTTCAGAGGTCCAAATCTATATACGCCTCGGTTGGAACTGCAATAGTAATACTGGATCGGATTCAGACCCAAACATGTACTGATGCACTTGAATCAAGTATTGGAAATCCTAAAACTTCTATTTGTTTATGTGTTTCTGACAGAGGTTGAACTGAGTGGCTGCATAAAATATAGATGAGATAAATAAGTTTTTAAAGCTGCAAGTCACGCAGAGCCCCCAAAATTATAAATATAGACCCAGAAATGTGCACGATGCATGATTTACTAGGGAAAAAATGCTTTTTGTTCTTGGGTAAAATGCAGAAACGTAGGTGTTTTGTCACAGCGCTGCATGGCGTGGCCGAACTGACCTTTCAGGGGCATGACTCAGCCTCTCTCTCTTTTTAGGTCGGCGAAAAACCGTGCCGCTTGATGTTCTGGCATTTTCCATTGCAGATTATTTGATTTCCGAGTCGGGGATTACGTCTAATCTCTCCCCAGGAAACAGGCCCATCAAGATGACATTAAAGCACTGTGTGCAAATATCAGCCCCGGGGTCGATGAAACCTGGATAGGTAAACAGCCGGCAGCCACAGACCGTCCCACCCAGGCAGTTCCCATCTCAAATCAATGAATCAATCCGGTTTTTATGTCACATGTTATGAGGGTAACAGTCACCGGGAAATGTGATATCTCACCCGAGCGCAGTATTTACGGACAGCAGATAACAGCAGAGGTTCAGGTTAAACCCATCATGCATTATTTAGTTTTGCCCGGTATGTCGTGGATTTGTTCTGTTTTGTTTCATGTCCGTGTGTGTATATAAAAGAGAAAAAGACAGCTTTTGTTCTTTCTGTAGACCAGTGCTTCTCAATTATTTTCTGTTGCCCCCTATGGAAGAATAAAACATACGGCCCCCCCACGTGACTATAAATAGAATTATTTGTCTATAAAATTGTTATAAGTACCTCTGCAAATCACTTTATCCTTATTAACGTATAAGGTAATAAAAAAAAAAAGAAATATGGACCAACTTAGAACAAAGAAAAGCTTTATTAACTAACAGAAAAGATTTAAAGTGCATCTGAAATTCAGAAATAAAATTAAATCCTTAATTAAACATTTTTGTTTGACCATGTCAAACCATATGATACTGAAAAATAAAACTACATAAATGGTCTTATCAGTGATTGTGGTGTAATGCCTTTAATGTCTTTGTCTCCAACATTTCAGACTCAGTAACACACCGGTCTTTCACAGTGAACCAAGCGCTACAGACGCTTCGTCATATTTCCTCGTCTTAGCTTTGGGAGACTTTCGTTTCTCTCTCCGCCTGTCTTCTCATCCCTGTTAAATATGTTTTCATGGTGTCACTTGGTGTCTACACTTCATACTCATACTCTGTGCTGTATGCTCCCTGCACACACTCTGCTGCCCCCTAATGGAGTGGAGGTGCAATTGCACTTTATTCTTGGATTGTAAAAAAAAAACAAGATAAAAAAAGCATGTTCCTTGCGGTCAAACACTCCCCCCTTGACTATTTGAGAACCACCACTGTAGACAGACTAGATTGTGTTTGCCCTTGCATTCATCCTGGCATGCTGTTTCCTCTCTTATGTATGTATGTTTGTGCATTGCACTGGCGATGTATGGACTGTCCATGCGAGCCATCCGAGCTGCAGTGATAATAGATCCAAGGTCAGGAACCCAGCACCACTCCCCTGGCTGCTTTTAAACACTACACCAAACACTCCAGCGAGACATGGCGGGTGAACCCTGCGCTTAGCTGCACTCGGCCTCGTCCAAAACAAACAGAATCCCCCTTTTCACACGAAGCGGGCCGTGCCCACAAAAGCGTGATAAAAGCCTGCTGATGCTGTGGTGGATAAATAAACCTTGAATGGACTGAAACACAGCAGTTTATCTCCTAAAAAAAAGAAACAAAAGCATAAGAGTATGCCTTCCTTTCATCCTTATTGCGTGCATCTGCGTGACAGTAACAGTACATAGAGAACTGGACTTTAAGGGGAGTATAATTTTGTCCTATTAGAGGCCCTGTGTACAGATGTGATAAATAACCTTGTTTGCGACGTGACCTTCCCCCTATGCAAAGCATTAGCATGCAAATAGAGTTCTGTCAAATGGTCCAAGTATAAAGATTGAGAAGACATGCAAACGCTATTGGCTCGGGGCGAGCTTTTCCTCACATTCTGCAACCCCTTTACAACTAGCAAGGCCTCATTATGCAGCTGCATACTGTACAATATACACAATAAATAGGCATATTTTCCTTTTATTGAAATAAATATATCATATCCTGAATGCATTGAATATAAAGAATGTTTTGACATTGATTTGCAGCTATTGCGCACATTCAATTTCTCTCTACCTTGTCTTCTCTTCTTTATTTACATATATATACATGTTATTAGTGTTAAATTGTATGGGAAGGGGGTAGTTATTTTTTCCTAACCCATGTCTTGTTTGGGTGAAACATTTCAAATATGCATTTAAATGCTATGCAAGCCAGAGGTAAAGTTAAAACTAACAGTTAAAAATCAGCCAATATCTATATATAGTATACTGCATTATAAAATATGTCAGCATTTATAAAGCTTTAAATTCCCATACCAGTGACCTATCATATTGAAATAGAATAGAAGATAAATACAGGTGGTACTGATGCTAAAATATTAGCACAAATTGATATATTTTAGATTTTGAATGAATAAAAAACAACAAACCCAAGCATTAAAGATAATCTATCTACATCCTCATGATTCCCTACAATTTATTGGCAATAATCTTATTTCTTGGGTTAGTTACAAATATCAGTGTAAATCTCATCTCTCGATAAATCAAATTTCTGTCTTTTGCTTTTTTTAGGGTGCACTGTGTACGATTTAGTGATTCGACATTGTACTTCTAAACCATCAAAATCAGAAAGTCGTACCTATGAATTCATGCGTTAGATATCGAGGCCTGAGAGCCTTGCTACTCATTCGAGGAGATGGGTCTAATTTAAGATCGCTGCGCTTTTATTGGACGGTGATAAACTCAGTTTGTGGCGTTTCCCCAGTCTCCGTTGGCCGAGCACTTGTCGGACTTTATGTTGCTTAACTCTATTTGAGGCTGTTTCATTCACTTAGTGGCAGAAACGGGGCCTCGGGTTGCCAGAGTAATGCCACCGCACCGCCGCCAGTTGCTTTGTTTATCCGTTTAAGGTCGCCGCGGCCGATGAAATGAGTGAAAGGAAGAACTCCTCTCCTTCCTGCCTCTGTCCGACAGCACGCTCCTGCTGTTTCTTAGAGGACGTCTTCTATTGTGATCGGTGTTTATGTGGTTTGTATCGTCAGAGGCTAAAACCTGAACTTATAAGAAAACACTAATTCCGATTACAGTTCCCTAGTGATAATTGAGTTTATACCTGATGCGTTGGCAACATACCGTATTTTCACGACTATAAGGCACACATAAAAGTCTGACATTTTCTTAGCTACACAGAGGAACAAGGAACAATCTAGCAACCATGAGAGAGTTTAAGATTGATGAATCGATGGTGGAGGAAGCTGGTAAACGGGCTCCGACAGGTCAGAAAGACGCAGCTGAGTTTCCGCATTCATTTTTTTCCATCCGGACCAGGACTACGGTAGCGCAGCAACTTCCGGCGGATTATAATGAAAAAGCAGAACCACAGTTTCACTGAGAGTGGAAGGCAGCGAAACGAAAGCACCAAGACAGACCTCCTTGAAACGTTCAATTTTCATTTCTTCTGCTAGCTTTACTGCTTTTAGTCGAATGGTGACCGTCAGAATGCTTCTCCCACTTGTTTTTTGCTCCACTGATCAAGTCTTTACTCCAACTCGGGCCACCTGCCTTATGTCCGCGGAAACTCTGCGTCTTTCATTAATCTTAACCTCAGATTAAGATCATGTTCCTCCGCTATTCCACCTTATGTATTTTCACGACTATAAGACTATTATGTGCGCCTTATAGTCGCGAAAAAACGTAATGCGCGCCTTATAGTCGTGAAAATGAGTAAGGTGCGCCTTATAGTCGTGAAAATGAGTAAGGTGCGCCCTATGTGAATGTTAAATGCAGCAATGCCGCACATAACTGAGACTGCGCCTTTTACTACGGTGCCTTATGGTCGTAAAACTACGGTATTTAGCTGTGATTTTTTTTTTGCCGAGGTTGGCCAGCTGCACATTAAGGCAGGAGTGAGGATGGCAAGCTTTTTTTAGGGGGGAGTTAAAGTGGTTAGTCTGATCAGCGGAGTGAGATGCTGCGGGACAAGGAGAAGCAGATGTTCCGAATCTCCGGCTAACATCTGCCGCAGTCACTTCAGCCAGATAGGATAGTTCTGGATGAGAGAGGAGGGTGAGATGGCAGGAATGAGGGAAGGAGATTTAAAAAAAAAAAAAAAAAAGACAGAGAAAAGGGCAAAGAGAGTCCTAATTGGCAGGGAAGTTATGATGTAAGGACTGATGGAGGGATCGGCAAAAGAGAAAAAGCAGATGGAAAACCTTCTGCTGAGTAAAAGGAGAGACTGAGCACACACAGTTGTGTCTTGAGAGGGGAAAATAAGAAAAAAAAAACATTTATATGATGTTTTTGACATGAATGAAAAGTGTATACACGCTTGATGTGCAGGAGGGAGCGGGCAGGTGAAAGATTGATGAAAGAACGGATTGATATACGTGTAGACAGCCGCGGATTGTCAGAGTTAAGCCGCTCCCATTCAGATAGGGTCTTCAAAAGGAATAACGGAAGACTGATGAAATTCGGCTGCAGCGGGGGAAAAATAGGATGAATTCTCTGTAACAGCAGAGAGAGAGGGAGAGAAGATTGATGCATAAGTGAAAGGAAGCATCCAAGCATGCTGCAGACTCTCCAGCTGATATGTCACACTGCTCCAGGATTGCTTGCCTTGTATTCCCCCCCCCTTTCAGGAAAAAAAGCCCCAAAGTAGATCTTTTGAAGAGATGACTTCAATCAAAATTTAAATTCAGTCGCCGCTGTAAATAATGAACAACAACATAATGAATCTTCATCGGAGAGGGGGCGATAGGCGGAGTGATAGGACGGCGGGGTAATGGGATTCTGAATCCATGGACGGGGATTTTTGTTCACTTTGTTGTGGGCTGAAATAACCTTGGAACAGACGCCACCCTGGTTACCATTCGACAGAAGAGAGTGATCTGAGGAGGAGAGCAATTGAAGTGTGTGTGTGTGTGTGTGTGTGTGTGTGTGAGTGTTCATTGCTCACAAGAAGAGAATAATGGAAAGCAGGAGTGTTGGCCCGGCCCTAAATGTCCACAATCCCTAACCTAATCCCTGCCCGTAGCCCCGTCCAATGCCCTGCTTCCGCTGTGGACTCTAGGAAATATTGACATAGAATCTGGGAAGCCTGACATTTGGCTTTTAAACATGCCACCTTCTGTTTTCGCTCGCTGAAAACAGATTTTTAGAGGTAGCTGAGATTTGCATCCGCCATGTGTGTGTGTATGTGTGTATTACTCTGAAGGACATGGCAGTTAAAGCAAACATGATTAAAATTGAGCATCTCTGATTAAAGGTCCCCTATCGAAGAAAGTGAGATTTTAATTGCTCATTGATTAAAAGAAGGCCTATGTGTTGTTTAAATGCGCAAAACTCAAGGGGGGGTTTTCTTGGTTCCAACCAATCAGTAACACACCACATTCTACAGCTGAAGGTCTAGTGGTTGATTAGTAGAATCAGGTGTGCATCTGCCGGGTTGAAACAAAAACCTGGACCCACATCAACCCTGATCTAAAGGCTAATATCCTGCATTCATAGTCAGTATTGATGCTCTACAGCTTCTTGTTTTTGTGCTTAAATTGCATTTAAATTGACCATTTTCTAACCCTAACCATGATAAAGGTCTGCAACAGGTGTTACTGCTTGGTTGGAACAGAAACCTGGACCCACATCAACCCCCCAGGACCAGGATTGAACCAAAATGTGAAAGTTGTCAATTTAAATGCTCTTAATGAGGACCTTTATTATTTTGACTCAACAGTGCTATCCGTAGACCTACCTCAAATCTGAGGATATTATTTTACTATTTAATTTTAATTCCTTTTTTTTAATCTTATTTCTCTGTGTCCTAAGTGTCTTTGTGGACATTATGTGTATCATGTATTTATATAGGCGACTTGAACACCTTAATTTCCCTCTGATCAATAAAGTTACTCTAACTCTATTAGTAGATTCAGGTGTTGCTGTCTGGTTGGAACAGAAACCTGGACCCACATCAACCCTCCAGGCCCAGGATTTGAACCCCCCCTGTTTTAAATCTAATTTACTCCCAGAACGGTATTGACCCTCATAGTAGCTGTGACCTCGGCCCAGTTTTATTTTATAGAGATTCAGACCGAAAATGATTTGTTGAAATAAAACGGTTGATTTATTTATAGAGAGAAGTTGACACTTTTTGAATGAAATGTCAGGGATTTTTTTTTTTTGAACATTTTTTTGTCTCTCATGAAGGTCCTTCCTAGTTGGCGGCGGTGCCTGTTCCCACTGTGGCCGTGTCCTTGCCCACCCCCCCTGAAGCCGATAACCGTTGAACAGGTAGCAGAAGTAAAGATCAGAGAGCGGCGGAGTGATGGTGGTGGAATGGGAGGGGGGGCGCTAGAGAAGAGCCAGATAAATGACTCCTCCATGGTAATGTCTGGCTGCTTTATGGGGCGTCCTGGCTGTGAGTGATAGCCTTGCTCTCGTTATCTGTCGATTGGGGTAATTGCTGTTTGTCGGAGTCTGGCTGACGGATGGTGATGCAATCTGCCCACAGTTTGAGAAGAGGGGGGGGGGAAGAGGCATCGCACTCATCCCTCTCCACAAATGTCTTCACTAGAAAAGCACGCTGTGTGTGTGTGACAATATGTGTTTAAATTGAAGTGTGCTTGAGAGTGTTTGTCTCGAGTTTACGTGTGCTTGAGCGTAATTGTGATCGAGTCTTTTTACGCTCCCTCTCGTACGTGTAGCACGCGGTGAGCCGCAGTTTATGCAAATGTCAGGGCGCGTGTGAAGAATCCAAAGTTTATTTGAGCGTGTGCGGAAGCCGACGGTGTGTTTGCATCGCATGCATTAGGCATAATTCACCGGCGCCTAATGGGTTGCGATTGCTCAATCTCTGTGTTGCAGACCTGTGCTGCCGTAGAATGTGATTGTGCATATCAATGGAGTGTCCCCAGTCATGCAAAAAAAAAAAAAAAAAAAAGGAGTGAATTCTGTGGCAGCCAAGTGACCACAAATTACACCCCCTAATGAATATCCTCCATTACTGGTCACACGCCAATTAATAAAAAAGAAAACAAAGAATATGACAAATATATTCGCCAGACGCTAATTTGGAAGGAGCTTTTGTGTTTGGATCCGCTTCCGTTTTTTTTTTTTTTTTTTTTTTCGCCCAGCTGTCCAAGTGGCGTCCTGTCTGATTGACGGATCGACTGGCTGGCTGAGTGACGGTGCATTTTGCAGGAAGGATGATTCACAGCGGCTCTCCCGGACTACTTGATAATCCTTCCATCTGGGGTGTGGGACAGGCTGCCTCGTCGGCGGCGCATCGCTCATCGTTTTGTTCTCTTCTATATGCCTCTCGTCCCCGTCCTTATATCCAAGCCAAGGCCCCTTTAGAGATGACCTGGGACCCCTGCGACACGGCAGACCCCCCCCCACACCCACACACATACACCCACCCCACCATTTCGCCGCAGCCTGCCACTGCCACTCGCCTGGCGTTTGATTTAATACCAGCCTAAGTGTGAATAAATTCCTGTCACAGCCCATTAAGGAGGCCTTGGAGAGATCTGCCCTGTTATTAATTCTCCACAGCTCCTCTCTTTCTCTCTCCCCTCTTTTAGTTACTATCGCTCCCTCTCTGCTGCTTTCTAACCCCCCCACCCCCTCACAACCGCATGCCTCCTCCTCCTCTTCCTCTCCAGTCCTTTTTTTAATACCCCGTTAATTACCGCGTCTGTCCCTCTTTATTCAAATGAGAAAGGGAGATATTAAAAAGCAAAAGGGGGGGGGGGGGGGGTGTTTGTAATTTTCAAATAGAAAAAAGCCATTCTGGCTGTCTGGCTCTGCTTCCCCCCCCCTCCTCTCTCCGATCCAGACCAGACCCGTGCGAGCAGCGAGCCGCCAGATCGGCTTGTATAATGAATTCCGGTGGCACTGGCGGGTTGGTTTTTTATCTGAAGAGCGGGCGGGGAGTCGGCGATAAACAAACGCAACCTCCTAACTCTAATAAGACAGAGAAAGAGGCGTGCAGCTTGGTTGGCAGATGCTCTCTCTCCATCTCCCCCCCCCCCACCACCCCCGCTGTGCTTCTCTTCCTCTCCTCCATCCCTCCTTACCTCTATCGCTCCCTTCCCGTCCTCCAGCTTCCAGATTTAGTAGAGCTGTTCTCAGCAGGCGCCTGTACCTGCGTCTTATTAGCGGCCTCATACGTGGCCCATTAGAGACTCTCTGTATGCCACATGCTTTTTAATTGTTTTGCCCAGAGTCCAGGGGGGGGGCACGTGTAGCTGCATGTAGCTGTTGTTGTTCTATTCTATTTTTTTTGGACAATGCACGTTTTGTTGCGTTCAGTGTCAAGTGCAACCCCAATTATTTCTGCTTTGTGTTACGATCGAACAGGGCCATGTAAGCAATTATGTGTTGTGTTGTGCTGCTCACAGCTGCTGTTAACATGAGACAGGGAGCGGTGCTGTAAGTCGGAAACCCCTTCTTTTTATACTGTGTTGTGACAAAACTAAAAAAGGTATATCAAGTTTTTTTTTCCTGCCTTAAAGAGGTAGATGTAGACCTGTGTAAACCTCTCCAAGGGCTCCAATAAAGAAAGATTTACTTGTTAATGAACCTTTTGCTTGGGACACTCAGAGTACATAAGTAAGAAAAAACACCTGAATTTGCATCAAAGCTAACACAAAATCATATTATCTGATCACGCTGACACCTTAGATAATGCTGATGCTTAAAATAGACTCAATGTTTATGGGGGGGTGGGATGGAGGTGGCTGAAAAACAAATGCCTGCTTCCTCCTCACTTTCCAGCACAATCTGGAGAGCAGGTCTCTCGTGGAGCGGGTCAGGGTCTTTCGGCTTGTCTCCAAGTCGTATCTATGGAGATTCCTCCTCCTCCTACGCTCCACCAACACCGCGTGGATCTCCGCCAAGGAGTTGTTTTCACCTAAACGTGAAGTTTCCGCGTAAGCAAACACTTGCAACACAATTCAACATTTTGACAGGAAAAACCATTGTGTGTTTCCTTAAAGGCCTCCATGAAATGAAATGGAAAAAGTACATTTCCACAGTTTTAATTCTGTCTCTTTGTTAAAAAAAAGTAAATTTTGTGACTGCTGCTATGATGTCTTAGCCTAGTGGTTCTCAAATAGTGGGTTGAGGCTCCATCAAGGGGGGCACATTTATTAGTTTTATTTTTATTGTCCTAGAATAACGTGCAGTTGCACCTCCACTACATTAGGGGGCAGTGGCGCTCTCATTGGCAAAGTGTCATAGGGAGCATACAGCACAGAGTACGAGTATGAAGTGTAGACACCAAGTGACACCATGAAAACATATTTAACAGGGATGAGAAGACAGGCGGAGAGACGGAGATAAAGAGACAAACGAAAGTCTCCCAAAGCTAAGACGAGGAAATATGACGAAGCGTCTGTAGCGCTTGGTTCACTGTGAAAGACCGGTGTGTTACTGAGTCTGAAATGTTGGAGACAGAGACATTAAAGATATTACACCACAATCACTGATAAGACCATTTATGTAGTTTTATTTTTAGTATCATATGGTTTGACATGGTCAGTCAAACATGTTTAATTAAGGATTTAATTTTATTTCTGAATTTCAGATGCACTTTAAATCTTTTTTGTTAGTTAATAAATTTATTCTTTGTAAGTTAGTCCATATTTCTTTCTTTTTTATTCTCTTATACGGTATTAAGGACTAAGTGTTATGCAGAGGTACTTATAACAATTTTATAGACAAATGATTCTTTTTATAGTCGCATGGGGGCGAGATGTTTTCTTCTAATAATTGAGAAGCACTGTCTTAGCTTAATTGGTATATTCATGACTTTAATTTAACATACAATTCAGTGGTTTGCATAGACTGTATAATTATTGGATGTAGACTGTGTATTGTTATAGTTGATCAAAGTAACTCCTTATAACTCTGCTTAACTTTAAGCCTTAATAAAGTGTTAAACGGCTGGGTTAAAAAAACAAAAAAAAACACAGACTATACAATTGTTCTTTCGGGGAATTACATTTTTTGGCACTTTTCCATCGGCTTGGTTTTCAGCCCTCGGGGTTGATGCGAGCTTGTGTGTGGAGTGCTGTCAGGATCACAGAAATCAAAGGCGCGGATGCCACCGAAGCGGGATCACAATGCACAAGGTTTAGTTTGTTTGACAGTGTGACGGCTGCTGAGATTTGAGGAGACCTGCCCATCAAAACATGGCCCCCCTGAAGTAGCCGGAGAAGTAGTAAAACTAGTCATTTGTCACTTTGAACTGACATTCAGAAACGTAGAGAAAAGGGTTAATGCTTGAACTATAATCGCCTGTTTGATCTAAGGAATCCTCAGTAAATAGAACAGAACATTGGAAGACATCTAGGAACTAGAATCTCGTAAAGCATTTCTGTTATCTTCATTAGCAAAAGCAAATCAGAGAAATAGAAAGCAAACAAAAAGGTGGTACAATACGTGCTATGTTTAACGGGTTAAACAGCGTGACAGTTATAACTACATAATGTAGTGTTGTGAGACATTTCAGAAAAAAATTGAGACAGGAGTTATGAGTTTATGTGTGAAAAATAATCAATTACCGAAGTTTTTGCGAACCCTCACTGCAGATAACATCAGCTTGTCACTCAAGGTTGATTGACAAAATAAAAATAATTCCAGGACACACTTTAGGATTAAGCTCAAATGATTAGTTTCTGTGTTATAGAATTGATCGGATAGAGCAGCCTACGCCTCGTCTCGCTCTATACGTGGTGGGTTTAACACAGTTTAAATTCGACTTAGCAATAGAAAAAATATATATATAATAGATGTGCTTAGGTGCATTCATTTTTGGATTTAGGATTTCATTTCATTGCGCTGGATAAACAACATCTCCTGTGGTTGGATTAGAGGGTTTTCATCTTCTCTTTTATCGTTGCACAAATCTACCTGCTCGTCTCTTTTTCTTTCTTTTCTTTTTTTTTTCCTTCCCCCCGCTCTGCCGCTGCAGCCGCCTTCCCTCTTAAAACGATAGAGGTAATTAGAACCAATATTACTTCGTTGGAGAGGTGCCATAGGGGAGCCGATGTGAAGTGTGTGTGAGTGATTGTACCAATTTAACACATCACTGAGTCACAAGATGCTTTTGACATGTGCAGAACTGTGTTTGGCACCTGAAGAACACTGCATTTAAATCAAAGTTTTTTTTCTTCCTCCCCCCCCCCCCGTGCCTCTTAGAACCCTCCATTGCCCGTTAAAAACCCTTGAAGTATCATGTTTACTCAGAATGTGAGAGGAGGTGTTCAGCGCGGCCTCAGATGATATAAGCTCCTGACAGACATCTAAGAGAGATGAAAGGAAGACATCCTGTCTGCTCTGAGATTAAGACTGCGGGATATCACTCTGCAAATGCTGGCTTCCAGCTCTCCACACCCGCGTGCATGTGTGTGTGTGTGTGTGTGTGTGTGTGTGTGTACACACACTCTTATGCATGTTCAGATGCATGCGCAATCATACCCAAACACACCGATAAACAAATATATACACACACACCTGTGTGCGCGTTTCATAACATCCACACATTATCTGCTTTAGTCTAAATAAAGCAGCAGCAAGTCGCTGCAGCTACTTTTTTTTTTTTTTTATAAAACTCGGCTTGACTTCCCTCTCTAAGCCAGTTAGTTACCGGCAGACATGTCGGAAAAAAAAAAGGGAAAACTTCTAATTACCGTGAGCATCAGGCGTTTGACACTGTTTAATTCTGACTGATGTCGGGTTGATCCTCCAACCACAGATTTAATTATATCCAGATTTAGACACGTTGCTAGCAGTGAAAGTGATCAATTTTCTCCAAAGTCTGAGCAGAAATCTCCCACTCGGTGCAACTCAGGCTTTTAATACATTTGCTGTATTTTCTCAATTAATATTTGCTGTTAAAAATTCATTATGTTATTATTAGTATGGTAACTAACTGGCAACAACTATCTATATTTGGTACTGTACTTATGTAGTTTTTTTACAGTATTACATATACAGTATTGTGTCTTTACTGTAAAATAAAAGTTAATTAAATACTGTAACTAGTTGTATTTACAGTAATAGGTGGTTAACTGTACAATAAAAACAATTAAGTACTGTGGTTCCAATATTTACAATATTGAGTAGTTAATTGTACAATTAAAAATCAATTAATTACTGTAATTTTAGTTGTATTTACAGTTTTAGGTTAATAATTGTACAGTAAAATCAATTCATATTGTAAGTTCAGCTGTATTTACAATACTGAGTAGTTAATTTATTAAAAATTTTAGTTGTATTTACAGTATTGGGTGTTAATTGTGCAATAAAATCAAGCAAATACAGTGATTTTAGTTGTATTTTAAGTTTAAAGAGGATTAATTATACATTAAAATCAGCTGCATTTACAGTATTGGGTGATTAATTGTAAAATAGAATGTTTTTTTCATACTGTGATTTCAGTGTATTTACAGTATTAGGTAATTACTACTGTAATTTACTTCAGCAAATCTTTACTCCTGTGTTTTTGACAGTAATACTTAGACTACAGTAATTTATAGTAAAATGTACAGTAATCTACTGTAATAATAATATATAACAGTAAATTACTGAAGATTTCACAGCAAAGTTTTACAGTGTGTTTTTTCTGCAGGTTTATTGTTGGACAGTAAATATTTTACCACTGTATATTCACCACAACCCTTTGATAACAAAACAATCAAGGTAATTTCAAACACATTTGCTCATTTTGTGCAAGCGCCGTCAAGCTCTTTATTATTTAATGTAAAGTATCATAGAGTATTGCCTTACATAGTCGTATTTATTGGCCTCTGCCTGTAATTTAGAGCTTGTTTGGTGCAGAAACTTGTGATCTAAATTTAATTCTGTTTATTATTTCCCCAGCTGCTGTACGTGTGATGAACACAGATTCTTTCTTAAGGCACCATATTGGATCGGAATACATCAACCTAGGGTTTCAATTCAATTCAATTCAATTCAACTTTATTTGTATAGCCCAGAATCACAAATCACACATATATACAGATTTAGACACATTTCTTGCAGTGAAAGTGATCAATCACAGGCTTTTAATACATTTGTTGTATTTTCTCAATCGATATTTGCTGTTAAAAATTCATTGTTATATTATATTACTGTAAAACCTTAAAATTAATAGAAACTAACTGGCAACAATTACCTAGAAAGGCACTGTATTTATTTGTATTTAATTTTTTTTACAGTAGAAAAAGTGTACTGTTTTACAGTATTACAATCGATCAGTATTATTATAGTATTCAGTATTATTTACAGTATTTCAATTAATATTTGCTGTTAAAATTCCTTGTTATATTGTTATATTATATATATAGTAACTAACTGGTAACAATTACCTAGAAATGTACTGTATTAATTTGTATTTATTTTTTTTTTACAGTATTACATATACAATATTGTGTCTTTACTATAAAATAAAAGTCAATTAAATAGCATATTGGACCGGATACATCAACCTAGGGTTGCAATTCAATTCAACTTTATTTGTATAGCCCAGAATCACAAATGGCAGATTTGCCCCAATGGGCTTTACAGTTTGTACAAAAGCAAACACAACATCCCCTGACCTTTGACCCTTAAATCCTACAAGGTAAAACTCCCTAAAAAAAACCTTTAACTGCTGGGAAATAGACACGTCATCCCCCCAGCGAAGGCCCTCACCCCCGGTAACAATAACCGTGTTCGCTGCATTTTGCATTGATGTGCAATCTCGCTGATGGTCGCTGGTTTTCCAGCAACGCCACTGCAACCTCCTTATTATTATCCCTGGGAACCAAATCACAAAGGAAAGCCCAATCGATGGGGCTACCTGGCAGAGACTGAAGCGCTGAGGAGGGAGCGAGGGGGGGGGGGGCGTCTAAGGTCTAACCCCAGATACGTCTGAAAAAAGGCCAAATCAATCACGACCGTTCATGACGCTGAGGACGTACTGAAGGAGTTCGTCGGTAGGATGACAAAACGTGTCTTATTGTATTTCTGGGGGGTGGGGGAGGCTTTTATCTGCCTTAAAAAAATCCCTTTATAAAGGACTCATTCCCCCGGGGGGGGGAGCTCACGCCAAACACAGAACGCACCGCCACTTTAAACCTCCCGTTCAGGGGAAAAAAAGCCATAAAGTTTATAAAGTCAATTAAAGGCTTTTTTTTTTTTTTTTTAAACTGATGTCAGGCAAATTAAAGCCGCTCGGCCCCCGGCTCCCTGTGGGTTTTTCTGTCAGACGATAAACCAGGAGCCACTTAGTGTCGCAGGGCTCCCCGGGCAGAGCCGTAAGCAGCTTATTTACCCCCAACTACCTCGCGCAAGTTTTTTACTCACCTCGCTTCGGTGGCATATTTTTAGGCTAAAACACACAAAATGCCTGCGTCATGCTGAATCTCAACCTGGCAGCGTTTTTTTTTTTTTTAATAAACGTCCCGAAACGCTGACATTTAAAAAAAAAACGTATTAATCAATTTGAAGTGAACCGAATGAACCGCGTTAAAATATCACCTGGCGTTGTAAAACAGCTCTAAATATTCTACTTAATAATATCCAGCACAACCTGGAGATAGTTAGTACCTTGGTGTAAAATGCAGTCACAGCGAATGAAATAAATGTTTTATGACGCTTTCCAAAGGGAACAAAGGTACATTTTTAGACTTTTTGTACAATCAGGATATACAGTGGCTTGCGAAACTATGTGGCCCCCTTGAACTTTGTGACCTGTTGCCACATTTCAGGCTTCAAACATAAAGATATAAAACTGTAATTTCTTGTGAAGAATCAACAACAAGTGGGACACAATCATGAAGCGGAACACACTTTATTGGATATTTCAAACTTTTTTAACAAATAAAAAACGAAAAATTGGGCGTGCAAAATCATTGAGTTAATACTTTGTAGCGCCACCTGTTGCTGCGATTACAGCTGCAAGAAAAGAAGATGGTTAAAATTGATGGGAAGATGGATGGAGCCAAATACAGGACCATTCTGGAAGAAAACCTGATGGAGTCTGCAAAAGACCTGAGACTGGGACGGATATTTGTCCTCCAACAAGACAATGATCCAAAACATGAAGCAAAAGCTACAATGGAATGGTTCACCAAAAAACATATCAAGGTGTTAGAATGGCCAAGTCAAAGTCCAGACCTCAATCCAATGGAGAATCTGTGGAAAGAACTGAAAACTGCTGTTCACAAACGCTCTCCATCCAACCTCACTGAGCTCGGGCTGTTTTGCAAGGAGGAATGGGCAAAAATATCAGTTTCTCGATGTGCAAAACTGATAGAGACATACCCCAAGCGACTTGCAGTTGTAATCGCAGCAAAAGGTGGCGCTACAAAGTGTTAACTCAATGGGACTGAATGATTTTGCACGCCTAATTTTTCGTTTTTTATTTGTTAAAAAAGTTTAAAATATCCAATAAAGTGTGTTCCACTTCATGATTGTGTCCCACTTGTTGTTGATTCTTCACAAGAAATTACAGTTTTATATCTTTATGTTTGAAGCCTGAAATGTGGCAAAAGGTCACAAAGTTCAAGGGGGCCACATAGTTTCGCAAGCCACTGTAATTTGTTGAATAGTGTGCTTTTAGAGGAGGACAGGTTACTTTATTACATATGGATCCAATGAGCTTTCGTCTGTCTGCAGCTCCCTAATGAAAGCGGTATGTTCCGATTCTTTTTCCCTTTTCTTCGAAGGACATTTTCCTTCCATTTTTTTTTTTAGGTTATTGTTGGTTTCTCTCTCTCTCTGCACACATAGCAGCTGAGGCTCTCCTCCAAGTTCCTGTCACACTTACTGTAAACCATCGGTTTTAATTAAATTTCGACTCGCGTTTCGTTTCTCCCCGAGACGCCGCGTCGGAGGACGGAGTATCAGGCGTTTTTGTAGCACATCTGAGGGGGAAAACAACAGTTTTGTCAGGTTGTTGCATCAGGTTGTCATTGCCGGCTATGATAAATCCATAAGTCAAAAGTCGGGAGCACACGGCTACGTTATTTGGTGCACAATTTAACTCACTTGGTGTTTCTATGGTGAACTATCTCAAGACCTCTGATCTTTAATTTATCAGGTTATTATGACATTATTTGTACTTGGAACACAAACGGATCACAGATTTTTTTCAGATTCGCCCCATTTCAACATGAAATGAGACACGGCTTGTGGTTTGGATGGAGCTGCTTTGCACAGCTCATCATATTCATAACAACAGACAAATACCTGCACATTCTCTCCAGTCACCGCGACTATAACAGTAAAACACGACGGATCAGGCGCCGCGCGGCAGAAATCTAATTAGTGCGACTACATATATAAAGGATTAATGGTTCTCAGGCCGCTGTTGATGAAAATCTCTAGTTTTTTCTTTTTTTTTCATGCTGCGGGACATGATCTAGTGTGAAACTGGTCGTAATTTAGCTAACATGCAGGTGGGAGGTGGATACGGAGGACTTCCTTAACGCTGAATGGATGATAGAAGATAAATCTGAAGCATAGATTCAATGTTGAAACCGATAAAATAAACTGCTGTCGCTGCTCCTCTATGGGTTGTGAAAATAATCTTGGAAAAAAAAGTGTATGTGTGCTAGTTCACATAGAAATTTAACTTTCCCAACACTGGTCAAGTCAACACCTTTGGTTTCAATGGTCACTCCTTTTTCAATTAAGTTTATATCAGGAATTGAAGTGTGTATATGAATGTATATATATGCATATACACTTCATACTCCTGCCAAATACAACAGATTTCTTTATTTTTCCACTTAAAAAATTAGTATTTCACCTCAGTTTTTACTTAAATAGGACACGAAAGAAAGTCTTCCAACTATAAAGTGTATATATATATAAAGACAGATTTCCCAGCATGCCCTGCCAGGAGCTTTCTATATCACAGTCATTTGTTGGATGTGATTTTTGGTTTTCACACATTTTATTTACACATTCTAACAAAACACAAATCAACTCTGGCTTCAGACTTTTTTTGTGTCCTATTTAAGTAAAAACCAAAGGGAAATACTTATTTGTAAGTGAAAAATAAGGAAATATATATGTTTATATATATGTATATATGTATTTATATTGAAATTCACTTTATTAAAATTCTGCTCTGCTCAGACTTTATGACCATGGTTTTTTCCTCTTGTGAAAACTGAACCATGAGTCAGGCCCCTGCCCTGAAATCCATTAGTCACAAACCTGTTCATGCATCTTTGGATATTACGTTTAATAAAGAGTATGGATTTCTGTAACCTACAGACACATCGATGCAACAAGCCTCTGGAACATTGTTATCTGTCAAAATGTAAGCCATCAAACAAAGTGTCTGCAGCCTTATCGAGCTTGATAATTGGCATCAGTATATTAATAAATTCTGTCGCATTATCTCTACATTAAAGCCGATTGGGGAGTGTTTTTTTTAATCCATTAGATGTTATAGAAAAATCAAGCTAATCTTGTAATTATATTATTAAACGTATAAGACGAGGTGTTCATCTGCTTTTCAGCCATTTAACCCATTTCATCAGCGATTAAAAACATGACCACCACGCTCTCTGAGCACATTAAGAACCCCGGCGTTGCTTTTTTTTTTTTTTCCTCCTGATGAGCGGCTTTGAGATAATGGCTGCAAAGGAGCGACTCAAATTAAAATTCATGCACGCACACATATACATATATATGTGTGTATATATGAGATAAAGTCAGTGCAATGCAGAGAAATCCTGTCCTCCCCTCCTCTCTCCTTTCCTCTCCTCTATCTCCCTAATCCCTTCTCCTCACTCACAGACACTTACACTTGTAATTCCCCGCCAGATCCGTCGGTGTCAAAGCTGCGATTTGAGTCGCCAGCGACAGGGCGGATTAGCGGAGGAATCCTGAGTGAAGGCATGTTTTTTTTTTTTTGCTCCTCCACTCGCTGTATTTCTCCTCTGCGAGTGTGTGTGCGTGCATGTATTTTAATCGGAGTCCTTTGCAGCCATTATCTCAAAGCCGCTCATCGGGAGAAGAAAAAAAAAAAAGCAACGCCGGGGTTCTTAATGTGCTCAGAGAGCGTGGTGGTCATGTTTTTAATCGCAGATGAAACGGGTTAAATGGCTGAAAAGCAGATGAACACCTCGTCTTATACGTTTAATAATATAATTACAAGATTAGCTTGATTTTTCTATAACATCTAATGGATTAAAAAAGAAGAAAAAACACTCCCCAATCGGCTTTAATGTAGAGATAAAGCGACAGAATTTATTAATGATGCCAATTATCAAGCTCGATAAGGCTGGAGACGGGCTTGTTGCATCGATGTGTCTGTAGGTTACAGAAATTCATACTCTTTATAATCAAACGTAATATCCAAAGATGCATGAACAGGTTTGTGACTAATGGATTTCGGGGCAGGGGCCTGACTCATGGTTCTGGTTTTCACACGAGGAAAAAAAACATGGTCACAAAGTTTGAGCGGAGCCGAATTTTAAGAAAGTGAATTTCTTTTTTTCCTCACATGTGTCTTCCTCCGTGTCACCGTGGACTTCTTTGATCTGATTTGGACGATTTGTGGAGAAAAAAGGAGCCTGATGAAGGGAATCTGAGAGTGTCTGAGAGGCGGAAAGAACATGTCATTACAGCGGACTGTCATCCTTCCTGGTGGCAAAGAGTCTCGTCCCTTCTCCAATTTTTGAGTCTTTTTTTTTTACAAAAGGCTTTGGCTGATGACGGAGCCGCCGTCCTCCACTTGTACCCCTAATCATTTCTCAGATATGCAACCCATCTTTGTGAAATCCGCGCCTATTTTATCGCCTGATAGTTAGAGTCGATGGTGTGAATAAGACATCGGATCCTGTCAGGATCAGAGCTGCCGATACTAATGAGCAGTTCGATAATGGATCTATATCTCCAAGCGTGGAGGAGGAGAATGGGAGGCTATGGTGGCCCTGGAAAAACACAAAGCCTGCCTATGGAGCCATTGTGTAATTCGTCTGTAAAAAATACACTAATTAAAACATTGCTGCCAAGGCTATTGTGCTAGATGCTGCTAAATGTCACTAAATATTACACGCTGGACCTTTAATGTTGCTGGTATTTTGCTGAAAATCGATAGATTAGATTAAAAAATGTGAGCCACCCTCATGCCAAGAAGTAAAATATGAAACCGAGCTGTGAGGCGCCACAATGCCGATTTGTGTTTTCATGCGGGAGAATTCCTCATGGTGATGATGATGATGATGATGGACGATGAAGAAAAGCAGTACCACACATAAACCTCTCTATATAGAACACAATCCGTCACATTTACCCCATTTTTTGTGCAAATTAAACCAATATACAGATTGGTGCCATTATAAAAAAAAGGCTTCATTCTGTACAGACATGAGTGGGGTATTGATCCTCTAACACTGAGTAGGAGAATAAAAGACCAAAAGGTCATTTTTATTTATTTATTCATGGATGGTTTGACAAACTGAGATTATCTACTGCAGGTATCACAGTTCTTATAGAAATAATATATAATAATATATAATAATACTTGAGTAACAGAGCTACAGAAAACTAGGTTTGTTGTGTATAAAAAATGGATTTGGTCGTTTTCTGAAAAGCTGCTGAAAGTTTCATGTGATCAGGTTTCATGACTTTGCTTCTTTGACAGAAAAAATACTAAATAAGCAAAATATAGTTTTGCAGAATGAAACTAAACAGTTTCTTGTTTAAAGATTCGAACACAAACTGTGCATAAAGAAAAATGGCATTTAGTTAAAGGGATAGTTCATAGCAAAAGGGTAAAACACCAACAGAAAACATTGAACTATCCCTTTAAAATATAGCAATGACTGTGTCTTGTTTGCTCTTTGTGATTTGTTCTGGGACGATGAAGTTAAACCACAGGACAGATGTGAGGATACGCTGCAAAAACTGAAATCTGATCAGGTGAAAACGTCTTGTATTTAGTACAATTAGTCTCAATAATGAGTAAAATTCTAAGATAATTTAGCTTATTTTCTTTTTTTCAACACGTTTTCTAAAAACAAAATCAAATTGATTTCCAGTATTCTACTCAATATTGGACTAATTGTACCAAATACAAGCTTTACCTCTTTTTTTTTTTTACTGAGAATCATCCCTAAATATTCAATCCAAATATGCAGGTATGTTTTTGCCGGAAAAAGTCAGACAGACTTTTTTCTTGGTAAAATCAACGCGCTACTTCTGCTGAATCTGCCTATGCATCGCAGATTCTAGCAGATACGAGGACTTTCTGGGAAGCTTGATATGCTTTTTCATTCTCAGATGCTCACACACACATTTTCGCCTTTTTCTCCGTTTTCACTCCACCTCGGGGTTCACCGTGCCCACCGGCGTTTCCAGGTTCCATCAGGGCAGTCTTCGGGGAGATCTCAGACAGCGCTTCCTCGTTCCCTTTCATGAGTTGTTGACCGGCCACCCTGGCGAGGCCGACACAGTGTTAGAGTCAGGGAGAGAGGCCTTTCCACGGATTGAAAAGGCATCAAAACATTATGTGCTGTTGACTAGAGAATAGTGAGATGGTGCTGATAGAGGTGCAAAAAAAATGGTTGGAGCTCCTTTGTTCTGCGTATTACACCCCCCCTCCCCCCTTCCTTTTATAAGCATCATATTATAGGTGTGAAGGATTAGGTAATTATGTGGTGATGAATGGAATTATTTTTCCCTGAGGTTGTGGAATAATTTCTGTGATAAGCCTTGTTATTCATATATCAAGATATGCCAGCCAGCCTTTTTTTTTTTTGTAATGGAGGCGCTGAAGGCTCCGCTGTCTCGGAAGTCTTATTTCCTGCCGTGAAAAATAAGGAATTTCATGTCTGGGTTTTCAGAGGCCTGGAAAATCAAGCTGGAAAAACAAAGCCGTGGGCTCTTTTAAAAAGTGACGTCACACGCTGTTTCACTGTTTAAAATCTCTTGTGTTCTGTGTTTAAATACTTTTTGGACTGAAATGACATAATCTCATTGATATAGTGTAAAATTCAGAAATTTCACTCACTGGTTTTTAAGAAAGTTCAAGCTAGAATATGGACATCAAGTGAAATCAAACATTTTTTCACTGTGATTAAATATTGTTTGAAATTACAGAATCTTAAATTATAATCTCATTGATATAGTGTAAAATACAGAAATTTCGCTTATGGTTTCGAAGAAAGTTCAAGCTACAATGTGGATTGAGAGGTAACAAAAATACTACTTGTTTAACAGCAGGAAAACAAGGCTGTGTGCTCTTTTTTTATTTAAAATTGAAAAAGTTTCACTGTTAAAAAGGGTTGTGTCCTGTGATTCAAACATTGTTTGAATCTTATATCTCATTGATATAGTGTAAAATACAGAAATTTTACTTCTGGTTTTGAAGAAAGTTCAAGCTAGAATGTGGATTCTGAAGTGACAAAAATCTCCTCGTTTACAGTGAAAAAACAAAGCTGTGTGCTCTTTTTTTATTTAAAGTGACATCAAGCATTGTTTCACTGTGATTAAATGTTGTTTGAAATTACAGAATCTTAAACTATAATCTCATTGATATAGTGTAAATTACAGAAATTTTGCTTATGGTTTCGAAGAAATTTCAAGCTAGATTGTGGATTGAGAAGTGACAAAAATCTACTCGTTTCACAGCAGAAAAACAAGGCTGTTTATTTATTCAAAAGCATTTTTCACTGTTAAACAGGTTGTGTTCTGTGTTTAAAACATTGTAAAAGACTGAAATGACAAAAGCTCATTAATACGCCGTAAATGAGCAAGTTATTTCAAGACTTGCTTGTCGGGGAAATGAGGCATATCCTATGTAATATATAACACACTCCCTGATTCAAAGTGGGAGATACAGGGGAAATAAGTGGTGAGAGAGCATGAGAAGCATTGAGAGCCCCCCAGAGAGAGAGAGGGAGACTTGTAAGTGTTCCACTCTGGAATATCTTCAAGGGCAATCAGCAGAACAGTTGATATTAAGAGAGCTGTGTGAAATCGATCGCTCAAGGTGTTATCTGTGCCGCAAAATGGCTGGTAATTAGTCACGGCCAGAGGAGTGTTACCGAGCGAGCGAGATGGATTTAATCTTAATAGATTTCACTGCACTGCAGATACAGTAGCTCCTGAGTGAAGGAGCTCTCCTCCTCATCGTCTCCCTTGCTCTCTCTATTCCTGGCGATCCATCAGAGGGGGAAAGAAGCTGAGCAAGTAGCCGTGATGTACTGCTCTCGCTAAATTTGCCCCCGAGCTGTTTAAAGGTGGCGGAGAGTTGGCAGCTGCACCTGTTTTTATCGTATTTACTCTGACTCAGCAGCGGCAGCTCAGGAGCCATTATTTGTTTATGTATAAAGCTCGGGCAGCGAGGTACTTAGGTGCACGGCAGCTGTTGACTCAGAGACGTGGGGAGCGCGTTCAGAGGCAATCAGCGCACAAAGCCCCCGGGTGGCTGACGGGGAGTTCGGCTTGTTTGCTCCTCTGTGACGTACCTGTAGCTGGCCAGATGTGTTTGGTTTAGCGATTAGCGGCGGCGGCGTTGCGTGAAGTCAGACAGAGAGTGTGCATGTCCCAGTCGAACCGTGCTGCTCATGGAAAGACCGAAACCAACATGTTAGGCCTCGTTTTACGGCAAAGATCCCGACACTAAAAGGGGGAAGCTTTCGTTGCATTTTGGGCCTATTTTTTTAAATTAACATAATAATGATATTGCAGGATCCGGAAGCGATTTAGCAATTTTTGCAATTGCATGAATTCCCGCATCATCAGCAATGTAATGCAAATTATTTTTGCAATGCAGCACACTTCCTAATAATGGTTCATAACCCGAAATGCTGCCCATCTTTCACAAAACACACACATACGCTGGTTTCAGTGCATTTGCACATGCAACTTTTCTGTTTTTAAGTTCAAGTTGCTGCACAAAGTGCAAACAGGTGATGCATAACTATCCCACTCATTGTGTTCTGATTGAAACAATCGTTGTATTATACTGTTTTTATATGTTTTTGTGTTGCAATGAGCATTTTTTTGGAGAAATTTTCACCGTTTTCAGCTTTATCTGCCTCCATTATTCACTTACACGTCATTATATTATGTTATAAATGTCACTATAATCTGCACTTGAAAGTACACTAAGTAAGTAAAATATACTTGCTAGCAGTTGCTCTTTAGTACCAGAACTAGTTTAATTTCAGCAGATAAATAAAATCGTTTTTCTGAGATGTTGTACTCTTCTTTATTTGGATCTGATTACACTGAATGTTTTTTTTTTTTTATTTCATCCTGCAGAAACTGAAGCAGAAGAACCAGCAGCTGAAGCAGATCATGGACCAACTCCGCAACCTCATCTGGGAGATAAACTCCATGCTGGCCGTCAGGAGCTGAACCACATTCACTCATATCACACACACACATACACACACACACAAACACGAACACACACACGCCACATTCACCATAATGGACAGGAAGATATGGTCGCTAACTGGAACGTGTGACAGGGTACCACAGACTGGCTGAGGCCGCACTTTACAGCAGAAACGGGGACTTTGGCAATATCAACCCATTTCCTGAAGAAGACAATGAAGTAGCCAAACGAAAAGAAGAGGAGACAAATAAAGAGGAAAAGGTCTCGAGGAGGAGATGGCCCAGAAAATAGTCTGTCTACCTCGATATTCTACATTTCAATCAGCATTATGACTATGAAGTCACCCTGAAGAGTTGATATATTGTTTTATCTATTTGTAGGTACTAGCTTAATTTAGGGGTTTATGCCCGTAGAGACACATCAATATATATATATTTAATCCTCATATTCGGTACATCTGTTACTATTTCATAGTATTAGAGTTGTCTGAATTCCAAAATATTATTATTATTATTATTATTTTTTATGGTACCTTTAAACTTCAATAAGAAAGACACACACTGTGGCAAAATCCTGAGTCTTATTTCTATTATATTGCGTCTGCTTTTTATTTTGTTTTTTTTTCCTTTTTTATTAAGATGCCTTGTTAAGGATTCTGCTGATCTACAGTATCAATGCTGCTTTGAGCTGTAATTAAAAAAATGACACATCTGCCTATCTGTTGTATCTATAAAGCATCTCAGAATCAGTCTTAGAGTTGCATTGAAAGTAAAACTAATATTAATAATGCTTCCACCTCAAAGTTCAATAAAGTTTATGGTTTTAACCCAAAAGAACCCACTGTGGCACCTTTCAAATGTTCTGGAAAAATTCCTCAATTAAACTGATCAAGGTCTGGTTTTGTCGATTTGTTCGAATTTATGAACCCAGGATTTCCAAAAGTGTGTGATTTGTGTTACTTAAAGGTAAGTTTTGACCTGTTTAACAATGTTAATGGTTTAATAAATATCTTTCCCTCCACTCTGTGGGCCCTAACCATGAAAAACAAGTGGAAAAAAGCTAAGAATCTGCACTCACCCTGTCTGTTTTGTAGCTCAGGCTGGTAGGAACCTCTACTGAGGGCTTGGATTCATGGATGCAGGCCTCTTGAGTTTCAACGGGCTACAGCAAGAGAAAAAACCCCATACTGTAACAGGTGCTCTGTGGCTCAGCAGGTAAAGCACCTCTTCGGAGACTCACGAGTTGTAGGTTCAATCCCTGCTCTGAACTTTTAAAGTCAGAAATGCAAATGTTGAATGAAAGCTCAAAAGAAACTTCACAGGCATGTCAGACTGGTTAGCTCACTGTGTTACAAGGCTGTCTGCAAGTTAGTAGACGTCAGTTCTACTCCGGGTGTGTATTTTTAAGTCCAACATCCAAAGATGATGAAAGCCAGGGAGAATGCATCCTGATGTGTTCTGCTGTTGTGTCAGAGTGGTTTAGTCTTTGACCCTAAAAGACCAGAGATGGTGGTTCAAATCACACAAGATCCTCTAGCTGCATGGCTAAAAAGTGAAAATTGCAACACATTTAAGAACAAAGAATGACCTTATTTGGGTGACTAAGCACAGCAAGAAGGTTTTTGGCAAAATTGTATTTTTTGGGCGACTATGTAGCCCTAAAAAGGTCATTCTATAGTATGTCGCTCAAATTAGGTCATACTACAGTATGTCGCTCAAAATAGGTCATACTATAGTATGTCGCTCAAAATAGGTCATACTATAGTATGCCGCTCAAAATAGGTCATACTATACTATGTCGCTCAAAATAGGTCATACTATAGTATTTCGCCAAAAACAGGTCATACTATAGTATGTCGGTCAAAATAGGTCATACTATAGTATGTCGCCAAAAAAAGGTCATACTATAGTATGTCGCTCAAAATAGGTCATACTATAGTATGTCGCTCAAAATAGGTCATACTATAGTATGTTGCTCAAAAAAGGTCATACGATAGTATGTCGCCAAAAAAAGGTCATACTATAGTATGTCGCTCAAAATAGGTCATACTATAGTATGTCGCTCAAAATAGGTCATACTATAGTATGTTGCTCAAAAAAGGTCATACGATAGTATGTCGCCAAAAAAAGGTCATACTATAGTTTGTCGCTCAAAATAGGTCATACTATACTATGTCACTCAAAATAGGTCATACTATAGTATGTCGGTCAAAATAGGTCATACTATAGTATGTCGCCAAAAAAAGGTCATACTATAGTATGTCACTCAAAAAAGGTCATACTATAGTATGTCGCTCAAAAAAGGTCATACTATAGTATGTCGCTCAAAATAGGTCATACTATACTATGTCGCCAAAAAAAGGTCATACTATAGTATGTCGCCAAAAAAAGGTCATACTATAGTATGTCACTCAAAAAAGGTCATACTCTAGTATGTCGCTCAAAATAGGTCATACTATACTATGTCGCCAAAAAAAGGTCATACTATAGTATGTCGCCAAAAAAAGGTCATACTATAGTATGTCGTTCAAAATAGGTCATACTATAGTATGTCGCTCAAAATAGGTCATACTATAGTATGTCGCCAAAAAAAGGTCATACTATAGTATGTCGTTCAAAATAGGTCATACTATAGTATGTCGCTCAAAATAGGTCATACTATAGTATGTCGCCAAAAAAAGGTCATACTATAGTATGTCGCTCAAAAAAGGTCATACTATAGTATGTCGCTCAAAAAAGGTCATACTATAGTATGTCGTTCAAAATAGGTCATACTATAGTATGTCGCTCAAAATAGGTCATACTATAGTATGTCGCCAAAAAAAGGTCATACTATAGTATGTCGTTCAAAATAGGTCATACTATAGTATGTCGCTCAAAATAGGTCATACTATAGTATGTCGCTCAAAATAGGTCATACTATAGTATGTCGCCAAAAAAAGGTCATACTATAGTATGTCGCTCAAAAAAGGTCATACTATAGTATGTCGCTCAAAAAAGGTCATACTATAGTATGTCGTTCAAAATAGGTCATACTATAGTATGTCGCTCAAAATAGGTCATACTATAGTATGTCGCCAAAAAAAGGTCATACTATACTATGTCGCTCAAAATAGGTCATACTATAGTATGTCGCTCAAAAAAGGTCATACTATAGTATGTCGCTCAAAAAAGGTCATACTATACTATGTCGCCAAAAAAAGGTCATACTATAGTATGTCGCTCAAAATAGGTCATACTATACTATGTCACTCAAAATAGGTCATACTATAGTATGTTGCTAAAAATAGGTCATACTATACTATGTCGCCAAAAAAAGGTCATACTATAGTATGTCGCTCAAAATAGGTCATACTATACTATGTCACTCAAAATAGGTCATACTATACTATGTCGCTCAAAATAGGTCATACTATAGTATTTCGCCAAAAACAGGTCATACTATAGTATGTCGGTCAAAATAGGTCATACTATAGTATGTCGCCAAAAAAAGGTCATACTATAGTATGTCGCCAAAAAAAGGTCATACTATAGTATGTCGCTCAAAATAGGTCATACTATAGTATGTCGCTCAAAAAAGGTCATACTATAGTATGTTGCTCAAAAAAGGTCATACGATAGTATGTCGCCAAAAAAAGGTCATACTATAGTATGTCGCTCAAAATAGGTCATACTATACTATGTCACTCAAAATAGGTCATACTATAGTATGTCGGTCAAAATAGGTCATACTATAGTATGTCGCTCAAAAAAGGTCATACTATACTATGTCGCCAAAAAAAAGTCATACTATAGTATGTCGCTCAAAATAGGTCATACTATACTATGTCACTCAAAATAGGTCATACTATAGTATGTTGCTCAAAAAAGGTCATACTATACTATGTCGCCAAAAAAAGGTCATACTATAGTATGTCGCTCAAAATAGGTCATACTATACTATGTCACTCAAAATAGGTCATACTATACTATGTCGCTCAAAATAGGTCATACTATAGTATTTCGCCAAAAACAGGTCATACTATAGTATGTCGGTCAAAATAGGTCATACTATAGTATGTCGCCAAAAAAAGGTCATACTATAGTATGTCGCCAAAAAAAGGTCATACTATAGTATGTTGCTCAAAAAAGGTCATACGATAGTATGTCGCCAAAAAAAGGTCATACTATAGTATGTCGCTCAAAATAGGTCATACTATACTATGTCACTCAAAATAGGTCATACTATAGTATGTCAGTCAAAATAGGTCATACTATAGTATGTCGCCAAAAAAAGGTCATACTATAGTATGTCGCCAAAAAAAGGTCATACTATAGTATGTCGCCAAAAAAAGGTCATACTATAGTATGTCGCCAAAAAAAGGTCATACTATAGTATGTCACTCAAAAAAGGTCATACTATACTATGTCGCTCAAAATAGGTCATACTATAGTATGTCGCTCAAAAAAGGTCATACTATAGTATGTCGCTCAAAATAGGTCATACTATACTATGTCGCCAAAAAAAGGTCATACTATGTTATGTCGCCAAAAAAAGGTCATACTATAGTATGTCGCTCAAAAAAGGTCATACTATAGTATGTCGCTCAAAAAAGGTCATACTATAGTATGTCGCTCAAAAAAGGTCATACTATAGTATGTCGTTCAAAATAGGTCATACTATAGTATGTCGCTCAAAATAGGTCATACTATAGTATGTCGCCAAAAAAAGGTCATACTATAGTATGTCGTTCAAAATAGGTCATACTATAGTATGTCGCTCAAAATAGGTCATACTATAGTATGTCGCTTAAAATAGGTCATACTATAGTATGTCGCCAAAAAAAGGTCATACTATAGTATGTCGCTCAAAAAAGGTCATACTATAGTATGTCGCTCAAAAAAGGTCATACTATAGTATGTCGTTCAAAATAGGTCATACTATAGTATGTCGCTCAAAATAGGTCATACTATAGTATGTCGCCAAAAAAAGGTCATACTATACTATGTCGCTCAAAACAGGTCATACTATAGTATGTCGCTCAAAAAAGGTCATACTATAGTATGTCGCTCAAAAAAGGTCATACTATACTATGTCGCCAAAAAAAGGTCATACTATACTATGTCACTCAAAATAGGTCATACTATAGTATGTTGCTAAAAATAGGTCATACTATACTATTTCGCCAAAAACAGGTCATACTATAGTATGTCGGTCAAAATAGGTCATACTATAGTATGTCGCCAAAAAAAGGTCATACTATAGTATGTCGCCAAAAAAAGGTCATACTATAGTATGTCGCTCAAAATAGGTCATACTATAGTATGTCGGTCAAAAAAGGTCATACTATAGTATGTTGCTCAAAAAAGGTCATACGATAGTATGTCGCCAAAAAAAGGTCATACTATAGTATGTCGCTCAAAATAGGTCATACTATACTATGTCACTCAAAATAGGTCATACTATAGTATGTCGGTCAAAATAGGTCATACTATAGTATGTCGCCAAAAAAAGGTCATACTATAGTATGTCGCCAAAAAAAGGTCATACTATAGTATGTCGCCAAAAAAAGGTCATACTATAGTATGTCACTCAAAAAAGGTCATACTATACTATGTCGCTCAAAATAGGTCATACTATAGTATGTCGCTCAAAAAAGGTCATACTATAGTATGTCGCTCAAAATAGGTCATACTATACTATGTCGCCAAAAAAAGATCATACTATAGTATGTCGCTCAAAAAAGGTCATACTATAGTATGTCGCTCAAAAAAGGTCATACTATAGTATGTCGTTCAAAATAGGTCATACTATAGTATGTCGCTCAAAATAGGTCATACTATAGTATGTCGCCAAAAAAAGGTCATACTATAGTATGTCGCTCAAAATAGGTCATACTATAGTATGTCGCTCCAAAAAGGTCATACTATAGTATGTCGCCAAAAAAAGGTCATACTATAGTATGTCGCCAAAAAAAGGTCATACTATAGTATGTCGCCAAAAAAAGGTCATACTATAGTATGTCGCCAAAAAAAGGTCATACTATAGTATGTCACTCAAAAAAGGTCATACTATACTATGTCGCTCAAAATAGGTCATACTATAGTATGTCGCTCAAAAAAGGTCATACTATAGTATGTCGCTCAAAATAGGTCATACTATACTATGTCGCCAAAAAAAGGTCATACTATGTTATGTCGCCAAAAAAAGGTCATACTATAGTATGTCGCTCAAAAAAGGTCATACTATAGTATGTCGCTCAAAAAAGGTCATACTATAGTATGTCGCTCAAAAAAGGTCATACTATAGTATGTCGTTCAAAATAGGTCATACTATAGTATGTCGCTCAAAATAGGTCATACTATAGTATGTCGCCAAAAAAAGGTCATACTATAGTATGTCGTTCAAAATAGGTCATACTATAGTATGTCGCTCAAAATAGGTCATACTATAGTATGTCGCTTAAAATAGGTCATACTATAGTATGTCGCCAAAAAAAGGTCATACTATAGTATGTCGCTCAAAAAAGGTCATACTATAGTATGTCGCTCAAAAAAGGTCATACTATAGTATGTCGTTCAAAATAGGTCATACTATAGTATGTCGCTCAAAATAGGTCATACTATAGTATGTCGCCAAAAAAAGGTCATACTATACTATGTCGCTCAAAACAGGTCATACTATAGTATGTCGCTCAAAAAAGGTCATACTATAGTATGTCGCTCAAAAAAGGTCATACTATACTATGTCGCCAAAAAAAGGTCATACTATACTATGTCACTCAAAATAGGTCATACTATAGTATGTTGCTAAAAATAGGTCATACTATACTATTTCGCCAAAAACAGGTCATACTATAGTATGTCGGTCAAAATAGGTCATACTATAGTATGTCGCCAAAAAAAGGTCATACTATAGTATGTCGCCAAAAAAAGGTCATACTATAGTATGTCGCTCAAAATAGGTCATACTATAGTATGTCGGTCAAAAAAGGTCATACTATAGTATGTTGCTCAAAAAAGGTCATACGATAGTATGTCGCCAAAAAAAGGTCATACTATAGTATGTCGCTCAAAATAGGTCATACTATACTATGTCACTCAAAATAGGTCATACTATAGTATGTCGGTCAAAATAGGTCATACTATAGTATGTCGCCAAAAAAAGGTCATACTATAGTATGTCGCCAAAAAAAGGTCATACTATAGTATGTCGCCAAAAAAAGGTCATACTATAGTATGTCACTCAAAAAAGGTCATACTATACTATGTCGCTCAAAATAGGTCATACTATAGTATGTCGCTCAAAAAAGGTCATACTATAGTATGTCGCTCAAAATAGGTCATACTATACTATGTCGCCAAAAAAAGATCATACTATAGTATGTCGCTCAAAAAAGGTCATACTATAGTATGTCGCTCAAAAAAGGTCATACTATAGTATGTCGTTCAAAATAGGTCATACTATAGTATGTCGCTCAAAATAGGTCATACTATAGTATGTCGCCAAAAAAAGGTCATACTATAGTATGTCGCTCAAAATAGGTCATACTATAGTATGTCGCTCCAAAAAGGTCATACTATAGTATGTCGCCAAAAAAAGGTCATACTATAGTATGTCGCTCAAAAAAGGTCATACTATAGTATGTCGCTCAAAAAAGGTCATACTATAGTATGTCGTTCAAAATAGGTCATACTATAGTATGTCGCTCAAAATAGGTCATACTATACTATGTCGCCCAAAAAAGGTCATACTATAGTATGTCGCCAAAAAAGGTCATACTATAGTATGTTGCCAAAAATAGGTCATACTATAGTATGTCGCTCAAAAAAGGTCATACTATACTATGTCGCCCAAAAAAGGTCATACTATAGTATGTCGCCAAAAAAGGTCATACTATAGTATGTTGCCAAAAATAGGTCATTCTATAGTATGTCGCTCAAAAAAGGTCATACTATAGTATGTCGCTCAAAATAGGTCATACTATACTATGTCGCCAAAAAAGGTCATACTATACTATGTCACTTAAATAGGTCATATTATAGTATTTCGCCAAAAATAGGTCATTCTATAGTATGTCGCTCAAAAAAGGTCATACTATAGTATGTCGCCAAAAAAAGGTCATACTATAGTATGTCGCCAAAAAAAGGTCATACTATAGTATTTCGCCAAAAATAGGTCATTCTATAGTATGTCGCTCAAAATAGGTCATACTAAACTATGTCACTCAAAATAGGTCATACTATAGTATGTCGCTCAAACACGGTCATACTATAGTATGTCGCTCAAAATAGGTCATACTATACTACGTCGCCAAAAAAAGGTCGTACTATCAGCCCCATCACACGTCATCCTTTAAATGTAGAGCCTTAGAAGGTCAAGAGAGAGATTCGAACCTGCATCTCTTCCCTTCGTGTTCTGAGAACTAAGCATCTCTGCCACAACCATCCTTCCTGATGATGGGAGTTCTCCTGGTGCTTTTAAAATTTTCACTTTACATGTTGTCCTTTTAATGCAGAGCATAAGAATGTCAAGAGGGAGATTCGAACCAGCATCTGTGATTTTCAGGGGTAGACGACTAACCACTTAGGCCATGTCCTAGGCGCTGTTTGGACAATACTATGTGGTTTAATAAAAGTTCATACAGTAGCATATTGCCATCATAGCATCATCATAATTTTCATAGCAAAGCATGTCGCCCAAAAATATTATAATACTATCGCATGTTGTGTGTGAAAAAAGTCAGACTATCACATCAAAACATCTGCAAGCTTGGAATTCACAACTAATAAAATGAAGTCAGCCTTCTAACACACTGAGCTAGGCAGCCTGACCGGGTTGTGGAAGTTTCTTCAAGCTTTCATTCAACATTTTGGTTCCTGACTTTTAAAAGGTTGGTTCAGTGATTGTACCCACAACTGCTGAGTCCCCAAACATGTGTCTTACCTGGTGAGCTATTGAAAACTTGGTACAAGAGGAGTTTACTTTACATCAGACCTTTTACCCTGAAAAAGTTATGGAAAACCTCATGTGTGGTTTGAGGTTTAACTTAACCAGCAAAGTTATATGTTGAATACATACAAAATGTGTGCTAATATGTAAAAATACTGCCATGCTAATTCATTTTAAAATGAGAAATAAATAAAAAGAAATCTGGTTCTTACGGTCTATTTGGTCTGTCTTATATCCCCCATAATATTCCATCCATCCATCCATCCATTGTCTATCCCGCTTATTCCCTTTCGGGGTTGCAGGGGTCTGCTGGAGCCTATCCCAGCGCATTAAGGCGAGAGGCAGGGATACACCCCAGATGGTCGCCAGCCAATTGTGGGGCACACACACCATTCACACACCATTCACTCTCACACTCACGGGCAATTTAGAGTTTACCAATTAACCTGAGCATGTTTTGTATTGTGGGAGGAAACCGGAGTACCCGGTGAAAACCCACGCAGACACGGGGAGAACATGCAAACTCCACACAGAAAGGCCCCAGACCCAGGCCCAAGGCGGGTCTTGAACCTGCGACCTTCTTGCTGTGAGGCAACAGTGCTACCCACCGCACCACCGTGTCGCCCCCATAATATTCCTTTAAGGAGAAATGGGTCGGGTTAATAAGGTGACACTGTTGTAATCTAACATGTAAAAATTCTAAATGTATAAAAAGGTTTTTGCATGCTTACACTTGATTTGTAAAGATGAATACTAATAGTTCTCTAATTTAATTATGCAAACATTTTTTTTTATCAATATCTAATCTTTATTTACCCAGGGGCAGATTTACAGATAAGGTGCCTCTATGCAAATAGAAGCAAGTCTAATTGAGGATGTTGCTATTCAATCAATCAATTAAATTTACTGTATTTGTCACATGTTAGTCTCATATAAGCTAATTATAATTTTAACATTTTATATGTTTCACCATAAATTGAAGCCAACACTGCTGCAGATTCATAGACCTACCTCACCTCATGATAAAGTCCACCCCTGTATTCACCACTACACCAATCAATAGTAAGTAAACAGTGGCGAGCCGCTCATCTATCTTAATACATGTGTATACAATATAAAATAGGAGATAATTTGATTCAGCTCCATCCAATCATTTCTTTTTATGCCGCCTTTAAAACTCAGTCCTGCCCATTCGCTGATGATGCCGTGAAATTTATCTCCTCCTCCGCCGTCCGCATCGCCTTTTAATTAGACCTCTTGTTAATGGCTGCGTCTTCACAGGTGAGACGTTTATTAGGTCACAAAGTGCCGAGGGGCCAGAGAAAACCCGCCGTGCTGCCTCAGACTCAGCGCAGGCACCGCTCGTTTCAAGTGAATTAATTCATATTTGAATCGATAAACCGCACAGTGCGCATGAATACGGCTGGTTTGTAAATAAATGAAGATGCACGTTATATTAGGGTGTGTAGAAGCAATCGAGCTTTGTTTTTACTCCAGAAGTTAATGACCCACAATAACGTCTTAAAATACACTCGTCGATGAATGGCGAGCCTGAAGGCCGTCTCCAACTCCTAATACCTCAGGAGCATTTTTTAGTATTTGTACATGTAAGACTCCTCGGACTTAAAGTAGAATAAAAAAAAAACAACCCTAATTTATATATGAGGGAAGAAAGAGGGAGTTTAAGAGAAAAATGAGCTCATTCAATGCAACATGAGCTACAATCTTAGCACACGTGCACAAAAACAAACACACACACACACACAGATTTGCAGGAGAATATCAGCGTCTGATATGGGTGCGTTTAATAATTCAGAGCAAAGCCGGGATCATATCTAAGATGTGTTATGAGGCTATTGTCCTCAGGGAGACGTGGAAGGACAGATGCAGCGAAGAGGCTTTCAGCAGGGTACAAAAAAAAAAGAGAAAATCAATGCTCAGAGTAGTGACTAATAAACCCCTCCTCAATTGTCTAATACAGGGGTGGTTATTATATCTCCGAGGGCAATGCGGGGACTATTATTACTGTACAAATGGAGTGTGTTCTCATTCGGCTGAGGCAGAGGTGAGGAGTACTTGTCCGTGCAGGCATGCACACGCCGTGGAGAGAATACAAATGCTGCACAAACCAGCAGAAATGCGCCGTCAGGTACGTTGTCTTCCTTCTCCAGTCGCTGCGGAATCACACGAGACACGTCGCAGCTTCTGGAGCCATGAACAAGATGTTGTGGTTGAGTTAATTATTAAAAATTACCCATTTAAAAAAAATTAACCTTGATCATGGTCGGTCTTATAGAAAACCCAAAGACCAAAATGTTGGTGACCGATCGATAAAATAAACCATTTATTCTAAAATTAAAGATTTCTAGAAGGTATTTATTATCCTTGCAAAAATTTTGCTTAAATCTACAATGAAGAAATGGTTGATTCAGATCAGCTAATCTGAGCTGTGCCAAATATAATATATATAATTTCTTGAATTCCAGATTCTAGAGTTTCTAGAGTAGAAATGGATAAAGATCAGTGACAAATCATGGAAGTACAAGATGAGAAAGTCTGAAACTTGTTGAAATACAGTTTTACAAGCATTCATCAGGTCGCTCAAAATGTACATGCTGTGTTCCATGTTGGTTTTTTCCATTTAAACGTCCATTTAATCATGATTTTGTGCTATTTTGACATGAAATGTCAAATGGTGTGACCAAAGAAGAATGACAAAATTGCATATTTATTTCCAACTGGAATATAAAACTAGTGTATAGCATATATTTTTATTTAAAAAAAAAACCTTTTTAAGGATGTTTACCTATCTAGCACGTTTTTAGGATTACACCACATGGCAGTTTGGACCCATAGATTCATACTGGAACTGTCACAGTTCTGCAACTGGTGAATTAACCATAATTGGTCAGGAAAGAAAAGTAAAATCTTCCCCAATGATATAAATAATAAATAGCCCTATTTGTTTGGAGGACCTTGGAGACTGGTCTGAGAACAGCCTGTGGTGCCCAGTGAGAGTCATCAGCATTAAACATCATTATTACTCAGGTTGCTCCAGTTGTCCCAGTTGGAGAGACCAGCAACTTGAGTTAATAATAATAATAATGATGCTTAATAAAAATGGCTCTTGTTGGGCAGCACAAAATCTCCCAATGTGCTCAAACAACTCAATGCAAAACTCTGAAATGCAGAGATTTAACTTGTTTGCAATGACTTAAACCACATATGTCAAAGTCAAGGCCTGCGAGAGGGTTTTTTCTGGCCCCCAGGATTATATACATTTATTATTAGAACTGGCCCACAGCAGCATCCAGGTACTTTACGCGCACTAACGCACTACATTTCCCACAATTCAACGGTGGCGCTCCGAGCAGGAGGCCACTTCCTTTCATTATTCATCAGCGGGCATTAGCGTCACTTCAACAGTTTCAGATAGCCTACCCTTAAAAAATGGCAAAACGGAAGGTGGACACTGAGAACCGGACTTTTAAAACAGGGTGGGACTCGGAGTACATGTTCACGGAGGTAGCTGGAGAACCTCTGTGACTTTGTGTGGTGATAAAAGAGAATCTGAGACAAGACAGAAGAGATCGCTAAATTAGCCCGGACATTGATGAACTTGTTCAAAAGAAGAGACACCACCAAGTATCAGCCACAGCTTCATAAAAACATTACTGTGCAACGTATTCAGAGTTTTTACTCAGTTAAAGTTTAGAAGTGAACTACTTGTTTTCACACCACATGTGACTCTTCCTTTTCCTCATGTTTATAGCTTTTTGCACTTTATTATTGTATTTCAATCCAATTTGTTTTGAACATATTTCAATCGAGTGAATTATAGAAAATTGCTGATATTCTGTATTTATCTGAAGTAAATTTAGGCCATTTTTGCTATTTCCCTGAGAAGTAATACTGATGCTGCCTTGAATAATACGCTTCATTCAGTTAATGTTCATGTTTTGGGGATTTTTACACAAAGCTTTTGTCTCTGTTGAAAATTAAAATTTACTAACAGAGCCATAAAATATTTATTTGATCATATAGTAATTATTAATATGTTATAGGTATTATTTTTAGGGTTTCAGTCTGTTTAGTGGGGATCACTAGACTATATGCGGTCATTTTATTATTTTTTTTTCAATGAACGTTCGATCAGTCCGGCCCTTGGCTTGTTCCTAAATTTTTCATTTGGCCCCCATGTCCATTGGACTTTGACACCCCTGACTTAAACGCATCAGGCCTTCATTTATATGCAAGTTCTGCACTGCAGATTTAAGGCTTGAAACAACACACACACACACACACACACACACACGGACACTTTTATCATCAAATATGAGTTTATTTATTTTTTTTTATAAATCATTCTTACAAAATTGGCATTTATCTATTTCATTTGTGACCTCTATAAAAGTCTTCTGTTAATTACAAGGTAGGAGGGAGGAGAAGGCATCAGGACAGCTGGGCTTCCACCGAGTCCTCACAACGGATCAACAGACGCCACTGCCGACTGATTATGTCACACAGCCAATCACTGATAAATAATCCCGAAAAAACAGGAAGTGGTCATGCGTCGTCGCCGGTAGCAACAGTGTCCGAAACACACAAAGATGAAAACGGGAGGTGGGGGGGGGGGGGTTCGTAATGACAGAATGGAAGCCGTGACTCATCCAGTGTATGACGGCGGGACAGACAGTCCAGGACTCAAATGTTGATATAAAAAAAAAAAGGCACAAATCAAGAACAGACTGGTTTCCAACACACACACACACACACACACACACACACACTCACATACACACTGCCCCCCCTCCCCAGTATAAACACCAACCGCCTGGCATGTTTTTTTTTTGGGTAAATCTCCTTCCATCTGTTGAAAACGCTCGCCCACTAACGTGCATAATTCCCCCTCTGATTGGACGGCAGACAGGACAGGGGCGGCCTGAGCGTTTTTTTTTTTCCCACATCCATCACATCCGCCCGTGATTTACGGCGATGCCTGAGCGACGGAACGGCTGCCGTCGCCGAGTTATCTGACCCCAAACCCAAGCTGTGAAAGAGGCAATTTAAACAACTGTCACAGCCTCGGAGACATTATTGCATGCATGGGGGGGGGATGTTACAACAGGATCTGAAAGTGTTTCCATCTGGTACACGGGGCCCAGCTGCTTATTATTTTCCATGTTTCACTTGGCGTGGTCTTTATTGGGACTTTGCAATTTGACTCCCGCCGAGAGCCAGGATGGCGCTGCCCAATCCAATTTTAGATCACTGGTGTATGCAATCTCGTCAGGAGCTAGAACTCCACCGCGACTCTGGAAACGCTGCATCTCTCCCGGGGAGTTCTGCGTGAGCAAAGCGGCGATGGCCTGATAGATTTTTCTACTTTTTTTTTTTTTTTTACCCTGGAAAAAACCCCAATGCGGAGCGAACCATAATGTGAGCTGTGTATCGGCATCTGTGTGGATTAATGTGCGCAGCGTGTGGAGAATAAAGTGAATAAATAGCGTTAACTCCCCCCCCCCAGCGATGCAGGATCGGCCTCGCGTTATCGCCACGTCGTCTCAAATCGTACACAGTCCTTCTTTTTTCTGTTTTAAAAAAAAATAAATATATGTCTATGTACAGTGCTGAGAGTCGTGGGGGGGATTTGAAATGGGCGGTGTTACTGTTGAATAGCGGCAAAGCTGGAGGGGGGGCATGGGGGGGGGTGGGGGGCGATCATCCACAGCAATACAAGCAACCAGACATAAAAGGCTTGATATGAATGCAAACAATATGTTTCTCTGTAGATGAAATAACAGAAAAAAATGGGGACCAGATGCAGAGAAAAGCAAAGCAAAGAGGAATCACATCCTGTTCTGTACATGTGTGACTCCACATAAAAAAAAAAACACAGCATAAACCTCCACATCACACTCCGAACGATGAAGTGATGGGACCAAAAAAAAAACATTGTGTACAGGCTCACATCACATTTACATTAACCCTTTGTGGAACGCAACGGCAGCAAATCAGTAAAAAAATAAAACGGTTCATTGGATTTTTTGACGCCGATATTGCGATGTGGATGACAGCGACTGATTAACACACACACACACACACACACACACTCACATAATGAGCAGCTTTGGCTGAGACATGACAGAAAAGGCCACTAAAAGCATCTGCAAATGAAATGTGTGAGCGGACCGGATCTGTATGCAGATCTTTGCAAAAAAAAAAGATCACTTCAAGTTTGCGTAGTTATTATTTTAACATTTTCGGGTCGGTCCAATACCAACATGGTAATTTAAGGTGCTAAAATGTGTGTGTGTGTGTGTGTGTGTGTGGGGGGGGTTGGGGGGGGGCTGTCCTCCCAAGGCTAGCGTTAGCCAGCGGGGTCATGTTTGTGGGTCGCCGCTTTCACAACACAATGCTCCATAATGTTGGAGCGTTTGGTTCCCCCCGGGAATTAAACAGCACTCCAAATGAAAACGGGCTCGCCCTAATTGAAGCCCCGGAACCTATCTCTGGCTGACAAATGGAGGAGAAAACCTTTTGTCAATTTAATGGCTCCGACGTCCTCTCGATATGTCACGGGGAAAAAAAAAAGATAAAATTAATTCACGGAGGCAAGGGTTAGCCGTACTGGACTGATGACTAGAATATTTCAAAACGAGCGAGCGCTCGTAGGCAACGTGACGTGCAATAAACACTTTAAAAGGCAGACCAGGATGTGTCAGAATGGCACAGATGATTAAAAAAAAAAAAAATCTCTCGACAAGCATTCCTGTGAAATGACGCCGGTCACTAAAAGACCTGCTATGGTCTGAAATGTGATTGTGGCTGGAAGGAAAAGTGCAGCAGGAACAAATGGGCCGAACGAGCGGCGCCGGGTTAGGACGCAGCGTTCTGCTCCATTTCATCCAGAAATGTTCATTTCGCTCATTCCAACGGAGGGAAAATGTACTCCACTTGAGCTTATGGTTGGATGAGCCAAGTCTTCAAGGCTCCTCACACACACACACACACACACACACATGCACACAAAAGAATGAAAGTTTTTGCAGTGGGAAATAACAGATGATGAAAGAAAGTGGGGGGAAAAGATGAGAAAGTACAGCCGTGGGGGAGTATGGGAGTGAAATGGGATATGAAACGAGATGTTTTTCTAACTTATCTAAGTGATAACAGGGAAGCAGATAGACTATTACAAAAGCCATATCAGCACATCAAGGAATGAACCGAGCGGAGGACAGAGACAATGTGTTCAGACTTCGGGCTCAGAGATGTGTGTCGGTAGCTTTAGAAGATCAGGAAATAACGGCTGCTTCTGCTATAATAAAAAAACTCTTCAGGACGCTGGTTGGACGATGCGGTTTTACTTTGATTTCCCCCGAAAAAAAACCAATAGTGTTTAAAAACCTGATGAAAACGCTCCGGTTTGAACGCACGGAGCAGAGAAACCAGAGGCTGATCCGTACAGGGGCGACCAGCAGGATCCGTGATGGGTGGGGTCGATCGCCGGACGCCTTCCCTCTTCTACCGTCCTGCGCGTGTGCCGAGCAAGTCAACGTCGTCCTCGTACAAAAAAATATTCTATCCAAGAGTCTGTCGTCGTCAGTAGTCGTGGCGCCGTGGGCGTGTCCGTCCGTCCTTTCGTCCGTTCGCCCAGAAACGCCATTGTTCGCTCGTCACGTCCCGGTGCTGTGGTCGTTGGCGACGCGCTGAGTGGAAGACGGAGCCGCGGCGCCCCCCGTCCTCCTGCCCTCCACCGAGTCCCGCTCCCGCGCCTCCCCCCCCCGCGTGGGGTCTCCCCCCACCGGGGGGCGCCAGTCCTGTCAGAGCCTCTCGATGTCCTTGTATTTCTTGCGCAGGATGGAGACCTGGTCCTTGAACAGGACGGGGTCCAGCCTCATCTGGGAGTGGACCAGCGGCATGGCGCCGAACCAGCTGGCGAACTTGTTCATGCAGGTCTGGCGCTGGGCGAAGTGGTCCGGGTCGGCCCACCGGGACGCCCTGGAGGACTGGAGGGGGGGGGCGGAGAAGAATAACAGGTTTAGAAATCCCGTCAGATCACATGAAGGAGACTAATGATAACAAAGAGTCTTTGCTTCAGTCAAATCATCCAACTTCAGACATTGACAAGATAAAACCATTACTGATAAATCTTTAACCGGATCGTGTTCTGAACTCGGACCAGAAAGCGCGACGTGAGACTCTAAACCGACACGACTCCCCCGCTCTCCGCCTTTGTCTCCTGGTGTAAGTGACTTGTTCTGTTTACCCAGGGGTCGCAGCAAACAATTAGAATAATTCATGCTGTTCACGGAGCACGACGGGTTTCTCTGCAGCTGAAAAGGCCACAAAACACACACACACACGCGCAAGTCTAACATTTCTTATTAAAAAAGCACCAACCAACAAATGAGTCATCTAATCCACTTTAATAAACACAAAAACCACATATCCAATAAAGTAAATTGTTTATATTCAATTTATATTATTCCTTACTGCTGTAGTGCCTGTAGGAAGTGTGTATTCCTGGAGAAAAGTGGAAGCTTAAGTAGATTTTTCATGTTTAAATGAGGGTGTGTCGGACTGTTCCATCGTCTTAGTAGATAGATTGATACATTTTCACAAGTTTAGGCCCAGATTCTGTTCTGTTAGGTGATAGTGCTGGGATTTCCCAAGCATCTGTGAACACGT